>CM070589.1:12194781-12633265 GCA_036346355.1 Rhipidocladum racemiflorum
ATCCCTTCCTTAACAAAGGCGAAGTATGGGACCGACGCATCGCTGATTGAATGGGTACCATGCCGCAGCCCTGATAAACGCCCCCCTTCCAAGCTACACAAAAGATGTAGTTGACACCCCGAGGTACCACACTGCAAGTTATTAGTAACTCTACTTCAACTAGAGTCCGGCGTCCCATTACTGAGTACATGTGGTTGTATGTTAGACTTCGATTCCGCCTCAAAGGCTTGCAAGGTTAAGTCCTTAGGGGTGACCAGGGCAAGACTACCGAAGAACCAAATCAACGCTCATGGTGCCAGCTAACCGCCCATCCGACTCATTCTTGCCACATGCCCCTGGCCGAAAACTATTTTATCAAACCCCGCTTGTTTACCCACGCACCACGTGCCATCAATATCATCATCAATAACACACTGACACTTCTCAAAACATGTTCCATATCTCATTAAGTCAATGTTACCATGTAATTGTCAAAAACATGTTACATTAGGCAAGGCTAAGCATACTACATCCGGGTCTAATTACCCATGTTGGCAATTTAATAATGCCCAACTAATAATCCACAACTAGGGTGACAAGGGTCATGGCACATAAATAATAATCAAGGTGTCATAGTTACCAAAGTTGGCATTTAAATAATTTCCCAAAATTAATTAAAGCATTTTCAAATTAAACTAGCATGCAATAAATTAAATCAAAAATAATTTCAAAATGGGATCAACATGGTCAAAGCACAGCACTTGCCTCGGCCCTTGCAACTTTTATCGTTTCTTTACTCTTTTATCCTCGATTCTTTATCCTCGATCTTCAATGCGCTTCCTTGACTTTCAGCCCGCTCATTAGGGCGACTTCCTGGACAACGCGCCTAACGATAAAAACACAAATACAACAAACCCAAAGACAAATCAAATAGTAACTCCAAATTAAGAACAAATAGCATTGGGCACAACGGCTTAGATGAAAATCGAGAACTGCGAACGAATTAGATCGAAGGTTATACAAAAGAGAACGAGCTTTAAAAAAACACCGAAAAGGGAAAGATTAATAACTGAGGAAAGAAAGAATAATATTCGAAGAATATTTCTTCCAAGTCATTATCTTGATTGGACAAACAAGGACATATGAACTCTCGATCTATAGATCGGTTCCATATGGATATGTTAGTTCATAATGAACTAAACCGATTACTCAAAGTTGACTTTTGTTGACCTAACGGACACAACTGCAAAACAAAAGAGAGACGGATAGATTAGATCGGGCACAATGGTACTTGACACATGGCCAATGGTCTGCTCCCGAACAAGTCCACGAACCAAGTCTAGGTTAATGGTAGGTTAGGTTTTCAAGGATAAGACAAGACAAGTGTCTTACCCACGATTGACAAACAACGGAAAGATTAAGCAAAAGATAATGCACAACGCTGGCTCACGATGAAGCTTAGTCCATCGAACCGGTCTTAGGATTAGGGGTTTTGATTACGTGCTTTTGAAGATGATATGACGATGAGACTAGGCTCACATCATGATGATAGAGAAGATGAGGACGCCAGCACTAGAGCTCTTGCATGAATGCACGCATGCGGTGACAACAAAGCGAAGAGAGCCAAAGCGTTAACGATGGATTGTTAGACGCGCGTAAACGTTAACGGCATTTAAAGCGTTAACGGAGTGAGTTAACGCATCGATGCGAGGCGTTAACGGTGAAAGCGTTAACCGGTAAAAGCGCTAACGACGGAGCGCGTTAACGGGCAGGCCGTTAAAGGTGGGAGCGTTAACGAGTGAACGCACCAGCTAAAGCGTTAAGCGGAGGAGCGCACCGCGGTGAAACGTTAACGGTAAAACTCTAACGCGGAACGTTAACGACCCAAGCGTTAACGGCAAAGCGTGCCGGTGGAGACGTTAACGGAAGGAACGCACCCACGGAAACGTTAACTACGGAAACATTAACGCGGAAGGGCGCAATCACGCAGCGAGCGTTGCGGTGAAACGCACCCGTGAAACGCCTAGACGGTGCGACGTTAACAACGGAACGTTAACGCATTTAAAGCGTTAACGCATTTAAACAGTGCGGAGGAGCGTGCGGCATGCAGCGCACGGTGGGACGCACCACGAAATGTTAGCGGAGGAACGCGTTACGCGGTAGATGCGTTAAGACCCGCCAACGCACGTTGCCGGCAAAACGTTATCGGTGGATGCGTTAACGGCAACGCTAAGCGGCAAGAAGGTTAAACAATGATAGGATACTCATGAAACGAGGTAGCGATCGCCGCGGTACAATGACATGGCCGCGAAACAAAAGCGCTACCAAGGACGCCGCTAGCAAACGCCGAACCAAAGAATAACGGCAAGTTAAGCCAAAAACGGCGGTTTTAGGCTTTCCAATCGCCCGACGGGCAAACGGAGGCCAAAAGAATTCTAAGAGATGGACCAAAAAAGCAGTACATAATGATCCACCGGACGCGACAACACAAATCGAGCGAAGCTAAAATAGCCGTCGCTGTGCGGCGCAAAGCGGCGGTGGACGACTAAACGGCGGCCTGGAAGATATACAAAAAAATTCGGAGGAGCCCGCGGGATGGCAAAGGGAGAATGTTTACCACGAGAACGCAGCGACACGAACTCAATGAGTATAGGCGGATTTTGCGGCGCCTCCTGGATTAATCACAAACCGCCATTTAACGGGTTTAGGATCAAAACTTTGGATGGCCATACCTTTCTAGAATAATGATCGGGAACTTAACTTGGAAAATTTGACTGAGGAAGCTATATGGGACCAAGAGGCACACCGTGGACATAGGTGGCTCAAAGAATTACCTTCTAGACGGCAAATGGGAACGCGCGAGATGATTGTCATTTATGCCCTAAACGCAATTGACAAGATGGAGTCGATCGGGAGAAAAGAATTTTCTCTTTAGCAAGAATCCGAGGAAGGGCAAAACCATGGGAGCAAGATATGCATCACGTAGAGGACATCACCGAGGAGTCTACAAAGAAAAAAATTTTACCATCAAACTCAGAAAAATTGAGGGAGTTATGACTCCTCGGCGATATTCAAAATTGAAACGGCCATAACTTTTGATTCAAGTAGGCCAAATTATCTGAATTTTTGGACAACAAGCAGATGGTACCTTAGTGGCACACCATGGCAAGGACGGATCTCGAAAAGAGTCGACGAAGCTGCGCTCGACGCAGCTCCAAAGTTCAAATTGCCAGTGTCGGGCATAACATCCGGGCTTCATGTGTTTTGGAATTTTAGAAATTTGATCTGAGGTCTAGGGGACGTGTGGGAGATCTAAAAAAGGTTAGGGGGGGTGGCGGATAGGTCAAACAAAAAAAAAAATTGGACCAGCTGCTTGAGCAAAACGCAGGCCTTGTGAAGCATTTAAACGAGCACGCTTCCGTGCATATGAATCGGATTAGGGGCTGACGTGGCGCCGTGGTAAGGCGACACGTGGCAGCGGGGTGGCTCTGGCCCAAGTGGGGCGCCGGCCTGAGTGCTTGCGGGATGGGCCGGCCCACTTCCAAAACGGATTTTCCAATCTTTTTCGAATAAAAACAAATTCCACAAAATCTCCAATAAATCATTTAGGGCAATAAAAATACCCGAAAATTCTAGAAAATATTTTGAGATATTTTGTATCTCAAATAAAATATTTGCAGCAAAAAATTTATATAAAGTTTTCCAAATAATTAATTAATTTTTAATAAAAGGGCTTAATACAAATCGATCTGAATAAATCTAATAAATAGCAAACGAGTCTCAGAAAAATCTCAAAAATTATGTGTAAAGAATTTCTTGAAAGCACAAGGAATCCAAATAAAATTTAATTTTTTTATTTGAGAGGTTTATAATAATCAAATTAAATTGTTTTAGCTTTAGAAAATTCAAACAAAGCTTTATAAACGTGAGAAAATCAACGAAATTTTTTGGAAAGCTGTAAACTAAACCAAAAAAATTTTGAAAACCCAAATTTTTTGGGATGTTACAGCAGGTCATTATGAAATGAACTAAAAAATTATCTGGGCAGATAGGCATGTCCAAGCCTTTCACTAGCGGACATGTCCGTCATTGACATGAGGTGTTTCCACTAATGCCACCAAGCCCATTATACTTTGTTGTCAGCAGCTCTTCTGATGAGAGTACTAGCATAGAATTTGGAAGAGCCCTTAAGTGCTCCTCCACCTTAGTTAAACACTCTCCTTCGCTTCTCTCTCGAGATCGTGTGATTGCTCCCTTTAATAGCGTGGTGCAAGATGTTGCTCTTCATAATCATTATGCTCATGCGGTTAGACCGCCCCACTTAGTTGCATCATCATCATATTCCTTTTTCTTTGCAATATAAATCATCAATGGTAGTAGCTTAAGCGAGCAAGGGGAGCCGAGCACGCAATGCATAATCAAGGTCTGCATAACAGCCCCAAGAACAATCTCAATGGGAATGCTTTCCAAGCAGGAAAATTGGTCCCAATCACTTGCTCAATTACCTTAATAGTGGCAGCAATGTTGGACGAATCACAGGTGAGAAACATATATGGCATAATTTAACAACATAAAATAATACTTAGCATGATTTTAATCTACGTTGGTACGCTTTAAAAGACATGCAAGCAAAGCTATTGTTCCAATTTCATATCATTGTTGGGTAGAAAATGGAAAAAGAACAATAGAATTAAAATTACACACAATTATAAATTAACGTTGGTCAAAATTATAATTATGAATCACACATAAATATTACGACTATAAATCTCAATTAAAATTTCTTGTTGGTTCCATTTTAATTAGAGACAAATGTTAATCTCAAGGAAAATTACGCCATTTAACAAAAATAAACATCAATTTCAATACATATAATTGTTGGGCAAAAATTAATTAAATTAGTGCACATAAATTGGAAAACATCACTTACTAAACAATGCACTGAAAAATTAGAATTAAGTGGCACGCTCGGCTCTACTTCGGCCTGGACGCATGCATTGCGCCCATATGGGCCTGTCACTATGCGGCCCAGCTAAGACGTTTTGCCAGAGAGCGCGACCCATCTATTTGGCTGAGTTTTGTTGCGGTTGGATAAAAAACGCGCAGCTACGCAACCCTAATGCTATTCTCACCCTTTCCCCGTTTTTCACGCGCGGCGCAGCTAGGAGAGGGTTGAGAGCCGACTGCGGCGCGACAGGAGCTGCTCGCCGGGGCTCTTGTGCAGTGGTGCTCCAAGGCGCTGCGCGGGGCTCCGTCGAGTTGTTCCCGACACGTCGAACGTATAGGCGGGCGACGAGTGGGAAGGACTAAGACGGGTGGCGCGTGCGTGGCGGAGGAACAGCGCACCGGCGACTTTGATGGTAGCTCGGAGGTGCGACGGAAATATGGTATGCCCCAAAATTAGACAATATAAGATTAGCCATGAATTTGCGTAAGAATTCACAGTGCTGGATCCGAAACATAAATCTATTTGGGAAAACAAATGAGGTTTCGGTTTGGGGATTTCATCATCGTGTAAAAGTCTTCTAATTCACCGATTCCCCTCCTTAATGCTAACTGCCCGTGACTTCTAAGGACACATACACATAAACATTATTAACCGTGATCATTAGGAGTGCATAGTGATTGATTAGGGTTAATCTCATCAACAAATTAGCCACTAAATTGATTGACTGAGGCAATTTGCAAGCAATCAGTGATTAACTAGAGGTTCAAGATTAGGCTAAGTCAGCTCTGATACTCAACCGTTAGATTTTGTGCTTAGGGCTAAACGAGATTAATCTTTAGCCCAATGACATGAACACTCCAGATTAAATGTGGAAATAGTGATTTACCATTTGCTTGTAAGTGCTATCGATCAGTGATGGATTTAGGTTTAGAAAGCCCGCTTGGCCGATGAGTCGATGCAGAAATGCCATAGAGGACGCAGAGAGAAGCCCCGGTATGGCGGCCTCCTTCTCTTTACTGAAGCGCACTCGGGACCGGATCGGGCTTAGAGATGTAGAACGGGAACTAACCTTCAGCACATAACAAAAAAGAATCAACCTCGTGAGGGTCAGCCCGTGCCTTTTTTAGTATGGCACTCGTGTGTAACGGGGGAGTTGCAACCAATAGTTGGTTGTGCGCCCGATCAAAGCCTTGAGAACAAAGGGTACGCCACCCACCCTTAAGGCTCAGGCTAAACAGTTAGCTACGAGATCAATTCAAGAATGCATACTTGATTTCGGTTAATCATGGATCATGCTCAAGATTGGAGTGTTGCATCCAGGTTCTGCCAATATCAATAGAAAAGCGCTCGAGCGTATTTGAATCGGCTCGAACATCTAAAATCGCTTAGTAGTGGAATTCGATTCAAATTCACCAATTCGGGTTAAAAAATTCTTAAAAAATTAAAAAAATTTATTAAAAAGTGTTAAAATTTTTTGTGCGCAGGTCATCGCTCTATTCAAGAACAATTATTATGTGGCTAAAATTTTAATGTGAGGAACATGTTATATTATTAGAATTATTAAAAAGTGTTTAAAATTTTTGTGACTTGATGACATGTCCGACGATTGATTTTAGCCATGGTAGCCGCTTGGTGATCGGATGTTCACATCACAGAGCGGTTTTAAAAACGCCTCTGTGGATATTCGGAGACACATACATAGAGCGGTTAGTGGATAAAATTGTCTCGTGCGGATAAAGTGCACCTCTATCACATATGGTTTGTGGATAAACAGTCTGCGATGTAATTCTCTAACTTCATCATTGGCATTGCTTTTTGTTTAAAATCGTTAGTGATGAGGTGTTTAATATAACCTCTTTTGTAGTAAAGTGGCAGGGGCTATGTATGCTACCTAGGCGGTGGGAAACAGATCGAACTCATACACACATGTAATATATACACTACTAAGAAAGCGAAAGGAAAATTAAGTAGGGCCAAAACCCACAAATTTAGGCCAAAACCCACGAATTTAAGTTAAATTAAATCTAGGGCAAACCGTCAGAATTTAGTTCACGAATTTAACTCAACGAAATTAATCAATTAAATTCGTAGGTACCATTTAATTTAAATTAAATTCGTGGGTTACTCAAAAACACACGAATTTATAAATTCTAAATTCGTGAGTCAAGAAACCCACGAATTTAGTACTAAATCGCATAAATTCGGTGAAGAAACCTACTTAATTTAACAGATCTTAAATTGCAGGTACTCATTTAAATTAATCCCCGTTAAATTCGTGGGTTTTAAAATGGCTCACCAATTTATCGTACATTTGAGTATAAAAATATATATATATCCATATCGTATATCACACTAATACATATAACTATATCGATCACCGCATATATATATATCGATATACATCTCATTCAACACAACCATCTTCATATCTCTATCTTATTCAACACATCGCAATATTACCTCTACTAAAAGATTGAAACTAAATTTTAACTCTTTTTAAATTTTACGCTTTAGACGAGATGTTTTATGAGTTGCCGTTTAAAAGCTAAGCGTTGTTTAGTTTTCTCCTACGCGACTGCTTCACGAAGGGTGTCATGTATATGAAGATATATATATATATATAGAGCAAGCTCTAAATAGAATATTCTTACGGATTATAGTAGTACATATTATGGAGCTCTAAATAAATCTGGCTGTCCTTCAATTTGAGCATTCTCAATAACCATACCAAGCGCATTTGTGAAAAGATCAAATAACATGTTAAATTAAGTATTTTAGTAAGGTATCAATCGATCAGTACATAGATAAATCCTTGCCTATTCTCGGATGCAGGAGCCAATCCTAGAATACGATTGAGGAAATGGGGCACATCATGCACATCATAATCAATAATCCTACTAGTAAGCTTTTACTCCATTTTTCCATTGCATGCAACAACAAATCTTACATAAGCAAAATGAAATCAACACACATAAACTTTTTAATTTGGAAAGAAGAGCTTTAAGTAATTGAACTGTCTTGTTAGAATGCTTTTCCTCCTTTTTGCAAGCTTTAATGTTAGCCAGGCTTAAATTTCCACAAGAAAGGTGCAAAATTAAAAAACATTGAAGCTGAAAATTAGGTGTATTCTATAATTAACTCCTTTTAAAGAAAATGGAAGTGAATATTACCTAACTAAGCGATTGGAAAATAGCAAGAGGAAATGTTCCAAAGATGTAGTAAAAATGTTGGAAAGATTGATAATCATAAGTTTAGAATTTAAATTAAGGGGTGCAGGAAACAACCAATAAGCATGTTTTATGCATGAATCACACCAATAAGCTTTGGGAGCAGGCCTCCATAGAATCCAGTATGGTGTCGCGGAAACCATGCATGGTCGTGGGATGGAGGAAAACAAAATGTGAGCTAGCATGTTGGACCAAAGAATAGCTCACTGGAAACAACCAATCAAGTATGTACTAATCTCACTGCTTGAAAAGATCAGGCCAGAGAAACACATAGCCTGCAAGAAGTAAGGTCATTACGAGGATTCTTTAAAGTACTAACTACTAAGAGAACCACGACCTCAAATAGTTCCAAGGCTGTGGTATGTAAATGATTAGAATTAAAATGAGACCTGCAGAGCCAAAAACCAAACCAAGGACCCCATCGGAAGAGGCAACAAGCAACCACTATTACCCCAAGAACACCCACACACCGACAAAGAAGAAAGCGGTACAAGCCCAAGCTCCAGGAGGCCAAGCACAAGGGACCAGTGGAGGCCGAACCAGGAGCAAGAAGAGAAGAGAGATTGAACCAATAGCGAAGCACCATCACCCATCTTCCACTGTTACCCATGTTTCCATACCTGCAAGTAAGTGCTTATAACCATTCCTGGGCTTATTCACCACCGATACCACAACAGTAGAAATGAGATAGATAAAAGATTAGACAGCTAGGAAGAATTAAAATGAGAATAGTGAGGAGTAGTGGTCTTAGTTTAGGGCATAATCAAAGATGCAAGGAGTTGCATCATGTTTCACTAAACCAAACATGCTCCTCAAATAAGACCGACAATTAAGGAAAAACAGAGATACCATCCAACTTTGCATGTAACATAGATAAATCTTTGCATCACGCATCAAGAAAAGTGACCACCCGTAAAAACATAGCATCAGTTCATCATCCTGGGCTATGTGATCTAGACATACATTAAACATCCTGCATTATAATTTAGCATCAATCCATCATTTGCTAAACTTACCTTTCCTGTAAATGGGACTCAACAAAATCAATAAACCCCTCAAGCATCACGTAAATCGAGGATGATCTCAAGGTATCAATTGTTCATCATCAAATCCACCATCCCCCAGTGTCATCAACGTTAATGCAACCATCACACATAGAGTAGAGGGAAAAGGAGGATTTGGCATAAGACATAAGAAGGAAGAAAAGGGGATTAGATTAGGGTTTACCAAACCCTAAATCGAATCGGAGGACCAAACAGGGGTGAGACGAGAGGCAGTAGCCAGGAGGAGGGAGTGCTGGTGTGGTAGCCTAGCGAACGAGGCCAGGCTACACTGATCCTTGGCCACGGCTTCTGGCGCAAGAAACCAGTGGAGAAGACCGAGCGTGAGGTGGACCGTAGGAGTAGGCTGACGTCACTACGGGGCCGTACCGGAGAGGGGCAGAGATACAAGCCATGTGGCTGCCTCGAGGAGGAAGTAGAGAAGCGCGTGAGAGCATCGCTAGGAAGCGAGGGAGCAGGGAGAGCGGCTACAAGTCTTGAGCTCTGGGAGTGGAGTGTTACCCTGCATGGCCAGGGGGCTGGCGTCCTCATGCAGTGAGAATAGCCAGGAGGCGAGTCTCGGCTGGGGATTCGCGATTAGTGGGCGAGAAGAAGCGTTATAGTAGAGACGCCCGTGGGGTTAACCACCTCGGTTAAATTCGTGGGCAACGGCGTGCCTACTGCTGATTTGATAGGATAAATTAAATTGAGTTTTATTGGCCCACGAATTTAATTAAATACATGGGTATTTTAACAAACCGGCCAATTTAAATATATAAATTACGTAGGTGTTTGCACAGTCTGTTTAATTTAATTAAATACGTGGGTTTTTTTATAAACCGCAATTTAAGTATATAGAATTAAAGTGGAGTTTTTTTGGCTCACTTAATTTAAAAAAACCCACGAATTTTTTTTATAGCATTTGTTTCTTGTAGTGATATTGGCCATTTTCATATTCTAGCCCATAATTTATCTTCGAATACAGATACGTTACGAGAGCTGAGTGCCTTCAAATACAGATACAAAAGGAACATAGATTAGAAATTCAAACCGGCCATACAGATTGGAATATTATGTTTCTTATTAAGTAGGTGTAAGTAGAGAGAGGAAAGGAATAAAAGAAAAAAAAGGTGTTGGGCCGTTCTGTGTGTGTGTGAGAGTAGAAGAGGAGCTGCACATAGAAAATCCTAGCTGCCACATGTAAAATCATGGTTCAAATTTTTGTTCAATGTCTAAACCTATACGTGAAGAGCAGAGATCTACGTGATGGCATAGCACCTTTATACTTACACTTTCATCATCGCTTTAGTTTAGGAGGGTTAGCAGCGAGAGGTGCCTCTTAACATGTATTATATACTCACACTACAACTCACATTAGACAAATAATATGGGGAATAATTCCAGTATCAATACCGCTCTACATGGGCCACATGAAATTTCACATTAACGGGACCAAGATACTACATTCACTCCCCCTTAAGGGTTGGCGCTTTCAACTGAACACAGTATAGTGAGGCAACAAATCTTGCAATAACACTCCTAAGTACATGTCACGAAGGCGTCTATGTCTTTGGCACATATGCCATGTCGTGTAATCACTCTATCTCATATGCACCTATGTGCATATCCATAACTTTTGACCACAAACCATGCACCCCTTATAGCGAAGTTTAATGTTACGATACTCATTTGTAACACACTAGCCCCAAATTCACTTAAAGCCCTAGCTCAATGCGTGGGGTTGGACTCCACATATGTATAACATCCCACTTATATTTTCTCCATAAACCTCGCCTTCATACAAAAGTATTAATGGAGGTGCTATGTTTGGGAGATCAACATACATTATATACCACTACAATTCACTTTAGATGAACAATGTGGTACCAATCCCACCAGCTCCACATGAGCCATATGGTGGCAGCGATAATTAAATCGCCTTAAGGCTCATTAATGGCTACGGTTCTCAATGAGCCTGTTATATCCTCATAAATATGACCCACATAGCAATGTAGAGACACACTAATATTATAATCGATCCAAAATTTATGTTGACCACATAAAGACCACTGACCAAAATTAGGTCGAATGACAACTAAGCATTTCCAAAGTCGGCCGTAGCCTTATCCGAGAAACCATTCAGTCGTGCTACGCTTGTCTTTTACCATGGCAACCTAGATCTAAGTCGATCCGATCCAGGCTCACGGTCTGACGGAAGAAAAATCATTTGTTCGTAGATAATGTGCGAAGAAGCTTTCTCGGCAGTCTGACAATCGCTTGGAAGTTGCCAATAGCAAAGAGGCGCCTTTCTGATGAAAAGGTAGCTTTTCGGTGAGAAGACACCTTTTGACCAAACGATACCTCTTAATAGGAAGACACCTTTCTGAAGATGACAACTGCCATCTCTTCGATGATATAAATAGGCTTCTCCCGCCAAGGACAAGGCAAGGATAGTAACAAAACAAGACACACACAACACGATGACAACGGCGAAGAGCAACAACAAGAAGGAAACAAAGATAGCATTGGGCGGTCTTGTAATCTGCCGATTCTGCATTTCCATCTAGAGAAAAGCAATACAACACAATTTCTATCTATCCCTAGTTCCTCTTTCAATGTCATTTGAATAAATAAAGACAACCCAAAATACATTTTTAAGCTCAACCTAGGGATCCCACGCGTCCCAAATCCAACGCCCCATGCGCAACACAACGTGGCTCATCCATAGTCGCACGAGATCCAGGTTTGATGGACTTTGATCTAGGGTTAGGTTCACGAAGGGGTATGGATAGGGTCGGGCTAATGAGTTGGGTCCACGGCCTAGCCCGTTAGGGTTTTCCTATTTTCCTGAGTTTCTTCATTTATTATTTAAAATAATACTAGGAATTCAAATAATTCGGGGAAAATGGAAAAAAAATTCCAGAAAAATTCCAAATTTTTTTTTTGGAAAATATCTTGTACTCAAATAAAATATTTTCAGCAAAACTTTATATAAACTTTTTAAATATTTAAATAATTCAATAAGGACTTAATTCAAATTAATTATAAATAAATCCAAATAGATTGTAGAAAATTCCAAAAATTCAAATAGCTCAATAAATGCAAAAAAAGAAAAAATTGGAATGTTACACCTGTCTGGGTAAAGGAGAAATTTTAGGGGATAGCTTGGGAATAAAGCGATTGCACTACTATAGAAAAGATCATCGCAGCATTTGGTTGAACCATCATCATGACGATTTCTCGAACGAGGCGAATGCGTGAAAATACATCACGACGGTTCTATCTACTAACCGTCAGCCGTACGTAATAATAGGTTATCACAGACGGTTCTAGCCAAGAACTGTCTGTGATATGCATAAAACTGACACAGATTCAATGTATAGACTTAGCTAATTATAATCGTCTATGATGTAAACCAATATCACAGATAGTTTTAATATAAAACCGTCTGTGATATTGGTTTACATCACATACGGTTTTAAGATAAAACTGTAAACTGTCATACGGTTCTAAGATAAAATTGTTTGTGATATTAGTTTACATCACAGACGATTTTAAGATAAAACCGTCTGTGATATCGTTAACATCATATATGGGTATAATTAACAACAGTCTGTGATAGGTACACTGATGGTTGGACTATAGAACCGTCATTGATGTTTCATATTACAGACGGTTTTTGAAGACCGTCTGTGATAGTGTGTCTGATATAAGCGTTTGTGTACTAGTGGTGGCTAGAGGAAATGACAAGAGGGGCAGGGGATGGATTTCTTATTGCTTGTCTCAATTCTTATTTTTATCAGTTTGCTATTGTTCTGGTACCATCGGTAGGGAATTTATAATGGAGAGGGATTATATTAATGGAGGAGCAAATAATAGGAAACTGCAATTTGTTTTAGCTCAGCTGGGTTTCTAGCGCGAATCTTTATACCTAATCTAAATATAATTTACATCTTTTAATTCATCGATGCTGGATACATTACCAGACCGGCTCTAGAAAATCAGAGTCAGAAAATCAGTGTGTTACATATTCAATTAGCACATATTTGGAACACATGAATTTCAAATAAAATAACTTAACACCCACTTGAACGGGAAAATTAGTGTGTTTTAACTGGGAGCTTACCAAATAGAAGGGAACACACGGTTCAAAAACAAATACAAGAGAACACACCATCTCGAACAATCATCGATAAAACAAAGCCGGAGAAGTTCCTGAAAGAGACCTAGCCACCTGCCCCGCCCGTAATTTTACGCAAGAGCCTCTCTATTTCTCAAATTACGTATAGGTCCCTGCAAATTTACGAAAAGGTCCTTTGTGATTTTTTGTGAGAAATTTTTTTTTCTCGGATTGCGTTTAGGTCCCCGGTTCGTTACTTTACAGAAAGAGACTTACTTCCGTTAAATGCAAATCGCGAGCGAGCCCTTTTCTAATTTTTCGGGATAGCGATCGGGTCCAAAAATATAACAAATAGGTCCTCGCTCTTTGCGTCCAGATCCTTTCTCCGTTTTTCTCGAAAAAAATGTTTTCGTGTTCCGTTTTCCCTCGTTTTTCCCGAAAAATATGTTTTCGTGGTCCTTTTTTCTCCGGAAAAAATGAAAAAATGTTTTCGTGTTCCGTTTTTCTAGGAAATAATGTTTTTGTGGTCATTTTTTTCCCGAGAAAAAACGCAAATTCGGTTTTGCCCGAAAAAAATGTTTTCGTGCTCCGCTCTCCCTCGTTTTTCGCAGACATTTTTTCCGTAGTCCATTTTTCTCCGGAAAAATGTTTTCGTGGTCCGTTTTTCCCGAAAAAAATGTTTTCGTGCTCCGTTTTTTCTCTGAAAAAAAAACACAGGTTCGATCACGCACTCCGCTTGTTTGCACGATTTTCCTCCGTGCGACGCGTGACGCGCCCGTGCGGGCCGGCGCGAGGGCGCGCGTTGGATCCGGTTTTTTTTGCAGAGAAGCCCCTCCGAATACGCGAAACTGCATAGATGTCCTTTGTTTTATGCGGGAAGCTTCTTTGTTCGCGGAAAGGTCCTTAGAATTACCCCTTTTTTCGTAAATGCTTCAGAAAAATTCCATCTCATCCTAGAATCCCAGGTTTTCCTGATTTTCCCTGACTTTCCACACAAGCATCTAACCAAATTTTTTGTTGATAAATTAATCATTCATATTACCTTACGCGGCGTGCCGCCGCATTTTCGTGTCTAGTGAATCCTATGGATGGAAGGTATTGCTCACATATCATTATGCTTGTAATGTGCGACTTGCCAAAAAACTCGTCTTTGGCCTGTCATTCGCATCATAATAACAGACGTCTTTACGTTAAATTAACTGTATGGATTTGCATGATGGAACATGCAGACATTATATGTAATACATTGTGTAAGTATGTGATAATAACTTTGTAAATATGCATACTAGTCATTGATCATAGAACTAGTACAATATACACATAAAACCCATTGTTAATATTCTGTACCAAAAAAATGGGCCTTACAAGACACTAATTAATCAAGGTCGTAAAGAAATAACTACTTAACCTGCAGGTGATCCATGTATGTCTGCTTTCTGACAGTCACTTGTAAACATCCCTGATTTTCTGCAGCCTGGCAACCACATATTTCATGGTCGTTCTTTCTGCAGGCGAGTGACTTGAGCACAGTAAACCCAGCTCCATTATCGACCGTAGGCCACCGCTGCCATTTCCAGTAGTAAATTCATCCACATCGTCGTCCTCGTCATGTTCTTGTAGGTGGCTGTCCACGACATGAGCGAGCCCGGAAGGAAAAGCTTGATGGACCCACGAACGCAGGCTAAGCTCCCCGACGAACATGGGATCCATTGGATTCTTCCCTGTGAACACTTGTAAGAGCAGGATGCCGTAGCTGAAAACATCACTCTCCCGCGATGCTTTCCCCGCCAAGCCGCACTCTGTTCATGCATCGCGATACTAAGCCACATCACTTATATGTTTAGATACAACTACATAACAAAATACTCCATATAGTACAGCACGGTTGGTTAATTTAGGAGGATAATATAACAGTGAAAAAAAGGCAACAGATTAAGCTAGCTTAGATGATGCAGTACCTGGTGCCATATACCCAATTGTTCCTGGCATGCTTGCTGAGACTACGGCGTCGTCGCCGCCCAACAGAAGCCTTGCAATGCCAAAATCTGCGACATGTGCGGTCATATCTTTGATCCAGCAGCACATTGCTGGGCTTCAGGATCACAGTGAAGGACTACCTGGGGTGTTCGTGATGCAGGTACGACATGGCCATCGCCACATCTAGCATGATGTCCACTCTCTTGGCAGGTCCCAAGCGAAAGCGACACCCGCCGCCGCCGCTATCACTCGATCTGGACAACGGCGACAGCCAGTTCTCCAAGCTCCCATTTGCCATGTAGGGGAGCACCAGTGCCTTGAAGTCAAGATTGGAGCAGGTGCTGAGTATCCTCAGCAGGTTCCGGTGCCGAGCCATGCGCAGTGCACGGCACTCGTCGTCGAAGCTCTTGGAGGCTCTGTCGCTCTGCATGTCGAGGACTTTAATTGCGACGATCGAGTCGTCATCTAGCCGGCCCCGGTAAGACCTTGCCAAATCCCCAGCCCCAACAAGGTTGTCATCACTGAAGTTGTTGAGTGGCACGACGAAGCTCGTGGTAGGAGATCGATCGGTGGTTGAGTGGCAGCTCCATGGCAGAGTTGGTCGGTGCCTGTTGTTTCTTGACCCGTGTTCTCGTAACCACCATGTATAAGAAAAGCGATCATTCCAAAAACTAGTACCACGGGGAGCAGGAACTTGAAATAACGCCACAATTTTGTTGAGCGTGAGTATGGATGCTCTTTTGTTTGGGCGGCAGGGCAGAAATCCCAAACGTGGAAGGCCGCATAGCGCGGGGTTTCCAACCAACGATTGAAGGCGTATGTTTGAGAAGACACCACCCTCTGGTATCTGCCCATCTAGTCTGTTGAAAGAGAGGTTTAGGCTGGTGAGGACGGTGAGATTGACCAGGACTTGGGGATGGCACCAGAGAGGGAGTTGTAGGAGAGGTCCAGGGTGTTGATGCTGGTCAGCTTGCCAAATGTGTCTGGAACAGTGCCTTGGAATAGGTTGTTTGAAAGATTGAGGTAGATAAGCATTTGGAGCTGCCCGATCGAAGCCGGTAGGCTACTATCCAACCTGTTGGCTGAAAGATTCATTTGGACGATCATTTTCAGGTTCCCGACTTCAGCTGGCAGAGAGCCACTGAAGGAGTTGCGTGACAGGTCGAGCTGCAGAAGGTTCTCGTTGCTCCATAAGCTCAGCGGTATGCTGGACGAGAGCATATTGCGTGACAGCGTCAGAATTCGCAGCTGCAAGCTCAGGTTGCCGATGCTGTCCGGTATTGGACCAACCAAGTTATTAGCATCGAGGTTCAGTTGTTGTATGTTGCGGAACCTGCCGACTTGTCTTGGTATGCTGCCAGTCAGGTTGTTCCTAGAGAGGTCAAGCATCTGAAGACTTTTCATACCTGTGATAGGTACAGGGATTCCCCCGGTTAGTTGGTTCTTACGGAGATCTAACATGAAGAGGTTGCTTAGATTTGACAGCACGGGAGGCACGCCGCCGGTAATTTGATTCTCACACGCCAAGAAGAATTGCAGCCCTGTCAAGTTTCCCAGGCACTGCGGGAGTGTCCCCTGTGAAGGAATTTCTGCATATCTGGAGCTTCTGCATGTTGGTGCACTGGCAAAGAGCACTAAGAAAGTTGAGATTGCCTTCAAGGAAATTCCATGTGATGCCGAAGTAAGAGAGCTCTTTCAGGTTGCCCAATGTCGTGGGCACCTGCCCGGTCAGGTTGTTTTGTGACATTTCTAAAGCGGTAATGGCCGACAAGTTGCCGAGAGACGATGGGATTTCGCCGTTCAGGAGATTGATCCCGAGGTTTAGCCAGTCAAGCCGCATTAACCGTCCTAGCTCCGGCGGTATCTCCCCCTCCAGCAAGCACTCAGCCAGGTCCAAGGTGACAAGCCCGTGATGTTGCCCAACTCTGCTGGTATCTTACCAACAAGGCGATTCATGCCAAGGGCGATGAAGGTGAGGCGTTGCAGTGCCCCTAGCCATTCAGGTATGGTTCCACTCAAGTCGTTATAAGATAGAGCCAGCCTAGTGAGGTGCATGCAATTGGCTAGCCCCGAAGGAATCGTCCCGGAGAATTCATTCCAGGATAGACTCAGGTTCTCCAGCAGCATGGCTCTACTCCCGTTGCCAGCCGCGGATGGGATGGCTCCGGAGAGGTTGTTGTTGTTAAGGCTCAGTGTTTGGAGAGTGGACACATTGAGAAGGGTTGGCGGCAGGGGACCGGACAAGCCGTTCTCCTGCATGAAAATGGCGGTGACCTTGGGCAAGAAGCTAATGGCCACCGGGATGCCTCCTGAGAGGCTGTTGTACCCGAGGTGCAGGTACCTTAGCCCCGTCGTGCTGTTGAATAGCCTCTCCGGTATGGGCCCTGCCAAGTCGTTGTTCCGTAGGCTTAGGAGCCGGAGGCCGCGCAGCGCCTCCGGTGCCTCTGGGCCTCCTGGGGGGATCGGGATCACTCCGGTGAGGTTGTTGAGGCTCAAGTCGAGGCTCTCGATCCCGGTGAGGTTGTAGATGGTGGCAGGGATAGCGCCGGACAGGCGATTCCCCGAAAGGTCCATGGATCTGAGGCGGGGCAACCGGCCGAGGTCGGCGGGGATGGGCCCGGCGAGGTCGGTATTGCTGAGGTTGAGGAGGGAGAGGAAGGAGAGGTTACCGAGCTGAGGTGCGAGGTTGCCGCCGAGCCGCACGCCAGGTAGCACCAGGGCGGTGACCATCACCGGACGGCGGTGCTGCCTGCTGCATGCCACGCCAACCCAGCTGCACAGAGGGACTTGGGCTGTCCAGTTGCTGCTCAGGACGCCGAGCGGGTCAGAAACCTGGGCTTTGAACGCCAGCAGCGTCGCCAGGTCGGAGGAGTTGCTTGGTAAGGCCGAGACGGCCGTGTTTGCAGTCGAGATGGCGACTAGTACCTCAAGTACCAAAGCTGCCGCGGCAAAGCGCGCGACGAGCGCCATAGCTACGGTGCGCAACTAGCACTACAGCCGTTTTTTTTTTTTTTATCGTACAGACATACTTCTGTGTCTATATATAACTAGATGGGCGGCACACCACGTATTTACGCTACGACGTCGCGTGAGGATGTTTCCGAGAAATCAGTGAAATTGAAATATATTAGTAGCACTGTCAGAATTTTTAAAAATTGCAAAATTTTGATCATGCTATAAGATTTTTATGGTAGCTTAGGCATGCTCTCAAAGCCCTTTTAAAAAAGTTTCAAAATTTTTCGGCACGCTTTAGCTGTTTAATTAAATCAATGAAGTTGCTTTAAATGCATTAGCACCATTGTAAGTTTTTTAAAAAAATTGCACAAGTTTGATCATAATATAAAATTTTTATGGTACCTTTGGCATGCTCTCAAGACCCTTATCAAAAAGTTTGTAAAATCAAATTCATTTGATTGCTCTGGAAAACAAAAACCAACGAAATTTAAATGCATTCAGAATGTTTTAAAATCACACAAGTTTAATCGTGATACACTTTTTTTTATGGTAGCTTATGCATTCACTCATGACAATTATAAAAAAGTCTCAAAATTTTTTAACATGATTTATTATCTCAATTAAATCAGTGGAGTTGATTTGAATGTATCAGTAGCATTGTGGGAATTTTTAAAAATTGTACAAATTTGATCATAATATAAATTTTTTGTGGTATCTTAGGAATGCCCTGAGTACCCTTATCAAAAAGTTTCAAAAATTTCTAACATTATTTGATAGCTCAATTAAATCAGCAAAAAAATTACTTCAACGGTAAAATTAAGGACCTAAACATAATTACTCATTTTTTTTTTTGAAGAAAATGGCAGGAGCTCTGCCTATTCAATTAAGATAAGAAAGAGAAAATCCAGATACAGTGATATAGAATTGAAAAGGAGAAATCCACCTCGCTGATCCTAACAAGCGATCGAGGCAGGAGACAAGCGCCCGCAAAACACACCAAAACACCACCCTCTCCTAGGCTATTTTCTTTGTAGCAAGCGCGAACTCCATTAGATCTTGCTGTGCTTGCTGCACCACGGTTTGAATTGGGCTGTCCGTGTCTTGGAATATCCGAAGCGTGCCATGCTTCTTTCCAGAGTCCACCATCCTACCAATATCACCCCTTGTATGTTGAAGCGTGCTCTGTTTGGCCGGAGTCGCACACGGCCACTCCCCATCCTTCTTCTACTGACGCACCGGCATTAGCGAGGGAGTGGGGCCGTGGAGGGTGGCACACCGAACCCCAACAAAGGGAGAAGCATCTGCCAGAAGGATAAAGCGAAATGGCAAGCAAACATGAGGTGGAATGCCGTCTCAGGATGTATGTTACAAAGTCGGCAAGCAAGTGATGGTGAGGCCATCCTCGCCGCGCTAGATTGTCCCCTCGTTAAGATCTTTATTCACGGAGAAGCGACCAAGCGAAGATTTTGCACTTGTTCTCCGCATTCGCTTTCCATACCGCCGCATAGTTCCCTGTCCTTAAAAGACCCTATGAGCTGCATACCAGAGGCTGATTTAGTTGAATAGACTCCATCCGATGTCCAACACAAGAAATTTCATCATTATTTCCTTGTAGTAGGTGGACTCGTTGAAGCATTTGCCAAATTTTAAGGAATTTCGCTAATGTTGAGGTGTTTGGATTCTCCTGCGGAATCATCCAAGAGTTGTTGGTTAGCTCTGAGACACCGTATTGTATCTTTTTTGACCAACCGTGAAGCAGAGGGAGCGATTTCCATCGGTGCCTTGCCTCAGTAACCAATTGGAGGTCCAAAACTTTGCTATCTTTCCATTTCCTATGGTAATCAAAGTGCTAGCCTTGAAGAGCCATATCCACGGCATTGGAAGATAGTGGGGTCCCACCCCAAATTCATTGCTTCCCTCCCATTGAAGCCAAAGCCATCTACTCGCATGAAAGTGCTCTTCCAAAAGTACGAAGGTGTGGAATCCCTAGTCCCCATACTGCTTTGGCCGATGCACCTTTTTCCAACTTACTTCAGTGCAAAGGCCCGAGGAACAATTTTCGTGCCCCTTCCAGAGGAAATTCCTTCTCATCTTGTCGATTCTTTTGATGGTCCAAGTCGGCAGCTGAAAGATGGTCATAAAATAGGTAGGCAGTGCCGAAAGCACCGAAGTCACCAAAATAAGCCTGCCTGCCCTTGAGAGGAGAGCCCCTTTCCAACCTGCTAACCTTCCTTCTACCTTGTCCAGAAGAGGTTGCAAGTCCGATCTTCTAAGCGCATTGGGTCTAAGAGGTAGGCCCAGGTACTTAGTGGGGAAGCTCTTGAGAGTGCCGGGGAACTCTTGTAAGCTGGTGCTTAACATCATCTCTTCACAGGCAACTGCAAAGATTTCAGTTTTGTTCAAGTTTACCTGTAGACCCGAGATTGCTCCGAAAATCTGTAGGATTACCCGCAAACTGTGCAATTCCTGCGCTGTTGGATTTAAGAAGAGGGCCACATCATCTGCGTACAAAGACCGGCACAAGCTCGCCGGTCTGCGTGAGATTGGTTTAAAGAGCCCACTTTGCGCGGCGGCCGATAAGAGTAACTGCAGAGGTTCTAGGGCCAAGATGAAAAGCATTGGCGATAACGGGTCTCCTTGTCTAAGACCACGTCTGTGCACAATGCCCTTCCCAGGACTCCCGTTCATCAAAACCCTGGAAGAGGAGCTAGCGAGCAAAATGGCTATCCAATCTCTCCAGCGCTGTCCAAATCTGAAATGCTGTAACATTTCTAGCAGATATTCCCAGCAGACGGAGTCGAAGGCTTTTGCAAGGTCCAACTTGATGAACAACGCCGGGTGCTTTCTGCGATGTAGCTCAGTCAGCAAGTTCTTAACTAGAATAAAGCTGTCATGAATTGCCCTGTTCTTAATGAAAGCATTTTGGTTTTTTGACACAAGGTTGGGAAGATAAGGCGCCAATCTGTTAGCTAGAATTTTAGAGACTATCTTGCCAAAGCTGTGGATGAGACTAATTGGCCTGTAATCAGTAACTCTGACAGCATCTTCCTTTTTTGGTAGGAGAATCACAATCGCTGAATTCAGAAGTCCAAGGTTTTTCGTCGCACAGTTGGCAAAGTGCGTGGTTGCTGCTAAAAGATCTTCCTGTATGATCTCCCAGCAGGCCTTAAAGAATCTTGCAATGAATCCATCCGGGCCTGGTGCCTTCTCCGACGGCAAAGAGAAGACAGCTATTTTTACTTCTTCAGCGAGAAACGGCATGTCCAGCTCAGATAGGTCATGATGCGGCGTCTGAAGGAGTCCCCAGTTCAGAGAGCGATCTCTCTGGAATCTCGCACCCAAAAGCTGACTAAAATAGCTGAAGATAATTTCATGCTTTTGGCTATCCTCTGATACCAATCCATTTTCGTAAAAGGAGAGACAAAATATGCCGCTGCGCATTTGACCATTTACTCGATGTGAAAGAACTTTGTGTTTGCATCTCCCTCTTTTATGTTTGTTAATCTCGCGCCGCTGCTTTAGTCGCGAATCGGTTTATTGCGGCCAATCCCGTGATTCTGTCTAAGATCTTTTACTAAATTTAATTCCTCAGGACTGAGCTGTCTTATTTCCTGGGCCTTGTCTAGTTGCCAAATAACCTCTTGCGCCACCCCTAGTTGCAGTCTGACATCCCCCACCATGCTTCGGCTCCATTTTCTGAGAGCTCTTGCCGTTCTGGCTAGCTTGATGAACAAGCGTTTGTACGGATCCGTCGAGCTCACCTGTGTGGTCCACGCTTCTTTTACTACCTCTAAGAAACCCGGCAAACCAAGCCAGAAGGATTCGAATCGGAATTGTTTCGGTCGGCTGGGAGTGGGGTTTTGAAGTAATAACGGGCAGTGGTCAGAAACTGAAGTTGAGAGAGCTTGTAAAATTGCCTCAGGGTAAAGACACTCCCAGTCTTTGGAAACAAAAAACCTATCAATCCTTGTCTGAGTGGGATTAGCTGTCCCTGAAGACCAAGTGTATTTCCTGCCTAGAAGATGGAGTTCTTTCAGTTGAGTGGCATTTAAAGTATCTCTGAAGCGCTGCATTAATCGCCTGTTTAATCCACCTTTGTTTTTGTCAGCCGCCTGGTAGATCATATTGAAGTCGCCTAGCAAAAGCCAACTGCTTTGGACTTCGCTATGCACTTGTAATAGTTCCTGCAGGAAAGCTAATTTATCTGTGTCGGACTGAGGTCCATAAGCCCCAGTGCAGGACCAGGAGAGAAGGTCTGCTCCTGTACTGGTGATACTGACCGAGATCGTGTTCGTCGAGGACCTAACCTGCGAAATTTTGAAATCTTGCCCATTGGTAGCAAGTAAATTTCCTCCTCTCGTGCCATTTGCTGGTAGCACAGCAAAGTTGCTCCGGAAAGCGAATCCCAGAGTCTGTAAAATAATGTCATCTGTAATGGATTGCAATTTAGTTTCTTGGAGACACACCACATTGGCCTTTGTATCCTGTATAAGCTGTTTAACCAAAGCCCTTTTTGCCGGCATGTTTAGGCCCCTGACATTCCAACTGAGAATTCTACAATCCTTTAACATTAGTGAGAACGAGGTGCACCTTGAAAAAAGGAAAACTGAGAAACAATGGCGACGACAGGCCAAAAGAGCCCACCAGACTAGGAGCTAGACACTGAAACACTAGCAGAAAAAAAGGAAGGCGAGAATTGCCGGCGGGAATGAAGGGTGAACAACTTGGCGCCAAGAAACCGACAGAGACATTCGGCATGTGCCTTACCGACAACCGGGACAACAGCAACCAGCTGGCGCTGTGGAGACAACTAACCAACGACCCCGGTCCGCAACCGGAAAACAGACTCCAAAAGCTTCCACCCCACACTGGGCAAAAAGCCCTACAGACATTAAGACGCAAGAACAAAAGGCGCTGCAGTGTTGCCATAGTCTTCTGGGGAGGCATCATTAAACCGGTGGCATTTCCCAGGCCGCCACTCCAGTGGCTGCCGCTAGATCAATGGTGGCATTGAGGCCCGTTAGCTGGGCAATGGCCGCTAAAGCTTCAGTCGTCAAAGGCTTGTTGAAAATGCTGAGGTAACGACGCATAGCCAACTCGTCCGGGGAGGACTCTTGTGAGAGAACTCCTAGTTTTTTCATCAGTTGGAGTTGCGCTCTTTCCGTTGCTGTAATTTTGGGTACCACCTTGCGAGCTAATCTGCGCCTTCATACTGGGTGGCCTATGCAAAGAGATTTCTTCTTTGCGTTATCAGTCGGTTCTTTGCTCAGAAGTGGTTGCGGCAAAGCGACAGTTGCCGAGTTGAAGAAGTCTGCCTCTGGGTCAGCCGGAGGTTGCAGCACTTCGGGGATCAGAGACAAAGGAGTTTCTCTGAGCCTGTCCTCCTCAATCATGGGGTCATTGCGAGTTTCTTGCAAAGATAAATCCTGAAGAGTAGAGAACTGCAAATCATCTTCGAACATTAGAGTGAAGCTACGATCCTTTTCTCTATCAAGCGAGCTTGGATGATCAGATGACGTTCTTTGAGAAAGAGGTTTGAGGTCGCCAATGCAATGCATAGCAATCGAAGAAGCCACATGTGAGAAGATTCTCCTGCTTGGTGAACGGGTTCTTTCCCGACTGGGCGGTTCATAACGTAGAGGGGAGCGGCCTCTAATCCAAACCGGTGACTGCCTTTGTGGAAGAACAGTTCCCACTGGCAGCGTTCCTCCGAGGCTTTCAAAGGGCGCCGGCCTCTGCCTGCTACCTGTTTGGGACCCCCTTGACCCCTGACGGTTGGTACGACTGGAGGAAGGCTGTTGGCGCTGATCTGGGCGATTTCCTCTTGGGGGAACATCCCAACCTGAAGTCCTTCTGCGTCCTAGCCCTCCAGGGGGTGACCTGTCCCTATCTTGAAACACCAGTCGCTGGTGTGCTGGAAGTCTCCTCTGCCGGGCTCCGTCAACCACCCCCAGAATCCAATTGAAAACGTGCCTCCTCGGCAGCTCCTCCGTGGATGAAGTCTCCGACATCTCACCACTGATGTCACTGTGTCCCGGACTAGGGTGCCGCCAGACCGACGAGGCATGCCTCCCAGGGGGATCGAAATCAAGCACCTGCGCTAGATGAACGATGACCTTGTAGGTTAATAGTTTTGGGGGTTCTCTCACCGGAGGAGACTGGCGGTGGATTCCCAACTCTGGAAAGTGGCTAGAGGGGGAATCTGAAGAATGTAGCTCCTGCACGCATAGCCTGGCCTCCTTTGGAATAAGATTAACATCTTCAACCCATAACCAAAGACAAAAGCAGGCCGACTCATACTCATTGGCAGGTTCTTCAAGGGTAGGTACCACAATACCAACATCACTAAACAGACAGGAAGCCACCCTCGTAGTCCAGGCGTGACGAGGCAACCCCTCTAGACACAGCCTGGCTTTGAACCTTGTTTGCGCTGCTTCCGCTTGGACGAACCTTGTCCAATTAATCACCTTGAAACCAATGCCTTCCTGGATGAACCTGGAATCAGCAAGCATGGTCGATTTTAAACCTGCAGAGCTGCAGCTAATGAAGTAGGACCTGTCTGTCAACATCGACACGTTGAAATCATCTTTATTCATTCTGTAATAGTCTGCAAGGAGGCGCTGGATCTGCTTGACATTTGTCTCCCAATCTTCAAGAACAAGAACACAGACTGGCTCTCCCGAGTAGTCCCCTCTCGCCCCCAAAAGCTCTGGCCGAGCTAGGGGCGAAGCGTCGGACCACCTGTGTCTCGCAATGGGGTCTCCTGGCACGAGTTGCGCCATCCGAGGGAAAACAGCCTTAACCTCCTCCTCCCGGGCCGCTGGTTTTCTCCCCACTCTCAGAGAAGGACACCCGAAGGCCTTGTGCCCCGAGTTCCCACAGCGCAAGCAGCGTGGGGGTTCTCTGCAGACAGCAATGTAGTGGTCTGAAGCCAGGCAGCGGAAGCATTTGCCTCTGGTCGACGCTTTAAAGAAGGAAGCGAACTCTTCCTTGCTCAATTTGGCCGTTGGGGGGTTAAAGCTTGTTGGAAATCTCAGCCTTCTCCAAAAGCGCTTCTTTCTGACCAAGGTCCAATCTGAATTCAACTCCCCTGGAGCAGCGCGAGGAGCCTGAACCGCGCCAGTCTTCAGATCTTTTGCCGAGATCTCCTCGGCAGACTTTACCTTGAGAACAGCATCAGCGACGCCCTGAATAACTCTGCTGACACTATCCTTTAATGCAACTTCAAGACCTGTAATTGCCTCAACAGGGGGGGAGGAAGCAGGGATGGGACAAATCTTCAATGCCGGAGTCTTCTTAGTGCTGAGGCCTAGCAAGGGAGGCTCCAGCGAGGCCCGGCCGCGCTTGGACTGCGGCGAGGTGGAAACAAAAGCGCCCAACGGGGAGAGAGGGGCACCGCACGAAGAAGGGGAATCCGCGCCAGGATCCTCAGATTCAACTTCCGAGGACCATTGGAGACGCTCGCAGGAACCAGCCTCAGCGACGGAGGGAAGGGGGGAGCGATCTAGCGGGTGGGGGGACACGGGTGCCGGTGGTGGGGGCTCGGATGGGGAGGCTAAGGGTGATCGCCTGAGCGGCGTTGGAGGAGAAACGGACATGGCTTTTTTTAACCTTTATAATTACTCATTTTTAAGGGGCTTAGATGAAGCAATGACACGTGGGGGCTCCCAGGCCAAGAAGTCTCCCAACTTTGTTATATAGAGTATTTGTTAACATCTTTTAAAATATCATAATAGTACTCTACGTGTAATACTATTACCACACAAGCTTTTTCAAAATATCATAACAGTGCATCTAACACAGACTAACCGAAATTTGTAAAAGCACTGTAATGTGTCTCTAGCACCCTTGTGAATAACACTACCTTAAAAACCTATATTTGTGTTGGTTAAGAACACACATTTGTATCGGTTTTCAAACCGACACAGATATAGTGACACTAATAATTAGGGATTATCAGTGTCGGTTTTTAAACCGACACTAATAAGACTATTTGTGTCGGTTTTTGGCTAGAAACGACACAGATAAATTGTGTCAGATCTGGCAACTCTGTGGCACACATCAACCTCACGTGGCCCATCCTAGTCCTCCTCTTGCCCAAGCAACTCTGTGGCGCACATCAACCTCACGTGGCCCATCCTAGTAATACTTTTGCCCAAGCACGCTTAACTTCGAAGTTCTAACAGGATCTAACGAATTTAAGTAGGTCACCTATCCTAATACTACTCTCACCCTAACACGCTTAACTTTGAAGTTCTTATAGGATCCAGTGCTTTAGTGCTGGTATGATCGTATGTAACATGTAACGCGTCCTTCTCCCCTTAAATCCGCAGAGTATTCGAACACCGATTTTAATGCTCTCATACTCCAAACATGGTTTGAGCTATAATTTAGTGTTGTCATACTCCAAAATAGGTACAAAACTTCGGAGGCCATTTTGTGGCCCTAAACGATAATTTTTTTTGGAATTCTGTCATTGCGCTCGCACAAATAATCATTGAAAGACCTGCTGATTTTTGGACTGAAGCATTTTTCAGATGAAGCTTCTCGTTAACTTTCCAACGAGCCAAAGAACGCGCCGATCGGAGTTACGAGTCAAAAGTTATGACCGTTTTACCGATGCAGAGGTGAAGACTATTTGTGTTGTTTTTGGCTAGAACCGAGACAGATAATATTATTTCTGTCGGTTTTTTTTGCTAAAACCGACACAAATAATATTATGTGTGTCAGTTTTTGGTTAGAATCGATACAAATAATATGACTACTATTTGTGTCGGTTTTTGGCAAGAACAACATTAAAAACCGAGACATGGCGGGAAGACATGTTGTTTACTATTCACTAGAGATTTCAATTAAAAATCGACATAAATAGTCTTCCCGCCATTTTAAGTTTTAGAACCGACACAAAAACTTTATCTGTATCGGTTCCAAAAAAACCAACACAGATAGACCATCACCTACTAGATGTTTTATAGTGGTGTAAATAAGTAACCCGATTAACCATCTCATCCTTATATCACAACTTACTTATTCTTATATTGTAATTCTTATGAGTAGTAAACAACATGTCTTTGAACATTTTAAAGAATATCTCTAGTGAATAAAAAATGCCTTAAATAACGTCTCCACACTATAAGGTCGATTTAAGAAGTATGTAAAAAAAACATCTATATGATTTTTGTTCCGACAATTTAAAATTTTATTTACGGATCATATTCTAGGTTCTTTATTGAAGATATCTCAAAATAATGTCGTTACATTTAAGGCATCTTCTAAAATACCACAAAATGTCTTGACAATATGTTATGGTAATTCATGGAGACAAATAAAAAAATGTCTACAGTAAAGTGTGTCTACGCGAGGTTTTGTAGTGTGGTTAATTAGATAAGGCTGTATGCACATATATGTGAGAGATTTTTGTCGTCTTTAAAAGTACTAAAATTTATTTTAGAATACTATATAGAGGTATCAAAAATTTTAAAAAATAAATGTCCACCTGACTTGGTACCCGCTCATTATCTAATGGTGTGTTTCGCTCTACAGGATGAGTAGATCGGGATGACGAATTCGACTGCATGCATTTTGGTTTCATTATTTTGAGTGAATGAGATGATTTAGCATCTAGAGGGAATATTTCTTAAGTTTGCATCACTTGATCCAGGATGGGATGATTCCATTCAAATAACAAAACGTGTGGATGACTTTATTTTTAAACCATCTCATACATATACCACTTGGTACAATCAACCAAATACATCCTAAGTCTCCGGTCTCGAGTCCACAGTACCCGACCGATTGATGAGGACGGCACTGGACATTTCTATCTCCGTACGTCTGTGACACGACAATTAACTAAGGAACAATCCAATCCAATCCAGTCACGTCCTCTCAATTAATTAACTAAGGTACGATTCCACTCACTAGCTAGGGAGGGTACTAATCCTATTAATTACTTTCTGAATTCGATTCTGACACGGGACAAAAAACTTGTATGCTGGTCTTTGGTTCGTCCAACACGTTTGATTTGAGGCTCAAGACTAGCAAAAATGCTCAAGTCATCGGACGCTTTTCCATCACATATACTTCGGTTCCGGCCTCCTTTGTCAAGTAGGATTGGTGGCTGGGGTGCAAAGTCTTCACACGCAAAGCGACTGGACTGATCCTATCCAGCTTTGTTTCAAAGATCCCGTAGCATCTCCAAAATTTAATAAAGATAAAATATATTATTAAAATTTGCATTTGATTTATTATTGTATTTCTTGAATTTATATGCCTTTTGAGTTAATTTCTTATTGTAAAGAAATTGAATATTGGATTTTATTTGGAAGATAATGGTAAATGATAAAAAGATATAAAGATAAAAGTAAAAAAAATTACCCAAAGGCTGTGAAAACCCTAGCTTAGTCTGGAAGCTATCCTTGGCTGGTCAAAATAAGTGTGGAATCAATAAATTAGTGAAATGATTGATTTTAACAATGCATTTTGATCTTGACTCGATCACTAAAAGAATTTTGTGGAATTATTTAGAGTCCTCCGGAGACTGAGATTTTTATCATGAGTTCACCATACCTATAATATTATTTGGTAAAATTTTTAAAAATTAAAAGTTATATTTGTTATTTATCCCAATTTATTTATCTCAAAACTGAAAATCAGCAAAACAGAGAAAACTAACTATTAAAAAATAAATATTAAGGTTTTGGATCTGAAATTTTTATATAATATATCATACACTATTATAATTTTTTTAAAAAAATATCAAAAATTAATAAATTGATTTAGGCCCCCAAATAAATTACTTTCCGTAACAAAATTTCTGGACAACTGGCATTGTCAGAATTATAGGAATTAATTCACCATGAGTTATTACCTCAACTTTTTATAGTTAGTACATAATTCACTCTGGTTACTCAATAAATTTTAAAAAAAAATTAATTCATTGATTTGGCCCCTGAATTAATTGATCTTAGCCGGATGTCAGAAGATAAGGTGTGCACTGAACCAAATCTCCTCTCTTCCTTTAGACTGACCGGTGGGCCCATCCTTTATTGCGACGCCGACCGGACGCACTAGCCCATGTGCCACTACTGATGGACCCTCGTCGCGTGGACCCTCGTGCAGCCGCAGTCTCCTCCCTCCTCTCTCTCTCTCTCTCTGCCGGTGGACCCCAGGCCCACTGTCAGCCCCAGCTTCTTCCTCTTCTCCCTATCTCTCTCTGTTCCCTCCGGCCAAGTGCACCAAGCACGCCATCGCCTCGTCGTCTGACTTCCCCGTGCTCTTGCGCCCTGAGGTTCTTCGCACGTCATTTGACACGCCTGCCATGACAGCGCTTTGCCCATACCACATCCATGCCCTCCACCCGAGAGAGCTCCAGAACATCTTGACCGGCCGCTGTTCTTCTTCCCCATTAAAACCCTGTTTCGTCGCCCCATTCCTCTATTTAAGGAGCAAATTGGGTGTGCCGAACTCACTTCAGCCGAGACCAACCATCCATTTATCCTCTAAACTCCGGCCTCACCTGAATTAGCCTTCGTCTTCCTCAGCTCTGGCGAGAACCCGAAAGGGAGAAATCCCAAATTGCCGAGCAACGGTGATAAATCCTTCAATTGGCTGAGCATAAAGCATCCTTGATCACTCTTGAACCTTTTTGTGCACTTTGTTTCAACTCAGAACTCCCCGGAGTAACCTCGCACCGAGCTCTTCCTTCGTTGCCACCACCGCGCGTGGTGAGAACTCATTGTGCTATCTTTTCCTCTCGGTTAAACCGTGCACTGGCATCCTTAGGATCCACTAAAGCTTGTGTGCACATCAATTTCACTTGATTTGACCCATGTTGATGTTGTGGCCTTGCTCCGGCGAGCTCACCGCTGGCCCTCGGTGCCACCCATGCTCCGCCCATCTCAGATTGTGTTTGACCCATCCCTGAAACTCACACCGAGGTGATGAACCTCACCGTGAGGTCCATTCCCCGCTATCGGCCCGAACTCACCGCTAGCCAGCTCGGCAGCCGTGAGCTCTGCGCGTGCGCAAAGTTCAAGAATACGCCTTGTTTCTTTGAAAGCGTATTTTTGAATTTTTCGGATTTATTTGAACCGAGCCACTACTTTGGCGCATATGTTTAAACCATAAATCCAAATTAAGTGAAACAAGTTCCTAAACTCATGATAAATCATGTAGTTTCAGAATATGCAAAAATATTTGAAATTTGTTTAACAGTTTAAATCAGAATTAAAATTTAAACTATAGGTTTGAAACTAGCTACATGTAAAATTTGTGCAAATCAAGTTCAAATTAAATGAAACTAGTTCCATTCGAATACTTGTGTCAAATGCTTTTTAAATATGCAAAGAAATTTAAATTTGGAGTTAGTTTGAACCATCTTCCTGTTAGGTTTGAATTTAATGTGTTAAAAATTCGTAATGCTATAACTTAATCATTTAATGTCCAAACAAAGTAAAACAAGTTTTTTATGCTAGTTATATAGTAGAGAACACGATTTCGACATAACACTTAGGGTGTACTATGCAACTTTCAATTGCTATCAACCCTGTTACTTTGTATACTGAATTATATTCATTTAAACAATTTCGGCCTCTTGAATTTGAATCTAATTATAATAAAGTTTACAATCTTAACTTCTTCAATTCGTAAATTAAAATAAAACAAATCATAAAGAAAATGGTATGTGTGCTATATAATCCTAAACTACTAACACCAAAAGAACTGTAATATAACTCAGTCACATAAAATGAAGAAGCCCTGATTGTAACCTTGCTTGTTTTTATGTAATGATTTTATTTTATTTTTCATTTAACTTCTTCTTGCCACTATTAAAAATTGGTATTTGCTATGTTCTTATTCGACGATGTATAGACACCAATGTTGCCAACACCGCTGTTGACAACTTCGATCTCAAGTACGTCCCAGAAGAGCAAGGCACGCAAGCACCCCCTTGATCATATATTGATCCCAGTTTTCATAATCAATTAAAATATTGACTAAGAATCTGTTTGCATCCTTTATGTTTTATAGAAATACCTATTTTATGGTTTTGGTAGTTAAACCCACACTGACGGATTTCCCTAATCATTGTTGAATCATGATCCATGACAACCCTAGAAATGGGTTAAGTTCATAATGCTAGACTGGGTATAATCATTTATTATCTTCAATTGCTTAGCACTGCTTTAGAAAGTTACTGGTGTTACAAACACCCACACCCACACTTTTCTTTATGACTTTTCTAATGATTAATTATGGCAGTAAAGGATACTGATATTTTAATAAAAATAGAAATAAAACTATGTTTTCGATATGGGTGATTATTGGCGATAGCCGGTTGTACAAGCTTTAACTTGTACATAGATAGGGGGAGTTCTATCGCCTAAGTCACATTAAGGACTGAACGTAATGTTGCATAATCCAAGTATAACCGTACAACCATGAGGACTGGTATGAGATAGCCTTAACCTACTAAGTTATTTGAAACTCTAGTGCTCACCTTTATACATATGCGAGTGCGCTAGTACAAGCTTGTGAGGTTGTAAATTTATTTCTGACCTCCGTGCTCCTAAGCTTGTTCTAAGGATGTGCACTTCTGTGTAGAGGTGGGCATCATGCTGTGCTGGGCTAGCACAGCACGAGCCCATAGTGCTTCAGGCCTGAACTGTTTTGGGCCACGATGGCCCGTCATGCCAGTCGTATTGTGCCGGTCTCGGCCCATTTGCGCTTTGTGCCTACTTCTTGTCGTGCTGGCCCAGGCCTGGCCCATTTGCACTATTGCGACGAGAGAAAAGAACACGGAGATGCACAGAGCTAAGGCAATGGACACAAATATTGGGGAAAAAGAAGTAAATTTTATTCAACCTTAAACATGTACAGAGTTACTGCCTTGTTAAAAACCTTACACCCCGATATGGGGTACCCCTGGTAAGGAAAAGAGTACAGCAACTACATATATATACATTAATACACAGACTACCTGAGGCTAAGATTATCAACGTCGACTATTGCGTCTATAATCTTTGGATCCTCAGGTTGACGTTGTGTCCTGTTTTCTGCACGTTCCCAGTCTTTTAGGCATATAATTGCATCAACTATCTCTGGTCTGAGAGACAACCTCCTCGGCTCAATTACCCCCCACTAAACTTAAAGTGGCTTCCGACGAGATAGTGGACACCAGAATCGTAAGAACATCCTGTACAAAATGGGATAGCATGAGAGCAAGTTGAGTTGATTTTTCTCGTTCATGCCAAGGTCAGTTGTAACATTCCAAATTTGGAGTTTTTGAAAATTTTGAAAATCAAAATGAACCATTTGAATTTTCTCGAACTAATTTCAACTTGATTTGAATTTTTAATCAACCAAAAGAGTTGTTGGGTTCCTTGTGCTTCAAGGAATTTTTCTGTAAATTTTGTGATTTTTTTGAATTTATTTTCTATTTACTTGAATTTATTTCGTTTTATTTGAATTTCGGGTAATTTCCAAATTTGAAAATTGTTTCTTTTTGGAAAATGCTTTCGGGCCGAATTTGCTGGGTCTGCTTTCCATCCCACTTGGCGGCTTCACTCCAAATTTCCGCCCAACTCCCGCCGCTCTGCCGTCCAATCGCTACCGCCGCCTGCTGCTACCGCCTAGGCCTCGCCGCCAGGCGTTCCCGCCCGAACTCTAACCCTAACGCCGCCGGAATCCACGCGCCGCACGCCGCCCTCAGCTTCCGCGTCCCGTACGTGTGCCCCGAGGCTTTAAAAGACGCAGTTGAGCCCGGATTCGGGTTTCCCCTTCCGCGCCGCACCCACCGCTCATCTCGCCGCCGCCCGAGAGCCCTCAGTTGCACCGCATCTTCGCCGAGCGCTGCCGCCATTGACGCCTTTCCTCCGTCTACCGCTGCCACCGCTTCCGCTGGAACCTAGGGTAGCACCGAGCTCCCCGTGCCCTACTCTTTCGGCTCCGACCATCCACTCGCCAAATCCGGCCAAGCTCCGCCGGTTCACGGGTCGTCTTCCCTGTCACCGGTGACGTGCGGCCGCCGGAAGCCTTGGCCGAGCCAAGCTGACGTGGCGCCCATATCCGCCCTTGTGGCCGTCCACCTCGCGCCACCTCAGTGCCACGCCCGCAGCACCGAGCCCACCTGTCCGCCGCGTCGGACGTGCCCCGTCAATGCCCACGTCGCAGCCACGCCGGATGCTACATCTACCGTACCTGCCATGTGGCATCCCCGTCATTGCCACCTCACCCCTAGCCATCTCGGTGAACTCGGTTCACGTGAACCGAGCCGCCGTCACCAGTGACGTGCGACCGCCGGAAGCCTTGGCCGAGCCAAGCTGACGTGGTGCCCGTCTCCGCCCTTGTGGCCGTCCACCTCACGCCACCTCAGCGCCACGCCCGCAGCACCGAGCCCACGTGTCCGCCGCGTCGGACGTGCCCTGTCAACGCCCATGTCGCAGCCACGCCAGATGCCACATCAACCGTACCTGCCATGTGGCATTCCCGTCATTGCCACCTCACCCCTAGCTCCTGTCATAGCTTTAAACTATGCATGCTTACTTTTGTACCATGTAATTTAAATGTCGACCTAGGTTTAGTTAAATACCCAGACTTGTTATGACTCCTTTAACATTGATAATTGTGAACCATTGTCACCCTAGATGATATTAGCTACTGTAATTTAGTGATAGTTATTAGTGTAGCATGGGACGGTAGAGATTGCTTAGTCCAGCTTAAACGTTTTGGTATATGTTATTATGGAAATCATTTCAAATTTGATTACACTCTTTTGCGAAATTGTGGCAATTGGTGTTGCTACTGTATTTGAATAAAATAAAGTGTAAAAATGATTTTAGACTGGGGCAGATGGATGTTGGTTGGTGCGGGATGCACGAGAATGTTTGGTTCAGTGAATGTTCTGCCCTAGTCAATGAAGGACCGAAGCGTGTGTTGCTTTGGACCGAGCACTACCGTACAACCATCAATTAAGGACCGAAGCGTGTGTTACTTTGGACCGAGCACTACCGTACAACCACAAGTCTATATGGGTACGACCTGGCTAAGTAATTTGTACATCTCATTATTGAATTCGCCATTGGGTGGGATGCGGTGTCGGATGGAGACGCTCAAGGCGCAAGAGAGGGCTTTTGTACTGGGTGGATGTAACCCTAACAGCGGTGAAACCTTAGCGGGCGAAGTTGATTATGAGTTCGTACATTGTAAAGGACTTGTCATGATCTCTCTGCCGACACACCAAAGGAAGTGTGTTAATTGCACGGCACTAAGAGTTGATCATGTCTTGTGGGTAAAGCTGTACACACTCTGCAGAGTTAAAACTACTTAAGTAGCTGTGCCCACGGTCAAGGGCATGCAAGGTACGCTTTCACGTTGTAGACTTTACGGTTTTGTTTTCAAATGAAAATGGTGTTTTGGGAACCTGTGAATGGTTGGAACTCTCAGGTGATTAGTTGGTATTGTGAGTGGATGGAACTCCCGGGTTGTGGTTTGGCGGTTGGAGCCAGTCTGGTGATTGGAACTTGTCTAATTGTTATATTAAATTTATTTTTTATTATCATATTTGTCAAATGATGCTTTACGAAATTACTACTGGTATTTACTGTTCAACATTGCTATATGCCAAATGAGTCATATTATGCCTTCACTTGCTTAGCTTGCATATAATTAACATGCATTAAGTTTCCAAGGCTTGCGAGTACGGTTGTGTACTCACCCTTGCAAATTATCCCCCTCTTTCCACAGAGGAGTGTGCTGAAGCAGAAGGTGATTACGAGTTCTACGCTGGTGGTTTTGACGAAGGAGATCCGGAATTCTAGGTTGCGCACCCCAGTCGATTGCCTGTTGGGCATATGGATGGGTTACCACGCTACTTATTATTTTGTTTCCGCTGCTACTTTATTGAACTCTAGCCATGTGGCTACTTTATTTGTAACCGTTGACCATAAGGTCAGTACCTTTTATTTGAGTTTATTATTATTTGATTCGTGATATGGATGTGTTATCATCACTGTTTTCACTGTGTGCACTAGTTTGATCCAGGAATAGTGTAGATATACACAGAGGGTTCAGATTCGGAAATCCGGTCCCGACATCAGTCTCCACGAAAGGCCTGCCGAGATAGTGGTTGAATTTTGCTCATGAATTCCATGTCGACCTTCTTGATGATTGGGAAGACGAGCTAGACACCTTGTTTTTTAGCTTCTTTCATATGTTTGAAGCGGTCGAACTGCCTCATGCTTGTTGCGTTGTTGCGGTAGATCTTCTTGCTTCACTTATGATGCCAAACTTGTCATAAAATTTGTCAAAAACTCTGAAAAACTCATTATAAACATGAGTATAGACTTCAGAGAAATCAAGATCAAATGCCTCACCTATTCTGTGTAAGGTGCCCTGCATGTTAGATAATTTTCTCCGAGGATACAAAATAGTAGCAAAACAGTAAATATGTGTAATAGCTTGATAATATTTTAAAAACTTTTACTCTATTAGTTCTATAATGAGATGTAAAGTATAATTATCTCTATTCTCTTTAAAAGTATTAGCAATAGTCCAAAGCCACTCTATTACTAAGGAAGAAGTTGGGTAATACACATCGGATAAATCTTTAGTTGCATTATAAATTTTTAAAAAAAATTTCAAAAATGACCGGCAATTATTGCAGTAGACAAACACAGTAATAATATGCTCATTATTCTTGCACCCCGCTAGCATAATATACATCAAGTTCCATCTAACCTTTATATCAAGGTTAAATTTTCTTGGTTCCTTATTGTTGGCCCTGTAGTACTCTAAGAATAGGGCAAACCTTATAGACGAATCATTAACAAACTTGTGAAATCATGTGCTGAAAAATTGGCTTAATGATGATTTTGGTATTGCAAAGTGGTTGTGCTCATGGCATGTGTGGTGCATGTGCATGTGTTGTTTTATATTCTTAATTGATATGCTTGTGATAGCATGGTAATTGTTCTGCTTGATGCAGTGCGCTCGTGTCAGTGGTTGCATGGACTGATAGTGAGTCAAGTTGTGGACTTGTGCTCATACGCGGTTTCGTGTTTGTTCATGTGCAAGTATTGCTTGAGGGCGAACGTGGTCGGTGACGGGACCGGAACTAGGTTCATGGAGGAACTGAGGTTCGGGACTAGGTTCAGGGAGGAATCGGGGTCTTGGTGGTCAAGGATGTCATGCAGGACGTTCGAGCTAGAGGACGGTGCACATGAAGAATGGTTAGTCACGTGAGTATGGCATGGTGGCCATACGCGTGCAAGAGTTGTTAGTCACGTGAGTATGGCTGGGTTGCCATACGCGTGCAAGAGCTGTATTTGGTCAGGTTGGGCCAAGTGGAGTTGTGTTGAATAGAGACTCCTTCTAGGATTAGGAGTGGGACTCCTTCTAGGATTAGGAGTAGGAATTGTATTCAGGACTCTATGTTCTGTATAAATAGGGGGAGGCGCCTCCTGTTTATGCATCAAGTCTTGGGCAGGTTTTAAGGTTGTACTCTTTTGTTTGGAGTACTTTAGACAAAAAGAAATAAAGATCAATTCTTCCAGATCCTTGCGTGCTATAGTAACCACGTTGCTATAGTGTTCTCTGTTTTGTTCTTGTTTGCATGCTTGTTCTGGTTCTAGATTGGTTTTTGTTCCTTGAGTTTCATCTTGATTTGATTCATCAAAAATCTTTTTAGGGTATTGATTTAGGGTTCCTCAAAATTTAGTTGATTTATCTTTTATCGTTCTTGTTTAATCTTGAAGTTTTTGTTAGATTAATTCTCGTCATCCTCTGTCACAGCAAGCTTGCTAGGTTCATAACTTTTGATCCGTAAGTCCAATCGAGCTGATTCTTTTTGTATTCGAATCTAGTTTCTTTTGTTGAAATCTCAGATCGATCCGACGGTTGGATCTCCGGGAATTTACGTTTTACAGAATGTCTATCAATCTATTTTTGCTAATACGAAGTTGTTTTTTGAATCCGAGTTGGGGTGAAGTTTTAATAGATTGAAAATTTGGTTTTAGCTTCCGCACAATCATTCACCCCTCTCTGATTGTTATATTCTTATATCCCGATCATACAAAACTGAATAACCTTGCGTATGTTATCCAAACTAGTTTTCATTGCAATCAAACCTGGCCACACATTGAGATTAATAATATGGCATACGTATCTCCGGTCGAGAACAAACCTCCAACACAAGTCTCCAGATGCAGTGAGAGATAACCTATAGCTGTCATGTTAGCTGATGCATTATCAAGAGTGATGAAAATAATTCTACTCTATTTTAATGTCGGTAATAACCTCAAGTACATGGTTAGCGATAGCCTCTTCGGTGTGTGACTCGGAGATTGGCCTAAATCCTATGAACTTTTTGTTTAGTACGCAGTTGTCGTTTAAGTAATGCACAACAACACTAATATAAGCTGCTCTTGATGTGGAGAAGTCCATATATCTGATGTTAAGGCAAAGGAAAAACTAGCTACCATGAAAGCATGGACGCCCTCGCCCGGCCTCCATCTTATCAATATCTTCTTCAAGCATGTCTCTGTGTGTCTCTTCAGATGACCTGTTCCACCACATGCATATGTAGACAATTTAGCTTAACGGTATTTACAAATAGCATACACTACCTCACATCCGTCCATAATTTTGATGGTTCTATCCATGTGTTGCCAGCACTAGGCCAGTTGAGTGCTAGATATGGATGTCCGTCCCGGTCGTATCAATGTAGCGGCATGCGAGCTCGGTGCTGATACTAACACCCATCCCGGATACACCAATGCGGTCGCATCGGAGCTTGGTGCATCTAGAATATACGAGGCATCCTTGATGCAATGTGTACCGTCCAAATGATGGTCATCCATGCCATAGTCTCCCATGCTGGGGAGAGTTGGCGCAGATCAATCTCCTCATCAGAATGAGGGGGGCTTGGAGAGCGAGGGTGTGCTCTCCTGTTCTTGCTCTTGTGAAATATTTTATTTCGTGGAGGAAGAACAAAAAGAGAGAGCTAATAGAGAGTAAATAGAGAGAACAAATGAGAGAACGTGTTTCGGGTGCGTTGAGCTCAGCAGAGAAAGAGCGAGTTTCAGATGCGAATGTGTATTATGAGAATGTGTGTGTGTGTGTGTTGAGCACTTGAGCTCAAGAGAGAATTGCATAGCCATCAGGAGAGACATTGACTGATGATAACGTTAAAATCAACAAATGATTGTTCAAATGACCAATGAAGTCAGTTGCGACCACACAAAAATTAACGTTAAAATCAACTTTATTTCTTTTTGTGCGTCACTTCAATGTCATTTCAATCATTCGCTGTCTGGCTGAACGATGCGAAATGGAACCACGCGTGCACTCTTTCTCTTCTCTCTTTTCCCTCTCTTTTTTCTCTCTCCCTATCTCTCTCTCTCCATCTCTTTTTCCCTCTCTTTTTTCTCTCCCTCTGTTTTCCCCCTCCCTCTTCTTTTCCCTCTCTCTTTCCTGGCCTTTTCTTCTCCCACAGAACACTCCCGCACAGGCTGCACAGCCTCCTCCCACGCATAGGGCCCCCGCCGTCGGCCCTCGGAACCGTCCTTCTCGCCATCCTTCCCTCCTGGCGCACAGCTCATGGCCACCCCTCCCTCCCTCCCTCCCACTCCCCTAGCATCGGCGAGCCCCTCCCTCACGGCGCATGGCCCCCTCCCTCCCTTCCCGACACTGGCCCTCTCGCCCTCCCTCCCTCTCGGCACACAGCTTGCGGCCACCCCTCCCTCCCTTCCGGCACATGGCTCGCCCTCCTTCACTCAGGCTGAGGCGGCGCAGCGGGCGATGGCCGAGGCGGCGCACAGCTCATGGCCCACCATGCTGGGAGGTGGCCGAGGCGGCACAAAGCGCATGGCACGGTGGGCGGGGCTCGATGCGGGGCTCAGCGCCACCCAGCTATCACAGAGCACAGCGCGGCGCCCAGCGGTCACAGAGCCAAGAACAGCGCTCGACAGTGGGAGTGGTGGCTGTTCACAATGAGCGTGGTGGGCCTAGCTCAGCGGCCGCGCACGACGGGCACGAGGCAGCGACGCGGTTGGCGGCCCAGGCATGGCGATTGCAGTGCGACTCTGCTCCCAGGTACGATGCCCCATGTCTCGCTTCTCTCATTCTCCTGCACCCCTACCGCGCCCGGCGTGCTGCCACCGTGTTGGGCCACCCAATACCACTGTGTTCCCTAGCCCAAAGATCGCCTGATGAACGATTCGATGCTAGTGGTGACGACCCACCTTCGTGCCGAGCCGTACTCTAGACCTTGCCATGTGGTCGTGCCTTGGGCTGGCCCACAAAAGCACGCCCAGACGCCCACATCTACTTCTATGTGTTACTATGATGTGTGTGTATCTTAATATACGTGTGTCGATCTTGTAATTAAAAAGTTATAAAAATATCTTGAGAGGTACTTCTATGCTCTTCTTTTTTAAATGTGATACTACGGAATGACGTTTTGAGTCATTTTCTATGTCGGCACTAAGGTTCGACTTTGGTGTCATGATTTTGGGCATTTTCCGTGAGTTTGGGCCTTTCCGGGGGAGAATTTGGGCTTTCTGGGGGAGAATTTGGGCTTCCGGGGGAGTTTGGGCCTTGGGGGGCAAATTTGGGCCGAAGGTGGGGGAGTTTTAGGCCCGTGTGGGGGGGTTTTGGGGCACCAAGCTTGCTGCCCCCTGCCTATGCGCCCCACCCCTCCCTCAAACCGTAGCCGCCTCCCCCTAGTGTCCATGCGCCCTCCCCTCACCCCCCTAGCCGCCACCTCCTCCCCACCCCTTCTCTCTTGCGCCCCCACCTTCCCCTCCCCTCTCCACCTCCCTTTCTGCCCTAGGGCAGCTTCGCACCACGCCACCTCCCTGTCCCCTCCATCAGGAAGCCCCGCAATGAGGAGATCCAGCGGTTCCGGCGCGAGGAGGACGATCGGGGAGGAAGGATTTCGGTGTTCGTCGTTCGTCGGGAAGAGGTATGGAATGGGTGATCCTTGGGGATGGTCTAGGTTTTGTTCTAGAGGTTGATTTCATGTTTTTAGATCAAGTGGTGGTGCTGTGATTGGGTAGATTGGATGAAAACTAGAGTTTGCCACGTTCTCTATTTCGGGCAGATTGTGCAGTCGACCTAGGGTTTGAGATTTCGCGATTTTAGATTCGGAATTTGGTCATCCGACTGTTGAGAAAGTTGTAGTTAACTTCAATATATTTAATTGGACACCAAGAACGTCCAATTCCGCCCAGCCGTTTGAAAGTTATGGTCGTTTTACCGAGCGTGTTCAAATCTGTGACGTAATTAGGACAGAACGTAGTGTTTTGTTGATTAAACAATTTTAGAGGCCGAATCAGCTTTTCCCAATACTTAGAAAAAACTAGGAAATTTCCTAAGCTTCGCGATGATGTACTCATTTAATTGATTCGGAGTCCTAGAACTCAAGATATGATAGTTTGAAATCTGCTGTCCGGGAGGGGCAGATTCTCTATTTTTAGGTTTTGGGAGTAGTTTGTGAAGTCGGGGTAGACGAGCTTTTGCGTACGGTTTTGGGGGCACGTTTTGAGTGTGTGGTATGTTTGTGCAGGTGGTGTGACCCCGGGAGTGCCCTCAACCCCTCGCCAATCTGTCGCCCGATGTTAAGGCAAGTGTATTGTAATGGGTAGTGTAATGTATGTTGCTAATTGTGACTAGATGCAAATTGCTTACACGTTGTGATATCTTGCCATGATTAGTGCTTGCCAATGTTATGATGAAAATTGACTATTATGATGCTATGCCATGTTTAGTTCAGTTTGATGCAAGTTGTTTATGTTATGGCATATGTTGCATACATGGCATGAAAGCTGGCCCGGTCGGTGAGAACGTCATAACTAGTCCGGTAAGGTCGGTGAGAAAGTTATGACTAATCCGGAGTGCCATGGTTGTAAGACCTACCTCGTGATTCCACCCACGTGGTGAGTGGAAACGACGCGTAGGCACCCTCCATCTACGGGATGGAAGGGGAAAGAGGGTGCACACCGATGGGTGTGCACTCAGCAATACCGGTATATGCTTCCAGGAGACATGTGCACCGCATTGCATTGCACACATGATGATGAAAATGAGTTGTGAACAATGTGCTTTGTTATGGCTATGATGTTGTGGATGAAATTATGATTTGATCATGATGTTAAAGTATGGTATGTATTGTTGTTGGCCTTGATTTATTCTTTATGACCTATTGCTATATACTTGCTGAGTGATTAACTCACGCTTGTGTTTTATGTTGTTTTTAGGTACCATGAAACCGGCATGCGGGAAAGGGGCTTAGTGGCACATCTTCACAAAGTTTCACTCATTAAGATATAGACAATTTTGCCATTCGTAGTTGTGATTATAAGTTAATGCGTTGAGAACTTGGAGTATGACTTATTTGTGTGCTTGGTCATATTATTTACTTCGTTTTAGATCATGGAGTGGTTAAATTCGTTATGCTAGACTTAATTAGTTCCTATGTTACCTGTTATTGCTGCTTTAGATGCATCCCATTATGATATAACTTGTGATATTATTGTTGATGCTCCGTACCATGGAAAAACAAAGGAGATGCTGCCGAAATTTTCGGTTTTTGCATGTACTCCTTTGTTGTATTTTACCTTTAGATGTGGTATTTAGATGTTGTTTAGTCTATGTTGGTGACATCCAGGGCATACCAGATGCCGGGGTGTTACATTAAAGTTGCACAAATATTAAAGCATAAATAAATGATAGATGAGGATTATTTACCCCTTCGTTTGCTTTAATATTTGTGCAATTTGTATTAGAAGGGAAAGCATAGAAGCACATCTATAGACTAACACATGCTACTTTATAATAAATTAGTTAGGATCTCGCGCTACGTTGCTCCGTGCAATATTTGATTCAAGGTTTCTTTTGCAAAAAAATATATGAGGACCTTAGCGTAATTTTAATTTTTTGGGTTTTTTAAATGGGTTGGCTAGGTGCTGTCGGCGAATTGCTGTAACCATGTGTCTTTATTGAAAAAAAAATTGGTGAATGATCAAGTATAGGAGGCTTTTCGAAAAAAAAAACATTACGTGGTGTGGCTGTATGCGCGTGATTTCTTCCCCTTGTAAGAGATAAGTATATACATGAGATCCCAGTATAGGAGGCTAGGAGGCCGTGCAAGCCAAACATCACAAATTCCCCCATCTTCTCCAGGGATATGCATATGCCAACTTTGGGGCTATCCTATTATCCCTAGACACAAGTATCGTAACTGACTCCAGAGTCCAGACACATGAATGGTTGTATACATGGACATTCATGATTCAACTATAAGGTTAAAAAAACCTTATTCAAGTAAGAGAGTTTGTCTTACATGTATCTTAAAGTCGTGAAAAAACCAACCTACAAATCCTACATGGTCGTTCCTTCTTTCAAGGACAAATTTAATTGTTGAAGCTCCACATGGCACTTGCGTGGAGTATTAGCAGAGAAGACATATCAGCGTAGGTAAGACCAACAAAGCGAGCGCGAGAGAATAAATGGGGAGCAAGAGATATTGTGGGATGCGGCTCCACTCCTTTGGCTAGTGTGTTGGTTGCCTGCATGGTGTCTGGATCGCATGGGTGGATGCAACTGTATCTGTTAGACATATGTTTGGTTTTTTATTCATCCTGGCCAGATAGATGCAATTGCACCCACTTATACATGATGGAGAAAACACAGAAATTGGATTTTTCTCTAATGCAGGCCCGTGAGATGCACAAACAAGCAACCAAACAACTTAATTTGCATCCACTCAGTTAGGCCAAAACTAGCCTAGATGGCTCATATGAAACAAACTAGGATGGTACAGGTAACCAAATACACCGTAAAGGTATCTAATGCCCAATTTGGAATGTAGGAATTTTACGAGAAACAGTTCATTCCTGTATGAATCGTCTTGAACAAGATCTAATTTGGTTTTGCATTATTGTTATGTATATAGAATAAATTTTGCTCTATTCTTTTATTCATTAAGAGGGTTATTATGATTTGTATGTTGGGATATTTCAAAAAACCCACTTGCAAGTGCGAGAGTTTGTTAAAAATATTATATTACTTCTTATTAAACTTGGGAGGTTACGCCTTCCGCGGCACTGTCCACCTGGCGTTCTGTTCAGCATGGCCCTCTCGTTTCGGACATTTGGTGTTTCCGTCCTTCGCTCCGTCTCGTGCGCATCGCTTGGCCGCCGTTTTGCGCTTTGCACCTTCGCTGGGCATCGCCCTCATCGCCTGCCGTCTGCGGGTGCGTCGCCGCCGCTCGCGCAGACGCCTAATAGCCTTTGCCCACCTCACTTTCTTCTCGATCGTTCCGTTTTGGGGAAGGCCGCACGACGCAAATCCCCCGACCTCCCGCACTCTTCCTCTACCTCGCGCCCTCCGCCGCTCTCTCTCGCGTCGCAGCCTCCCCCGGTTCACCTCACAGCTTCTGGCGCGCTCCGCCGGTGCCCCCACCGCTGGCCTGCCTCGCTCAAGTTGGTCCAAACCAAATCGAGCTCCCGGACCAGGCAAGAATTCCTCCCGAAATCCCTCCTCACTGCGCCTCCGCCTCCATGCCCGGCTTGATCCGTCGTGGCTGTTCTCTAAAAGCCCGAATCTTGGGGGCTCCGTGACCGGCCGGCCTCCAGCCGCCGGCGTTGAGTCTTCCAAAGGTACGTTCTTTCTGCTCCCTGCCTATCTTGAGCGCTATTGCTGCTGTGCTTCTTTGTCCCTTTCCATTCCTGCCTCTTAGGTATGTTGTTTCTTGGGTGAGTGCGGCGCAGCTGGGGACATCTCGCCCACCGCGGGACAGTCGGCTGTCATGGACCAGTTGTGTGCACGGCAAGTCAGAGGCTCTCGCGCTGCTACTCTACCTCAGGCTCGGCCTCCCCAAGGCATCGCTGATGATAGGGTGGCCCTTCTCGCCTTCCCTTGTGTGTGCATGTCATTTGGATGGTTGAATTATACTGTTGTTTTGTTATTTTTTTCTTCGTTCTCGGTTTCTTCATGGACGATGCAGGCAGATTTGCTGCTAACTGCAGATAGCAAACAAGATCACTGATAGATTACCTTCTTCCTCACACTATTGCCGGTGATGGCTACCGTGTCAATCACGCTCATGCTGCTGCTCTGCCTCGATCTCTAATTCTTTCAGTCGAGGTTTAACTTTAAAGCATAGGTTTCCAGGAACAACTTGGTTTTTTTCAGCGGTCAGTTTTACAATGCTTGATTTGGGATCAATTTTATTCAGCGGTTCAGATGTATTCTTCCATTAAATATTATCTGTTGATCAGCAATAAGCACGATAATAGTGATGCTTTCTTTAGGATATATGATGAATTTTCTAATTCCTGGAATTTAACATTTCCAATATTCCTTTCTATCGTCCTAACTTATAGCATTTTGTTGGTTCCAGCCGGTTTAGTAAGCCATTTCCATTACTTGAATCAAAACAAGACAAATGAATTGGGAGGGGCAAATAATGAAGATAAGTATTGTTTTGCTATTTTTTCTTCGTTCTCGCTTTCTTCTTAGATGATGCAGTTTGGTTATAAAAGCGGATCTCCTACTACTCGTGTATTCTATTTGCTTATCCCGTAGTTTATCTTCTTTAATTCTTTCAGTCGAGGTTTAACTTTAAAGCACAGGCTTCCAGGAACAACTTGGTTTTTTTCAGCGGTCGGTTTTACAATGCTTGATGTGGGATACTTGAATCAAAACAAGACAAATGAATTGGAAGGGGCAAATAATGAAGATAAGTACTGGAGGACAAAAATGGTGATATATATTGTTGGAATTAGCAGAACCGATCAGGTTTCTTACTTCATGGAAACATATTCAGATGTTAGATTTCTACGATAGCTGTAGATGTTGCATGTGCACTGATAAGGACTAAATTTATGAGTAGCAGAGTTACAATTTTAAAGTGTCCATAGTTCATTGTTTTACCTCCCACACTGGTTCTAAAGAAGGTCGGAGGAACCTTAGCATTTAATACACATGTTGAAAATGTGCATCGATGAATTATAACATATGCAAAGATATATCTTTATCAGGGCAAATAATGTTTTGATATGTATAAAATACCAGTGATTTTATGGCTCCTATGTTTTCTTTGCATACAACTAGATTTTCTCTCACTGCTAATTTTGTTCCCCTTTTTTGTTCCTTACAGCTTATGATCCAACTGTTAGGGCCACCTCATAACTCATTTGTCAACGTTTCTTCCTGCTGGATGCCTTTGAAAACCATACCCTATATATTGGCAAGGTTCATTCATTCCCAGTTCCTTCTATAGATTGTGCTTAAGACCATCCTGTATTCTATTAGAAACCTTGCTCTAATTCTTTCATCTCCACCAAAACTGGTTGTTTTGAGGAAGAAATTGGTTGTTTGACTCAATTTAATGACAGTTAAATAATCTACACAAATAGATATTTAGTAATTTTCTTTACGTACTTACATCTGTGGTCAGCTCATTGTCATTGGTGATGCTAAACAAATGACTTGCAGATGGATCAATATCTATGCACAGGACCAAGATAAATTTTTAGACGGTTTCAAAGATACATACATCAACCTTGCAAATTGTGGAGCTCGTGGAGATCAGCTCAACTAGAACTACAACGTTTGTAATAGACTTCTCAACATTTTTCTTATAGAATGTTCTCTACAATTTTCATAAAAAGGTTCTTTGTTTCAAATGATCCTAATATTCTCTTGGACTACGATAATGCGCAGTCTTCAAAAAAAAAAAAAAACCAGAAAAGGAATGCTTTACATGAAAGCACCTTCAGATCAATGGTTTTTGCCCCTCATATTTTTAATGCCAATAGTGTTATGCATTCTAAGTGACAAATGACATTTCCTGATACTTGTGCAATAGCTGAAGAAGCACGTCATAAATAGAACAAAAGCATGGAGCAGGTCCTAGATCCTTTCGTTCAGGAACAAAATACATGTATTTGTATTGCTTCCTGCTGTTATGCTAATCATACTACCTGACATTGACGTTGTAAATGATTAATATGGATACTACAAGAAATATGTATAGCCATGATATCTACTTAGTATTTTATGTTGCCAAATTTCAACTGTAATTTGTTCATCGTTTTTTTCCAGTACTTTCAGGTGGGAGGGATATCCAGGACAGTACAACTTTCTCTGGCTGATGAATATGGCAAAAAAAACCTCTCCTCCTTACTGCCTCTGCCTCAGTCCTACTTTTTGGTTATTTCCCCTCTCTGGTGGCATTGTCAACAACTTTTGTATTTGTGATCCAGCATGATTTTTTACCAAATAACGTTGTCCAGGGTTATTTTGATAAATGTACATAGTTTGAACCCTTAATTGGTTAAATGTGAGTGTCTTCTAAAGTAGCATGCTTGTGCATATCTTTTATGAAGTCATGACAAATAGTATAAAAGTTCTCCCCCGCTTTTCTGCTCACGAGATGGCTGCTTGAATTGCTAGCTTGAGAAAATTCTCTTCGTACGCTTTGCTTAGCTAACCAATTAATACTACCTACATTAAAGATGATGGGGGTTTCTGGAAGAAGATCTGCGCCATGGCACCAAGTTTGCAGATATGCCCTTTGGAACTTTTGAATTTGCATTTGGGTCCTCTACCTGTTTTTTTTCCCAAAAATCCCTTATGGAAATTTTAAAATTGCTTTCAAGTCCTCGACTGTCTTTCACAAAATACATGTACGAAAATTTTCAAAATGCGTATTGCATGAAAAAAATCGTGTTTCCACAAGTTAATATCCTTCTCAATCCTTTATGCAAAAAACTCTTGCGTTTAAAAGAATTGCATATATGTACTATTGCGAAAAAAGAGTTCTCAAAAAATAGCCCTCACGCGGCGTGCCGCCGCACGCCGCGTGTACGTGCCTAGTCCACCTATATCTTGTCAATAACTCACTCGCAAGTTATATATGGCTGCAAATTCCCACCTACTATGGGCCAATTTACTCACCGAAACTCTAGAAGTCAAGAACTGCTGACATGTCTATCTCTCATCGAGGGAATTGTGTCCAAGTACATCCACGTTGCAAGAATCCTCTCTCGTAGCCACAAAATCGGTTGATCTTGTTATGATATGGATAGAATCCGTATCCCCGGAGAGAAGGACTCTATTCATGGTGGGTGAATCCGAATTTATCTCCAGGGGTCATCCACTATATATATAGGGCATTGCCTTGTACAGAAATCAATCAATCTAATAAAGAGAGAGGTTTCCCCCTTGTATGGTGTGCTCCTTTTTTCTGTTCGCATGATTGCTTGGCATGCCGTGGATTGGTGTGGGTGAACGATCTTGTTTCACAATACGTTATCAGCACGAGTCTCTACCATAAGAAGCGGAGAATCGTCAACTACGACGAACGACTACTACCGGTGATTGATCGCCCGATCCGATCTGCAATCAACTCGTCATCAGGCCGGCATCCACTCGGATTGCCGAAAAAGTTCTACGCGACTCTATCCTACGCGATAGCTAACGCTCCCGGCATGACGAACGTAAGTCGAAAATCCTGCAGATTGTTTCGCTAGATGAATTGATCTAATTTACGGTTAGAGAAATTGGTCGTTACTGTTCATACAAAAAAAGAGTTTCGGCCAGCCGTCGATCGCCCGAAACCTAGCGTCTTGACCCATACGTCGCCGCCAGCCCTGTCACACCCGCGGCCGCCGAACATACCCTGGGTTTATTTTCTAGTTTTTGCCATGTTTAATATGTGGTAATTTTTTTTCTCTGTTACATAAGTAATTCTGAAAATTGCTCAAATATTAACAGAAAATTGTGAAATTTGGTAGAAAATTATGAGGACATCTTGTTCACGCCTTGGATCTGGTTTTAATTTTCCTTAGCATTATGTCATGTTGATTTTTGCTGAAATTTAATTCTCCTATTGTAAAGTAATTCTGAAAATTGCTTGGAAATTAGCAGAAATCATGAAAATTGCTAGGAAAATTCCAGTATATTTCATATAGCTTTTTATGAGAACCTGAGTGGTTGCGATTTGATTTCAGTAATGAATAAACAGATATGAGACAATTGGTGTATAGGAAAACACACATGAGGCTTGGTTCTTTAATTGGCACCCGGAAACAGGAAGTGCTCCCTCCTCATGTGAGCCCTAGGGGCATGTTGGCCTGGCCATGAGTCGAATTGACGGAGATATTCATTACCTGTTTTCGCTCCCAACCAACAAGAATTACATAAGTTAAAAATTAACCTTATAACATGTTTAATTTATGTTGGAATTACATAATTAACAGAAAATGACTAATTACTAAGAAAATTCTGGGAAAATCGTGATAATTATCTACTGAATATATATAGACCAAAACTTTATTAATTAAATGAAGATGCATGCAATATAATATTTTACCTGTAGTAAAATCTCGTATTCCTTGCATACAGGATATGTCTAACATTGCAAAAAGGGAATTTGCTGTGCTTGCCTTGGATGGCAGCAATTACCTCACTTTGGTAATGGATGCCAAAATTAACCTAACAGCTAGAGGACTTGGAGCTGCTATTGCTCGGCCTGAAGCTGGTGCAATCGAAGTGCCTGAACCCGCAAAATGCACCGCTTTACATTTTCTGAGGCACCATCTTCATTCGGACCTGAAGGCCGAATACTTGATGGAGGAGGACCAGCTGGTATTGTGGAATTCCCTAAAGGAACGCTATAACCAGCAAAGATCTGTGTTGTTGCCAGAAGCACAACGCGAATGGACCCTCCTACGCTTTCAAGATTTCAAATCTGTGGCAGCTTACAATTCTGCAATGCACAAACTAGTCGCTAAATTGACTTTTTGTAACCAGAAAGTTACTGAAGCTGAAAAGATCGACAAAACCTTGTGCACTTTCCACCCCAATATGATGATACTACAACAACAGTACCGTCATGCAAAGTACAAGAAGTACTCTGAGCTTATTAGTGTTCTGCTAGAAGCAGAAAAATATGATGAACTCCTGATGAAGAATCATCATGCAAATAGTAATGGAAGCCAAGCAGTGCCTGAAACACATGCTACCGCTCAGCAGGCCAGTAGTAGCCATGACCGCGGAAAGGGCCAAATGTACAAGGGGAATAAGTGGAAGAATGACAGAAATCAAAAGGGAAAAGGCAAATCCCAATGGAACGGTAAAGGGAAGGGTACATGAACCTTCCAGAAGCAAGGTCCAGCCAATAAGGCACCTGACTCTCAAACATGCTTTAGGTGTGGTTGCGTTGGCCATTGGTCACGCAATTGTCGCACCCCAAAGCATTTGGTAGAACTTTACATGAAATCCACTAGGAGATTCCAGAAGAATCAAGACAAGAATGTTGAGGCACACTTCACCGCTCTACCAAACATTGAGCAGGACGGTGGAAAGAAAAATGACAATGTCACTGACCCAACGGTCAAGTTCAAGGAAAGCCTTCTTGGATATGGTGACTCGCCCATGGAGGAAGATGACCTACCTGGTACTGAACTTGTAGAATTCCAGAAGAATACCAATGTTTCCCAGAAGATGGAACATGACTTATATGGAGATCTAGAATAGTCTCCCTACACCCCTTTTTGCTTTATGTCGCATTTCCATTAGTTGAGTCTCCTTAAGAGTCTCATCAGTTTGAATAATTATGTTCCTGAATAAACATTTGGTCTATGCTCCTGTTGAGCAATTACCAGTGATAATTAAATAAAGTGTTTTCCAGAATATTTGATATTTTGTGCTATACTTGTTCTATATTCTACTATTTTTTCCTGATGCAATAATTGTTTGATTGTTATACTATGCAACCTGAAGTTGGTATTGCGATAAAAACCCAGAAATATTTAAAGATCTTGTAGATCGACTGGGCAATCTTGAGTTGAATATTATGAGAAAATAATTAGTAATTCTGCTGGCCATAGCATAAAGACTTTCCTAGATCTGAAGATTTCTTATGCCATGTTTGTGCTATAGGAAAACTTACGGTTAGATCCTCTAACTTGTAGAAGAATCACTGAATATCCTGGAGAAAATTCGAAGTGATATCTGTGGACCTTTTCGGTCACTGTTGGGCCCTTTTAGATATTATATATCTCTTATCTACTAGGAACCTGCTTTTGCCAAAGTTAATTGCCCAAATTTTTAAGAGCATCCTTTCCAGAAGAAAGAATCAAGTCTATTCAAATGGAAAGTGCTAACGAGATTAACCTCAAAAACATTTAATAATTATTGTGTAGCTCTGGGCATTAATGTAGAGCACTCTGTACCTCATGTCCACACATTATAATGGCCTTGTAGAGTCATTATTAAAGGAATAAAATTTATTGCTTGACTACTTTGCAGAATAGTAGGCTACCCACCAGTTGCTGGGGCCACGCAGTGCTGCACACTGCGATATTAATTCAACTCAAATCAACTGCATATTATGGATTTTCCCTGTTGCAGATGGTGCATGGAAGAGAATTAAGTATTTCCCATCTGCGAAAATTTGGCTGTGTTGTATACATGCCAATCTCTCCACCACAGCATACCACTATGGGATCTCACCAAAAGTTGGGGATCTGTACACGGCTCGGTACACTGATTGTACTAAGGACATTTATTGGCATTAGGGGAAGATAAGTACCACATCAAAGAATGCCGAGTCCTTAGATCCACGCACTAAAAAGATCGAACTTGAAGTTCAGAAAGTAATAAATCTGCAACAAATAAGCTAAGAATCTGTCAAATGCCTTCACTGATCATAAGGTAGTGGAAAGATCTCATATACCTGCAGTATATGCACCTGAAAAAGTGGAAATATCCTAGAAGGATATTGAACCCACTCTTGACCCTCATGATAAAATGAGGGGGAGGCCTCCAGGTGCACAGGATTCAATTCCGCGGAGATGTCCGCAGAAATAGAGAACCAAATAAATGAGAACACTGCCCATAACAGTGGAAGAGTCTCAACCTGATGTTGAGAAAATCCCTGAAGTGAGCCATCTAGAAGATGGTAACATCCCTAAAGTGATCCATCCTGAAGATGATAACCCCAGCGTATATTTTGTGCGCACAATCCAACGCTGGGAAGTCGGAACACCCAGACTTCATCGTTGTGGGAAATCATGAGGAGGTGGAAGAAATTAATAAAGAGATATCCCTGGAGTGATGCAGGAAAATTATATATAAAGAAATACTACAATTGTCGACATATTTTGTCTCTAAAAATTGCTAAAATCTGGATCCAGAACCAAAGTCCATGGCAGAGTGCTAGAAGCGCTCATCCAGGGTCACCTGAAAAAGCAATTGAAGTAGCGCTCGCTTAACGAGAGGAAAGGCCTTGGTCCTATTGACTAAACATTTCCTAAAATATTCCCTGTAGGATCAAAGTGATTTTGTCATCCTGAAGAGATATGATAATATCCAGGTGGTGAGATATAAAGCGAGGCTTGTAGCACAAGGGTTTTAGCAGAGACCCATCATCGATTACGATGAAACATGTTCTCCTGTAATGAGAAGGATAACGTTCCGAAATTTAATATTGATGGCAGCAAGCTTAAACTTATCCATACAGTTGATGAATGTAGTGACTGCATATTTATATGGGTCACCGAATACGGATTAAAGCAGTCGGTAAAAATGTGGTACAATCGACTTAGTAAATTCCTCTTGAAGAAGGAATATGGTCCTGGTAGGAATATTGTCCCTGCGTGTTCATAAAGAAATCCCAGAATGAATTTTTATTTTTCTCTGCGGTGGTACAGCCATTTCTTGGCCGTCTTTAAAACAGACTTTGGTAGCCGCTTCTACCAACCACTCAGAGATTATATCTTTGTAAGGAAGCCTCACGGGAGTGTGTTTGGCTAAGGCATGTAATTAACCACATCCAGAAGTCATGTGGTATGAATATTGTCGATACCCCTACTATTATCTATGAAGATAATGCTGCATGTGTTGCACAAATGCAATTGGGTCATGTAAAGAGCAATATCACGAAGCATATCACTCCTAAGTTCTTTCATCCTCACGAACTCCAGAAGAATGGTGAGGTAAAAAATAATGCAAACTAAGTCGTGTGAAAATCTAGCAGATTTATTCACAAAATCCTTGCTAAAGTCCACTTTCCTAAAGTATGTTAATGGCATTGGAATGAGGCAACATAGAAATTTGCATAGTTCAGGGGGAGTAAATCCCTGAACCATAATCCCTTTTGCTCGATCCTGAAGATCATAGTTTATATCTTGAAGATTATAAGTTGTGCTCTTTTTCCCTTCATGAGTTTTCCTGAAGTTTTCTCACATGAAGGTTTTTAACGAGGCAACTAGTGTAACACGGAGTGCGAGTGCAATGTGCTCTTTTCTCCATCCCTTTTTTCCCACTGGGTTTTTGGGACGAGTTTTTAATGAGACATGTGCATTACGCGGTATTCGCCCAAGAGGGAGTGTTATGATATGGATAGAATCCGTATCCCCGGAGAGAAGGACTCTATCCATGGTGGGCGAATCCGAATTTATCTCCAGGGGTCCTCCACTATATATATAGGACATTGCCTTGTACATAAATCAATTAATCTAATAAAGAGAGAGGTTTCCCCCTTGTATGGTGTGCTTCTCCTTTTTTCTGTTCGCTTGATTGCTTGGCGTGCCGTGGATTGGCGTGGGTGAACGATCTTGTTTCACAACAGATCTCGCCTTCTTCATTGTCCCTCTATTTACCTGCTCTTGCATTATATATGCATGACAATTGACCCGAAAAGGAATTGAACAGTTCAATCCATATGAAGAAAGACCTTACCGCCCTTCGCGGTAAGTGTTGCTTCTCCATGCCCTTAGTTGCAGGAGTGACATTGTTCAGAGCATGGAAGAGGCGACATCACATCTGCGGATCACAGGGAGGAGACCATAGGTGGGGGATTCAATCGTCGCTGATGGCAAATTTTTGTATTTTTCTCCCGCGGGGAAGGATACGAATGGATCTAGACGGCCGCGGCCGCGGCACCGAATTCCGGTTTTTTTTATTTTCATCCAAGAACACAGTGAGCGCGAGAACCATGGACCCATCAGGCTCTTTTTCATTCATTCTTTTCCTTCGAAACATGTGAGCAAGCAGGAACTGCTCGAGATCTCTGAAATAGGTTAAGGACCTGTTTGGAGGAGTTATAGCTGGTCTGAAAAGCTGTTTTTAGTTTGTTGGGTTGTAAAGTAGCTGTGACTGGCAGCTATAGCTTTTCTTGATATATTGTTTGGCAAACTGGCTGCTGCAGCTGTAACTTTTGGGGGAGCAACCGAGTGGACCCGAGTGAGGAGGGAGTCGGAAAGGCGGCGCCCGACCTGGAGGGAGTCGAGGAGGCGAACGAACGGGGAGACGACGGGGTGAGAAGAGAGGCGGAGCGAGCGGCGAGTCGGTTGATGGAAATGTCTTGCAGTCAGACAAAACACGACAACTTTAATCTCACCGGGAAGACTACTCGGCTTCGATGGCGACTCAGGAGGCGATTCCAGATCCCGCGCGCGCGCGCACACACACTTCATCACCTACCTCACCGCTGCCACTCGTGACCGCCGGTTAGCTGATGGCGGCAGCGGTGCATTTTTCGCAGCTACCTCTCTACTTCCCCTGGTTTTTCTCCCTTTTCCCCCATCCCCTCCAAGATCGGTTTCTTCCAGATCTGGTCCGTAAGGAGCGCCATCACTTCTGCTGCAGCCCGGCTTCCTCACTGAACTAGATCTAGCCTCCCCCTCATTCTCGGTAGATATGGGTGGTCTGGGGTGTCGGCAGCCAGTGTCGAGGTAGCAGCGCCTTGGGGGGGTGCCGTCAGTGGCGATGGCACGCGCATCTTTGGATAGGGCCTTGACGGCGGCGGTGCCTCGTGGTGGCATACTGCGGCGAGGTTAGCTGCTACTTGTAGAAGAAGGTGATCGCGCGCATCTCCTTCCTTTAGCCCGTGGTGATGGTCGTGGCATCAGGAGAACCCGCCGGCCAGCACCATCATACGGATGAAGCTGACGCCAGCTCTGGTGAGCTCAGCGGCTAAAGCGAGCACACTGCTGCCACAGGCCGCGATGGAGACCATGCAGAGATCGGCATTTTCTCAAAGGAGATATGGCAGTAGAATTTGCTTTGGCTTCGTGGTGGTGTTGTTCTCGTGCGTCACGGTTGATGGGCCTGTGGAGGTCGTCATCGGCAGTGGGGAGTTCACAGGTGCCTAGGGAGCATATAAGTGGGTGGCGCTGTGGCTTGGTGTCGTTTTGTGAGGACATGGTGTTGGAATTGGCCCATGAGTATGGCCCACTTCCTTTAATTCCAAAGATTGCATGGTTAATACCATATTGCTTAGGCAAGTGGAAGGAAGGCAATTTATAAGGTGGAGTCCTTGCCACTCCTTGAGTTGTGAGGAGCATGACATAGGGATGGTATGAGAAGGACTTTGGAGAAACACACGTGCGCGCGTATTCGCGTATTTTCGCGTGAAAATCCGCGTGACTTTCTGTATTTTCGCGTGAAAATCCGCGTCGAAGTGTGTCTCCTGGCACTACGAATTCACCTTTTATTTTGCTTAATCATGTAATTGCTTAACTTTCTGTACTGGTCAGGAGACTGCATAATGACCATTATTTGTGTTTGAATTGGCGATTACGGTGCATTAAGTCTGTTTAATTGATCGATTACGATGCTTAACGTCGATTACCGATGAGTAATGGAGGCGATTCTTGGTGAGAGGCTATATAAGACCTAGAGACGTCCAGGCTAAGGCACTGAGTTTTTCCAATTCCACACTTTCTTCTTCATCCTGCGAGAGTCAGATGCGAGGTGTTGAGCAGTTGGACCACGCCAGCCTTCCTACTCGGTGTGCACCGTGAAGGAGGGTGAGCGGTATCTCCGAGCCGTTGCCGCAGAGTTCACCTGCACGGGGCGGCAATAAGGTTTCGGGCAAGCGCAAGCTGACCGCTCTCGCCGCTTCCTCGACGTCGACTTCTTCCACGACCTCTTCTGCGCGTCGTCCTGTTCTTCATCAAGCTAACTGTAAGTCATTAGCGATCGTTCAAATTGATCGTATTCTTGAAGTATACATGTTTGGAAGTACAATGTGTAGCCTGCTATTAGATTTTCTGTCTGCATCACTATTTATCTGTAGTATTTGCCTCAATATAAAATTTGGAATTAAAAATATTGCACATGTTTCCAACAATCCAGAAACCTTATTTGCGATATGTTTATGATTCAGCAATGGCTAATCCATCGGATGCTATGAAACCTGAGAGGTTTTCTGGTGCAAATTTCCGTAGATGGCAGACAAGGGCCAAGTTTTGGCTCATGTCATTGGGGCTGTGGTGGGTGATCCACCCGCAGTATCCATTTACAGTTGAGCAGTATATGCAGTTTGATAGTGCAAACAACACTGCACTAGGCTGCCTTTTGACCATTTTTGCAGATCAGCTCTACGATGTGTATATGAACTACACATCTACCACTGAGTTGTGGGATGCACTTGACCAGAAGTATGCAGAGGCTGAGGCCGGTCGCTGGCTGTACGTGTGCGAACAATTTTTCGATTTTAGCATGGATGACGCTAAATCGATTGTTGCACAAGCACACGACCTCCAGCTACTGGTTGGCGAGATTGCGCACTTGGGTTGTGCATTGCCTCCTAAGTTTGTGGCAGCGGGCATTGTTGCCAAACTCCCCTCATCTTGGCGGGATTTTGCCACTAGCTTAAAGCACAAGAGGGAAGAGATTTCTGTTGAGGATCTCATTGCAGCCCTCGATGTGGAAGAAAAGGCAAGAGCAAAAGATGCACCAAGCAGAACTAATCAGAATGATGCCAATGTCATCGAGAAGAAATCATATGGCAAGAGCTTCAAAGTTCCTAAACCAAACAAGACAACTAGTTTTAAAAAGAAGAAAATTGAGAAAAAGGACATGAAGAACATCACCTGTTTTGTGTGTGGAAAGGACGGTCATATGGCAAAAGACTGTCGCTATCGCAAAAACAGGATAAATGAACAAGGCAAGAAAAATGCCAACGTGACCATAGGCGAGGCCTCGACTTCAGGAGGGTACGGTAATTCTCCTGTTGTTTTTTCAGCATGTCAAACCACTAATTGGTGGGTTGATACTGGGGCTAATGTTCACGTGTGTTCTGATGTTTCCTTGTTTTCTTCTTACCAGGCAGCCGGGGCTTCCTCCGTCCTAATGGGGAACGGGTCGCATGCTTCTGTTCTTGGTGTTGGCACGGTAGATCTGAAGCTTACTTCAGGGAAGATTGTCCACTTGAAGAACGCGGCAAAGATGCGCTAACAATAAAAAAGAACCTTGTTAGTGGTTCTCTTTTATGCAGGGATGGTTACAAGCTAGTATTTGAGTCAAATAAAGTTGTATTGTCTAAGTTTGGGAACTTTGTTGGTAAAGGCTATGAGAGCGAAGGCTTGTTCCGCCTAAGTACTCTAGAGTCTTGCTATAATATGAATATTGCAATTGGTTCGAATAAAAGTGATGCCGATATTTGGCACTCTCGATTCTGTCATATTAGTTTTGATAGCATTGCTCGAATGTCCAGATTAGAGTTAATTCCAAAATGTGATATTGTCAAAGGATCAAAGTGCCAATCTTGTGTGCAAGCAAAACAACCTAGAAAACCCTTTAAAGGATTAGAGGAAGAAAAAAACTTGGCACCATTAGATCTTGTCCATTCTGACCTATGTGAAATGAATGGATTGTTGACAAAAGGAGGCAAAAGATACTTTCTAACTCTTATAGATGATGCAACACGTTATTGTTGTGTGTATTTGCTGAAAACAAAGGATGAAGTTTTAAACTACTTCAAAATCTATAAGGCCGAGGTTGAGAACCAACTAGAAAAGAAAATTAAAAAACTAAGGTCTGATCGTGGAGGAGAGTATATTTCTCATGAATTCTCCCAGTTCTGTTCTGAGCATGGTATTATCCATGAAGTTACACCACCATATTCTCCTCAATCAAATGGGGGTAGCTGAGAGGAAAAACCGAACACTCACAGACTTGGTGAATGCCATGTTAGAGAGTGCCGGTATGCCTAAGATGTGGTGGGGGGAAGCTATATTGACAGCAACTTTTGTCTTAAATAGAGTAATCACTAAAAAGCGTGAGATTACTCCATATGAGGGATGGAAGGGGAGAAAGCCCAATGTTAATTTTCTGCGAACATGGGGGTGTTTGGCAAAAGTCAATATACCATTGCAGAAAAAGAGAAAGCTTGGACCTAAAACAGTCTATTGCATTTTTCTGGGATATGCACATAACAGTACGGCCTATAGATTTTTAGTAATAAAATCAGAAACTCCTGAGATTGTTGCTAACACAATAATGGAGTCCAGAGATGCTTCATTCTTTGAGGATGTTTATCCTATGAGATTAGTAGGTAGTACTTCACAAACTGAAAATATTAATGTTGAACCTACCACTATTTTTGAACCAATGAGTGATACTCTACCAGTAGAAGATATTACTGAGGAGGATAACAATTTAGTCGCAGAGGCTCCTCGTAGGAGCAAGAGACAAAGGGTTGAGAAAACCTTTGGCGATGACTTCATTGTATACCTCGTAGATGATGTGCCAAAAACTCTTTCAGAGGCTTATGCATTACCTGATGCTGAGTATTGGAAAAAGGCAGTCCGTAGCGAGATGGATTCCATCATGGCTAATGGGACTTGGGAGATCACTGATCGTCCTACTGGGTGCAAAACTTGTTGGATGCAAGTGGGTTTTCAAAAAGAAAATGAGGCCTGATGGTACTGTTGATAAGTACAAGGCAAGACTTGTAGCCAAGGGTTATACCCAGAAAGAAGGAGAGGATTATTTTGATACTTATTCTCCTGTTGCCAGATTAACCACCATTAGAGTGCTCATTGCTTTAGCTGCTTCCCATGGTCTACACGTCCATCAAATGGATGTAAAAACAGCTTTTCTTAATGGAGAGCTGGAGGAAGAAATCTATATGGAGCAACCAGATGGTTATGTGATTACTGGACAGGAAAATAAAGTGTGCAAATTATTAAAATCCTTATATGGACTAAAGCAAGCACCTAAGCAATGGCACGAAAAGTTTGATAAAACTTTGACATCTGCTGGTTTTGCTGTTAATGAGGCAGATAAGTGTGTATATTATCGTTATGGTGGGGTTCAAGGTGTGATTTTGTGTTTGTATGTTGATGACATACTTATATTTGGGACTAACACTGCTGTAATTGACGAGGTCAAAACTTTCTTATCTCGATGCTTTGATATGAAAGATTTGGGAGAGGCAGATGTTATTCTGAATATTAAATTGATCAAGAATGAGGATGGAATCATTTTGCATCAATCCCATTATGCTGAGAAAATTTTGAGCCTATACGGCTTTGAGAATTGCAAAATTTCCCCAACACCATATGGTCCGAGTGTTAAACTTCGGAAAAATCAAGGGTTAGGGAAATATTAATTGAGATATTCACAAATTATTGGGTCTCTTATGTATCTAGCTGGTGCCACAAGACCTGATATCTCATTTGCTGTGAGCAAATTAAGCCGGTTTACATCTAACCCGGGAGATGATCATTGGGAGGCACTTGAAAGAGTGTTGCGCTACTTGAGAGGCACATCTTACGGAATTCACTATACTGGATATCCATCTGTATTAGAAGGATATAGTGATTCCAATTGGATCTCTGATGCGGATGAGATCAAAGCTACAAGTGGTTATGTTTTTACCATAGCTGGTGCTGCAGTTTCATGGAGGTCTTGCAAACAGACCATATTAACGAGGTTAACCATGGAAGCTGAACTTGTAGCACTTGATACAGCCACTATTGAGGCTGAATGGCTTAGAGAGCTTTTGTTGGACTTGCCATTGGTTGAGAAACCAGTACCGCCGATCCTAATGTACTGCGATAACCAAACAGTGTTGATTAAGGTTATGAGTACTAAGGATAACATGAAGTCCTCCAGACATGTGAAGCGCAGGCTTAAATCTATCAGAAAATTGAGAAACTCCGGAGTAATTACTGTGAATTATGTTCATACTGAGAAAAATCTGGCAGATCCTTTTACAAAAGGACTTGCAAGGAAAACAATTTCCATTGCGTCTATCGACATGGGTATGAGGCCCATTTGAGTTACAACACAATGGTAACCCATACCTTCCTGATCGGAGATCCCGTGAATTAGGTAGTGGAAAAAACAAGTTGATGTTGTAACAAGAGAGTACATATTATTAAATTGTACCTGTGTCCTAATAGACAAAGTACTCTCGACTGTATGGAAGGTTGGCTTAAAGCCTTAATGTATTCTAGTGTCAAAAATGAGAGAAAAAGGTATTGGCCTACAGGATACCTATAATGAATACACCTACTTGAGCATAACTGTGTGGTCGCAGTTCACGAGGATGGGGCATTCTCTAGAAAGCTCATGAGCAGATAAGGGAGCATGACCATATAACGCTCCGTATAGGCGTGGTTCATTGACAGCCTTGTATCAGTTGTGATTGAAAGTGAAATCTGATCACAAAAAGCTATGAATTCAAGGCATAGTCCATTCAGCAGCTGTGAGAAGATGAATCTTGCTAATCTAGGTGAAAGTTCAACCCGTACGGGACTTATACTAAATGACTGGTATATAAACAACATTTCAGTACAACGATGTTTGATATTGTTTTAGTGTTTGCTTTGGAATTGGTGGGGGATTGTTGGAATTGGCCCATGAGTATGGCCCACTTCCTTTAATTCCAAAGATTGCATGGTTAATACCATATTGCTTAGGCAAGTGGAAGGAAGGCAATTTATAAGGTGGAGTCCTTGCCACTCCTTGAGTTGTGAGGAGCATGACATAGGGATGGTATGAGAAGGACTTTGGAGAAACACACGTGCGCGCACGCACGCGCGCGTATTCGCGTATTTTCGCGTGAAAATCCGCGTGACTTGTGACTTGCGACGAGCGACCGCGCCGCGTCGAAGTGTGTCTCCTGGCACTACGAATTCACCTTTTATTTTGCTTAATCATGTAATTGCTTAACTTTCTGTACTGGTCAGGAGACTGCATAATGACCATTATTTGTGTTTGAATTGGCAGTTACCAGTGCATTAAGTCTGTTTAATTCGATCGATTACGGTGCTTGACGCGCTGTCGATTACCGATGAGTAATGGAGGCGATTCTTGGTGAGAGGCTATATAAGACACGAGACGCCCAGGCTAAGGCACCGAAGTTTTTCCAATTCCACACTTTCTTCTTCATCTGCGAGAGGCATCTTGAGGTGTTGAGCAGTTGGACCACGCCAGCCTTCCTACTCGGTGTGCACCGTGAAGGAGGGTGAGCGTTATCTCCGAGCCGTTGCCGCAGAGTTCACCTGCACAGGGCGGCAATAAGGTTTCTGGGCAGCGCAACTGCGCGACCGCTCCTACGCTGCTTCCTCGACGTCGACTTCTTCCACGACCTCTTCTGCGCGTCGTCCTGTTCTTCATCAAGCTAACTGTAAGTCATTAGCGATCGTTCAAATTGATCGTATTCTTGAAGTATACATGTTTGGAAGTACAATGTGTAGCCTGCTATTAGATTTTCTGTGTGCATCACTATTTATCTATAGTATTTGCCTCAATATAAAATCTGGAATTAAAAATATTGCACATGTTTCCAACACATGGGTGGTGCGTTGTGGCAGCACGGTGACGGTGCATCGCAACAAGTGGTGGTGTTTAGGTTGTGCCTTGCGAGCGCAACGTGGTGGCACGACTGTTGCTTCTACAAGCCGGTGGCATCGGTGCGGCGGTGCAGCTCACTGTTCACATCAGTGTGGATGAAGCTTGATGCTTGTATCTGTGTGGTCGGTTCGTTTTGCGTCCGTGTGTGGTTCGCGGTGTATCTCCACCGTCCTCTCCGATCTCGTCCATGTCGGTCCGTCGGTTGATTTGCTCGTGGCAAAGGATTAGCTTTGCTGAGTCGTCTAGGTGTTTGTCGAGGACGGTTGCCCTGATGTGTTGGAGGCCGGTTGATTTTGGATAGTGGTCCTAAGATGCAGGTCACTCGGTCGTGATGGAAGCTCTGTGTTGCAGCAGGTCAGGGTCCTTCGTGCATTCAAGTCGTTGTCGGTGTACCTGTGGTGCGATTGCCGTTTGTCTCCCTTCGCAGCTTCATGTTTTTTTTTATGTTAGGTGAGGATCGTGTTATGTCGTTGACAACCAAGGTGGTTATCTCGTTGCTGTAATTGGTGCCTTAGTGGGAGTTTCTAGGTTTGGAGTTAAATCTCCAATTTGGTTTTCGAGGATGGTGGTTGGTGTTTTTGTTTCCTTTCGAGGGTTAGTGTGTTATTTTCTTGTTCTAAAATGAATATCAGAACTTCTGTCCTTAGTTTTTTTTTTAAAAAAAAAGACTGCTCGGCTTCATTCTGCGGATCAGATGGCTATGTCTAAAGAAGAGCAAACCCCTCCATGACGGACTGATACGTACAAATATGAAAGCTTACACATGTCACACATTCTCTTTTTTTTTTAAGATAATGAAAGATTAAATCTTCGAACCTCTGCATCATGAGATGTACGTAGCCAAATAATTATTACATAATTACAACCAAATAGCTATTAAAAGAAGAAAACAAATAAGTTATGTAGACAAGTTGCAACAAGCCAAAGTAAACATGAAACAAAAGGTCTCAATACATACACCGTCTGTTACTAATTCTCCACCCATGCTTGATGAAAAGGTCCCTGACTACCATATCCAGCATGCTGCATCCCGAAGAGACCACTGTTTGGGCCTCTTGAGACTGTAGCACATAAAGAACGCAACAAACTGATGCACATAAAGAACACAACAAACTGATGCACATAAAGACAACTGATGTGGATCAAACACCACATCATTCCGAAGTAACCAGATTGACGAATTTTTTTTAAAATAATCAATTTTTAATAGTATATTACAAAAATATACCCATATTTATTTTTTTTGCAAAAGTGGACTCCTGTCGCGCCAGCGTGGCGCGAAACTTGATTACTCGCGCCATGTGTGAGCAATAGAGGTGACGTAGCAGCGGCGACCGCCAGTCGCGCCAGCGTGGCGCGACACGCATGCAAATCGCGCCAGCTTGGCGCGACTGGCGCGTGGGCACGCACGGGCAGCGGCTCTGCCACCGGGCAGGCGGGGGGAGCACTAATTGGCCGATCGGCAGGGGGAGAAAACAGAAGAAGAAAGGAAAGAGGAGAAGAAGAGAAGGAAAGGAAAAAAGAGAAGGAAAAAAGAAGGAAAAAGAGGAAGAAAAAAAGAGAAAGAAAAGAAGAAGAGGAAAGAAGAAAATATTGGTTCAATTTTCGTCCATTCTTCTTTCGTGTGTCGTTTGTTCGTCTGTTCTCCGTTCGTTCGTCCGTTCTTCGTTCGTTCGTCGTTTATCGGTTAGTAATTTCTGTACTTTTTTTTTGACGATGATTTCATATAGTACCTAATAAAGTAGATTATGTGTGGATAAATATAGTACCTCGGCATAATTGATACATAGTTATTAAAAGTGTAGTTTTGTTTAATGTAATCATATAATGTTTAATATTATTTGTATATTCTGCACAGTTAAGTACTTGTAGACCTAATTAATAATCGATTAATTTTGTGTAATATATTCAGATAATAATTTTTTATTAGTATAATTTATTTGTAGTTAGAAAAACATATATCGTTTCTTCCTCGTTCATCGGTTAATTTGCTCGGCATAATTAAATTTCCTCGGCATAATTAGTACGTAGTTAGAAAAAGTATAGTTAGTGTCGGAAAATTGTTAGGTTAGTACCAAAAATATAATAATCGGTTAATTTTGTTTAATGTATGCACAATTTTTTATTAGTTTAATTGATTTGTAGTCACAAAAAACATCGATAGTCTCAGAAAATATTAGGGTAGTACGAAAAACATATTAGGTTAGTACCAAAAATGTAATAATCGGTTAATTTTGTGTAATGTATTGACATAATGATTTTTTATTAGTTTAATTGATTTGTAGTCACATAAAATACCGATAGGCTCAGAAAACATTAGGCTAGTACGAAAAATATATATCGTTCCTTCCTCGTCCATCGGTTAGCAATTTTATAAATCATTCCTCCTAGGCATAATTGATACGTAGTTAGACAAAGTATGGTTAGTGTCGGAATAATATTAGGTTAGTACCAAAAATGTAATAATCGGTTAATTTTTTGTAATGTATTGACATAATGATTTTTTATTAGTTTAATTGATTTGTAGTCACAGAAAATACTGATAGGCTCAGAAAACATTAGGCTAGTACGAAAAGCATATATCGTTCCTTCCTCGTCCATCGATTAGTAATTTTATAAATCATTTCTCCTAGGCATAATTGGTACGTAGTTAGACAAATACTAGGGTGGCTCAATAAATTGTGTTTTCTGTATTTATATAATTCCTGGGGCATGTAATAATTCGTTGCGTATGTTATATAATATCTTTTGCGTATTCCAGAAGGTATGTCTGCTATGGATGCATTCAGAGTGCACTACGGTGAGGGAGAAGTTCAGGAGGGCCCATATGGGGTTGATTTGAATGGTTTTGAGCACCGAGTTTTATACCATCAGAATTCGGAGGACATGAATTTTGAAAATTTGTGTGGGTGGCTTTGTGACGGCCTTTCATTGAATCCTGCGGAGTTTGATGTCAGCGTCAAATGCTTGTGGCCGAGAGGTACACATGACTCAGTATGGGTACTTAGACCGTTGGAGCGGTCACAGGCTTGGATGAACTACATCAATGCCTCAAGGCGTCGTGGTTGGGGTTTCATCCTATTTGTGCAGGCGACGATCAAACCCCTGCGTAGTGATGAAACCCCTACCACGGTCGCGGAAGTTCATGACAATGTTCGATCATGTGCTGCACCGACGGGACAAGCAGATGAAGGGGAGGAGTTGGAGGGAATAGTTGATGTGATGGAGCAGGATGATCAGCGAGCGGCGGAGGAAGAAGAGGCACTGGCCGTGGAGGACCATGATGATTCTATGTCGGACGATGATGGAAATACGTCCATAGAGGTGCCCGATGCTTGGAATAGAGCCGAAGCTGGAGCCCTAGCAGTGAACGATGCCCATGACTCCACATGTGAGTACCGACCAAATGAGGTTCGCGTGCATGCAATGTACACGGAGAAGTCTGCTTTGCAGGATGCTATAAGGGCATGGGCGATGAGCTTGCAGCGACCGGCGAGAGTGGTCAAATCCAGTAAAGATTGTTACACGGTGAAGTGTGAAAATGCCGAATGTGGTTGGCGGGTTCATGCCCATAAGCCGAAGTACGAGATGAAATGGGTTGTCACAAAGGTGGTGCAACACAGTTGTGTTCTCAGCAATGTAACATCGAGACATCGTAACCTCACATCCTCTTTCATCGCGAATGTGATGTACGGAGAGATTGTCGAGAAGGTTGACATTAAGGCACAGCACATAGTTCTTGCCATGAAGAACAGATATAAATACCAAATCACCTATGCTAAAGCCTGGAGGGTGAAGCAGAAGGCATTGGAGAAGCGCTTCGGGACCTTCGAGGCATCTTATGACAACATTCCCCGACTACTGGAGGTCCTGAAGGAGAGAAACCCTGGGACATATACAGCTGTACACGAAAGGGAATCTCAGAACCCCCCCGGCTTCCTGGTAATGGAGCGTGCTTTCTTATCACTTGGGCCATGTGTGGAGGCTTTCAGGCATTGCCGTCCAGTCGTGTGCGTGGATGGGACTTTCCTCACCGGCAAGTACAAGGGTCAAATCCTGACGGCCATCGGTGTGGACGGAAACAACCAGATACTTCCGATAGCCTTCGCTTTTGTGGAGGGTGAAAATTATGAGAGTTAGCTGTGGTTCTTCAGGAGACTGAAGATCGGTATTGTGAAGGATAGGCCCAATGTGTGCATAATACATGACCGCCATGCTGGTATGATGAAAGCAATAAAGAAGATGCAAGAAGATGTGGAAGAGCCGTTTCTGTGGCCGGATTTGCAGAACCGGTGGTGCATGCGACACATGGGGGCAAACCTATTCAAATATTTCAAGAGTAAGAGGCTCATGAACTTGTTCAAGAGATTGTGCAAGCAAAACCAGCACAGGAAGTTTGTTGCCATCTGGGAGAAGCTTGACGAGCTCACTACCAAGCAGATACGTGATGTAGAGAGGCAAGCTGGGGGGAGTAGTTGGGAGGCACCGCAGCATTTACAGCCCATACCGAGCGTTGACCCACCAAGCATCAGAAGGAGGCCTACGAGAAACATCAAGTGTTTCTCACACTGGATCGAGTCCGAACCACTGGAGAAGTGGGCATTGTTGTACGACACAAACGGGGCAAGGTACGGGCTGATGACAACCAACCTGGCCGAGGTGTACAACTGGGTGATAAGGGGTCTTCGTGGCATGCCCCTCGTTGCTATCATCGAAGGTGTACTGCACAGTACGGTGCAAGTACCATTCAGAGTCCTTATTGCAGGGTCATTACCGCTTGGATGGCGAACAAGGTTGAGAAGGCCCTCCTACACTCGGTCGTCGTCATGGGTACCACGGAGTTACGATTTGAGGTGACACTGAAGAATAACGAGGGGCTCGGAATGGCTAGTGGAAGAATCACCCATGAAGTGAGCTTGGGGGGCGGCACGGACCGCACCTGCACCTGCACTTGCCTAAAGCCATACCTTCTGCACAAACCATGTTCGCATGTCTTGCACAAACCATGTTCGCATGTCTTGGCGGCCTGTGGCCAGATTAAGATGAGCAGCGTACAATTTGTTTCTCCGTACTACATGGCGGACACTGTCGTTCAAGCATGGAGCGGTGAACTGCAAGGGTTTCGTGTCACCGGAAACTTCACTGAAATTGATCATGCCACACGTACATGGGTCCCTGACATCAGCAGAGTGAAGGGCGGGAAAGGTCGTTGACAAACGCGTCGCATCCGCAACAATATGGACGAGTCCGAGGTGGGAGGCCCTGTCCTGAGGTGTGCCCTTTGTGGAGAGTACGGCCACAAGAAGAACAAATGTCCTCGGAAGGAAACTTCCGGTGGAGGGGCTTGAATCTCATAGTTGTAAGGCATGTTGCCATGTTGTGGAGTGCGTTCTATTTGTATGGAATGTAATAATCGTACAATTTCCTTATGCATGTATGTTGCGTTACTGCGGTTCGTAGATGTCTGATCTGATTTCGTATTGTGAGCACTATTATGCATGCGTGTATGTTCAAGAAAGTTCCAGTGTTGTGCGAATTGTTAGTTACATCCTGTAATTGCTGGAATTTCCTGACTACTTTTATTGTAGCATCTGTGCACATTGTATGTTTGGTATCTCTGTCTGTATGATTGGAATTTCCTTAGTAATGGAGGCTTTCTTATCAATTGGAACTATTAAATTGTTTGTTGTGTGCAGGAATGGCTGTTGTGGGCGACATTGGCGATTGGCCGTACGGGCTTCTAGATCGCCACTTAGATGCACGTCACCGTGGACGGTTACACGCAAGTACCGTCGATCCAGGTGTCTTGTCCACGCGGACTCCAGCACGCGCCTGGGGCCTGGACAGACGCTGGTTTCCCAGGTATGTAAGAACATATTATTTCATATTTTTTGCGCACGACTTAGTTGGTTGTGACACATTGTGGGCTTACTTGTAATGGTCTGCTGCAGGTTGGAGGTGGCGGGATTGCTCCCCATAGCGCGGATGGTCGAGGCGACACAGGAGGACCTCGTTGATGGTCCGGATGGTGCGGCCATCTTTGTCGAGAGGTCGCGACGCTTTCTGTTCGACCGATCCCTCCTTACTTCCCTCGTGGACCGCTGGCGCCCGGAGACGCATACGTTCCACTTGCCCTGCGGAGAGATGGCACCGACTCTGCAGGATGTTTTGTTCCTCACCGGCCTCCCGATCGCTGGCGAGGCGGTTGTTCCATAGGAGGTGGATGACGACTGGCGCGATGACCTAGTTGCGAGGTTCGGGGTAGTGCTCCCCCTGGTCCCGCGGGGTAGGCGCAGTACGCCCCACTACACCCACGACAGAAGCACGGTCCTACTCTGTCGTGGCTATGCCAGTTCGAGGTACGTGTCGTCGTGTTTCATAATTGGTACGAATAAATTTACTCCTCTAACCAACTAACTTTTTGTCCTGCAGGTTAGTAGGCTGGCTGCGAATGCCGACGCGTACCAGGTTAGCAGGCACCTGGAGGCTTACCTTTTGTGGCTGTTCGGATGGGTGATGTTCACCACCACCCATGGAGACAGCTGGCCGACGCCAAAGCTTGTTCCGATCGCCGCCATTGCCGACGCCGCTCGGCGAGGTCCCCAAGATGCTTGGGGTCTCAGAAGATTTTTGTGCCACCTATCGGGGGCTATGCGACGCGTGCCTCCGACAACGCGACGGTTCGATACTCTCTGGGTGCCCACTCCTACTCATGTTGTGGTCGTTCGAGCGCTTCCACATTGGACGATCCTGGATTGGTGGGGGGGGCATACGGGTCGGAGTTCTACGGCGACACCGAGGTGGACGCCCCTACGATGGGCTCCCTTTGGTGCCGCAGACGGGTACATCAATTTTCCCTCCTTTCCTATATCGCATATCAACCTCTTTTGTACTAACTTTTTCCCGATAATGGCTGCAACCGCAATGGGCTGGTCTGCAGGTACGAAGTGTGTACGCACACTTCATGGAGGCGTTCGACCTCCTGCGACCAGAGCAGGTCCGGTGGGAGCCTTACGCCCCTCAGGAGGTACAGGAGCGCGCACCCCATGGTTTTTCTATCCTCTGCATCTGAGACATTCGTACGTGCTGACACGGCGGAAGCTGGTTTTTGACGTCTATGTTGAGGATTACCCGGCTCACCGGGTGATGAGGCAGCTCGGACTGCGACAGGAGGTGCCTATCCCGCGAGGCGTCACGATTCCGGTAGAGGCTCACACGTAAGTAACTATTCATATCTTACCATTTCAAATGGCACCGACTAAACATGCTAACGGGTTGACAACTTATGCAGGCATTCGAGGAAGGGCATGCAGGGCCGCCGAACTGACTGGGCCGCAAAGATGGCCCCTTGGGTGGAGCAGTGGACTCATGCACTGGACAACGTGGCTGCAGCGAATGTCGCGTACGATATACAGGGATACCAGGGGTACCTGCAGTGGTATCTTGGACTTACACGGGTACGCCTTTTGCCGGCCGACGACCAGCACGAGATCCTTCCAGCTACAGCCTACGACATATATGGCACATGGGTTGCATCGGCGATCCACTTCACGGTACGTTCACTACAAACTGTACATAGATTTTTATTGGGATGCGAGTATACATATATCTCACCGCATGTTAACACTTTTAGGGCAATATGGCGGCAGAGATTGACGACGACGGGCAGTCCATGGTAGGGCGTTTGGGCGGGGGTTCGGAGGTCTCCCAGGACGAGTTGACGAGCTTCCTTGAGCGGTTATCCATGAAGGCGAGGAGGATAGCGCGGGCCTGCTCTTGCCGGCAGAGGACCGACGCCGGTGGTGCACCCTCACGGTCGGCGAGCCGACGAGCGCAGGGGGTTGGGAGCAGTACACGACCACCACCTCCAACACCACCGTCAGACGACTTCGGTGTCCGGCCGCTAGGACCTCCCACCTTCTAGTTCGCACCTCCCACCTTCCAGTTCGCACCTCCCACCTTGCAGTTCAGACCTCCCACCTGGCCGAACCCTCCAGCACCCCCGCAGGACCAGCCAGGGAGCTCCCAGTGGCAGGTGCCCTCGTACGGCACGCCAGGTACTTACCTACTTGCTCACTTGAATATGCAATGCATTTCGTGGTAACTAATACTTTTGTACAGCAGGATACTCGTTCGGATACCCTACCGGCGCGCTGTTCCGGTGCCCTCCTCCTCCTCTTTTCATGGTGCCGACCCCAGGTGTGTTCAGTACCCACCGTAAACTAACATTGCTTTAAACTTTACTTTGAAATACATGCTTTATTCCAACATGTTGTACGTGCTTTCAGGTTACTTCCCAGAGACCCCCACCACGTCGTACACGCGTGCGGAGGACTTCAACACGCCATATTCTGTGCCGCCACACCCGGACTTCGTGTATGGGTACCAGCCTAGCACCCCCGCACCTACACAGCCGACGGACCCGAGTTCTTCATGCCATACCCCTGCAGCAGCTGAGACCCTCGGACCGCGCATCGGCCACGCACCAGACCAGTTCAGCCCTTCTGGTCCCAGGTGTCGCCCTGCCGCTGCACGTCGACCAGCGAGGCGGACCAGGCCTCGTGCACAGGGAGAGGGAGGTCAACAGGGACAAGGGGGTCAGCAGGGAGAGTAGGCGTCGATTGGGCACTGTATGCCTACGTTATTCTTTCTGCGTTGTAATGTTATGCACTAACTTATACATTTGTACGTTGTATTATCTACATTTCAGCTCCCATGTCACTGTGATTCAAACCTGCACGACGTGCCAACCTCAAACAAAGCTGCACGACCTGTCACGCTCAAACAATGCTGCACGACCTGTCACGCTCTAACAATGCTGCACGACCTGTCACGCTCAAACAATGCTGCACTCCCTCATTCAAAGCTGTAATGCTTGATATGAACACTCATTGCCTACATTTAACTCCGAGATGACTAGTTATTGCATAGTACATTAATCAGCACTGACATCTAGCATGCAGTGAAGGAATTCGTGATGAGCTAACCATCATACATGTGTGCTACCTTATCATGTCTGCCATGACCCATCGATATCATCTGCAAAGCTGCAGAGGTATCTAATGCTCGCGGAATTGAACTTCTCTTAAGTCCGCCACTCTCTCCTTTGGCTGGCTTTTTAAGCCCCAGTGGTCGCCTCCCACAAATCACTGCAAGCAAGCAAGCTTCGGGCCAACACGAGGGAAGACGAAACACGGACCACAAGTTCGCCAGCCAACCAACCAGTGCCAATGGAGTTCCCCTCCCCCCCCAAGGCACAGCCTTCCCGAAGTCATCCCTGAAGGCACACAGGTCCCCCTGTGCCTATGCGGGGATCCTTGCCGGTTGCAGAAATCTCAGGACAACTCGTACACCTACGGTATGAGGTACTGGAGCTGCCGCAACTACGACTCCGAGCCAACACTGGAGATGCGGACGCGGGGGAAAAGACCAGTATGTTCGTACTCGCATTTGATGTTACATCGTACCGCGCAAACCTTAATGCTGTAATACCATCTGCTGTCACCAATTGCAGCCTCCATTGTGCGAGTTCATCAAATTCTACGACATGGAGCAGACTACTGAAATGGAGAGGATGCGCAATTGGGAGTACTCGCATCGCAGAGCGATGGTAGAGCAGCAGTGCCGTGAGCAGGACGAGGAGGAGAAGCGCATGAAGCAACACGAAGAAATGCGTGCAGAGAGGGAGGCCGAACGGCAGCGCCTGGCGGCCGAGCGAGAGGCCGAGCAAGAGAGGAAGCGCGAGAGGGCGGCTAGGGCCAGGGCGGCAGGCACCGATGGGTTGTGCAAGGGGAAATATCCCCGGTGCACTCAGTAGTGTAGCAGAAGGGCCATTGTTGTTTCCTGTAACCGCTTTTAGTTTTAAGCCGTAATAAAGAGTGTTGCCTACCTTATTATCGTCACTAACATCTTATTTGGTAATCGACCTCTCTCGTATCTCCCTCTCCCAACCTCGTTACGATTACTTCCGACTATAATACTTAGGGTTATTGTGCTAACACATGTTACATGCAAAGAAAGGTGTAAATGAAACATTTACACTTGAATATGGTAGTACATAGATCAAAAAACAAATCTGCCACATTGTTTTGAAAAGATACATTCAAACATGATATTTTACAGGCTGCCAGAAAGGCTTAAGCGTTTTCGTTTTCCATCGAATAAAATAGTTAGGGTTATTGCACTACCACAATGTAGCTCCAGAGTAAGGTGTAAATACATTATTTTTTCAGAATATGGTACTCTATATAGCAAAGAGCAAATTTTACTCATTCTTCACAAATAAATACATTCGAAAAGGTATCTTAAGGGCTGCTGAAAAATCTTCAGCGTTCCATGAAAGCGAGGGTTCTTATAGCCATTTGGTTATTTCAATTGCGTTCATTCCTATATATTTTTTCAAAAATGAGACATCTATCACCCTAAGAGCGGGTGAACTTAATTTCATGATTTTTGGAACCACGATTTATATAGTTTCTTCACAATAGATAAAAGGGTATTTGACTAGACTAGATTTCAACTATTTAAATTTTCATGCAACATACTATTTTTTTTCTATATTATGAATCCTTATGGCTTAATATACATTTACAAAAAAATTTCATGATTTTTTGACCCATGGTTTATATAGTTTCTTTATATTCCATAAAAGGGTCTTGTAGTAAAATTTATTTTAACATTTCAAATTTGAATGAAACATGCTAATATTTTAATATATTATTAATGCTTATAGTGTAATACAAATTAAGCAATTTTTTCATAATTTTCTGAGACTAGCTTTATGTAGTTTCTTCATAAAACCTAAAATGATCTATTAGTAAACCTGACTTTAACATTTTAAATTTGCATAAAACGTACTTCTTTTTTTCATATATTATGAATTCCTATGTCGTCATAAAAATTTAGAAAAATTTTTCATAATTTTCCGAGATTTCTAACAACCGATATGAATTATTGGACAATTTATTCAATTAAGTGGCAATAATATATACAAAATCCACGTGGGCCTTCCAGGACATGCCACGTGGGAGGCCAGCCAGCCAGTCGCTGCCACGTGGCGCGACTGGGCTTGATCGAGCCACGGTGGCGCGAGTGACCTCTGCGTCGCTGCCACGTGGCGCGACTGGTCCAATTCGCTGCCACGTGGCGCGACTGTAGGATACTTTTGCAATTTTTTTAAAACAAGTATATTTTTGAATTTTGAGATTTAAAAATGTTTATTTAAAAAAAAATTCCCAGATTGACCAACATAAAGCGGTTGCACCAACCAAAAAGTGAGCCCGTAAAACTTTTCATATCCCCATTAACCAGTTCTCAAATATATTGGTTTTTCTACTAGGAGGTGACAAATTAAGAGCTATTTGGATGGCACACCAAGCGAAACGAGCAACCTGGCATTCAAAAAAGACATCTTGTATGGTTTCATCTTTGTTACAAAAACAATATTTTTTACTACCATTCTAATTTCTTCTGGTAAGGTTATCTTTTGTCAATATCACTCCTTATGTAGGTACCAAAGAAATTTTTTAATTTTTACAGGTACATTCAGCTTCCAAAATGATAGTTTGTAACAGCGACATTTTGATGCATTAAAGCTTGATACAATGAATGAACTAAAAACTGTCTAGAATGATGTAGATACCAAAAAAATTATCTCATTGTGGTGTCAATTGTACCCCACTAATCTTTGTAACCAGATCATAGAATGCCAACAAATTATGTCCCGTAATAGCTCGACGAAAAGACACATTGAGTGGGATCGAACTCATGACTTCAGCCACCGTGACATGTTTTCTCCAAATAATTTGGAAGAGTCAAGGATACTGTGCACTAAGGGGGTTGTTGCCAAGCTAATTGGCTTCCCAAAAACAAATTTGAGTTCCATTACGAACTTCGAAGAACCCAAATCTAAAGAAATGATGTTTGACCGCCATTGTCCCAGACCAAAACTAAGAGTCTCCTTGTTTCCTTTCTACATAAGAAAGAGTCTTATTCCCCAGATATTTTCTTTCGAGGAGAGTTTGCCAGACACCATCTTCATTTAGAATCTTGAAAAGTCATTTACTAATAAAATAGATATTTTTTTACATTAAGGTCTTGAATACCCATTCCTCCTTGGTCCTTTGGTCGACATAAAATGTTCCACTTTGCAAGCCTGTATTTCTTTTTATAATTATCACTTTACCATAAAAATATAGATCTGTAATAATCTAATCGTTTGAGGATCCCACAAGGATTGTGTATAAAATTGTACATAAAAGTAACATCCTAATTATGTCACATAACCTTTAAAACTATACCCATTACATAAACTCAATTAAAATTGTGAAATCATGTGCTAAAAAATTGACTTAATGATGAATTTGGTACTGCAAAGTGGTTGTGATCATGGCATGTGGGGTGCATGTGTATGTGTTGTTTCAGATGATTAATTGATATGCTTGTGATAGCATAGTAATGGTTTTGCTTGATGCAATGCGCTCGTGTGAGTGGTTGCATGGTCTGATCTTGAGTCAAGTCGTGGACTTATGCTCGTACACGATTTAGTGTTTGTTCATGTGCAAGTGTTGCTTGAGGTCGAACGTGGTCGGTGACGGGACCGGAACTAGATTCATGAAGGAACTGAGGTTCAGGACTAGGTTCAGGGAAGAACCGAGGTCCTAGTGGTCAAGGATGTCATGCGGGACGTTCGTACTAGATAACAGTAAACATGAAGGCTAGTGAGTCACGTGGTAGCGGCAGGTGGGCCGTATGCGTGCATATATAAGTTTTGGGCTGCTGTGTGCATATATTGGGCCATGTGTAATTAGGCCAGATTGATATGCATACATGTATTTGAGTACAAATCATTAGGGTTTGTTTAGTATAAATAAGAGGAGGTATCTCCTATTTTTTTGGATGAGCTGCAGAAAAGAGAAGAGGCGCACGGAAGAAAAGAAAAGAACGACGCGCGCATTAGGCGGCTCGGTCGACGACAACAGTCGACAAAAAATCTCATAGTTACAGTACACTCGGTGCTATAGTGTTTTTCTTGAAGCTACAGTTCTATGCTATAGTGTTTTGCTACAGTGGCCTACAATGATTTGCTACATTAATTTCTATTTTCTCTCCCTCTTCGTTTGCACGTCTGATTTGGATCTAGATTGATTCATTTTTCCACCATGATAATTTTAATTTGATCTATTCCAAACCTTTATAGGGCATTAAGTTAGTGATCTAAAAAGTTTGATTGGTTAATTCCGTATAGATTTTGTTTAATCACGAAATTAGTGTTTAATCAATTTTCGTTATTATTGATATAGTCAAATTGTGAAACTTATAACTCTTGATTTTTAATCCGATTGAGCTAATTCTTATTGGGTTAGTTTCAAAATTGAATCTAATTGCTATATTTAAAATTTCATGTCAATCCGATGGTTGGATCTTTAGGAATTCATATTTTAGTGAACATTTGTCAATCTGTTTTTGCTTGAACTGAAGCAATTTTCACAATTTGTTTACGGGTTTTTTGGTAATCACTAAAGATTTGTTTCAGCTTTCGCACAATCATTCACCCCCCTGATTGTTATATTAGTCCATATCGATCCTACAAGTGGTATCAGAGCAAGGTTTTTCTAATTAATCTTAACCGATGATTAGAAATCATAGTAATGGATAGGTATTCGACAAAACTTTGTGTTTTCGATGGTGTTAATTTTCAGTTCTGGAAAGCAAAGATGGAGGCATACATTCAAGCTCAAGGCTTTTACAATTTGGGAGAAAGTGTACAAGCCTTATCAAATACCCGATAATAATGAAGTTTATAACACAAATCAAGTTCATGTGGAGACTAATAGCAAGGTAAGAAATTTTATTATCCAAGGATTAGGAAGGAGTGACTTTGACCAAGTGATTCATCTCAAGTCCGCACATGAGGTATGGAAATCTCTTTGTGATTATCATGAAGGTTCAAACACTATAAAAGAGGTACGTCAAGATATTTATAAGAAAAAATACATGCGTTTTGAGATGATGTCTGGTGAATCATTAGATGATTTTTTTGCACGCTTTAATAAGACTCTTAGCAATCTACGATCTGTTGGAGTTAACTACATTGATGCTTCAAATGCTCGACAATTAATTGGTGCTTTAGACATGTCAATTTGGGATATGAAAGTAACATCTATTAGAGAATCAACTGTCATGAGTACACTTACATTAGATGTTCTTTATTCTAAGCTGAAAACTGGAATTAGATGTTCTTGCTAGGAAGAATGATTATAAGTCAATTGCTTTGATCCCTCAACCTAACATGCCTCACAATAACTCTTCTTCATCAAGTTTTGCTTTATCTTTCTTGCCTTCACTAACCGATGAACAACTTGAGCAATTCCCAGAAGAAGACTTGGCATTACTCTCTTCTCGCCTTAACAAAGCTTTGCAGAATGTGAGAATAAGGAAGAGAGTTAGTGGTGGTCCTCCAAGATGCTATGAGTATGGTGATCTCAGCCATATTCATCCAAATTGTCCTAAACTTGCAGGTAAAGCATCAAATGAGGAGAATGACAAGGACAAAAAGAAAGAGAAGAAGAAGTTCTCTACAAGAGATAGCAAAAGAGGAGCTATGTTAATCGCAAGACAGTGCATCATGTTCTCTCCGCACTTGAGCAAGTTGGTTTGAGCGATGTAGATTCTGAGAGTAGCGAGGATGATGCAACTCCAAGCAAGCATGATTTGATTGGGTTGTGTCTCATAGCAAGCAGCAAGGATAGCTTCACCGAGGATGATCATGAAAGTGACTTCAATGGGGTAGATCCTTCATACGATGAATTAGCTATTGCTATTGCTTGTCTTGGAAAATTGCTTGATAAACGTGACAAGAAAATTAAGAAACATGATTTTATTGTTGAATCATTGAATACTGAAATTGCTAGACTTAAAACTTTGATTCCTGATAATGATGCTTGCAAATCATGTGACTTAATTTATGATGAGTTCACTTCACTTAGAAAAGAACATGTTTCCTTGAAAGAGCAAATTAAGGCTAAACATAAGAAGAATGAGAAACTTGTTAAAAATGCTAGTTGTTCTACTATTGATTTGCATGATCCAACTCCATGTTATAAATGTTCTATACTAGAATTGAAGTTGCATGATGCTAATGCTAGGGTTTCTCAAATGACCAGTGCTTTGCTCACTCATGAGGTTCTTTCATGGTCTAATTGTCATAAGCAAAAAGGAAAAGTGAATGTTACTTGCAATAATTGTTTTGTTCTTTCTCAAAAGGTTGATTACTTGCAAGAGTCCTTAGAATGTTTCACTAAAGTGAATAAAAATTTAAACATGGTTTTGGACCAATCTAATGTTAGCACAAACAAGAGAGGTTTAAGTTTCGGCCCTTATTCTTCATATAAAACTAAAACTTCCACTGTTGTTAAGGCTCTTTGTAATGGCAAGTTTGAGATTCTTGAAAAGGGTTACAAGAAACTTCCTTTTAAGTCTGTTGGAATTTTATCTTCTACTATGATGAATGCGAATGATGCTTCTACTTCTAAAGCTAAACATCATGTTAAGTACAATTGCACTCACTGTGATAGAGATGGACATCTAGTAGATTTTTACTTTAGACTAGCTAAACAATAAAAGAAAGAAAGGGCTAAGGCTAGGTCTAATTTCAGAAAGGAATGCTTTGCTTCCCATTATGTGCCTAGGGTGAAGCAAATACCTTTTGTTGCTAGAAACACGGGAAAGGACAAATATGATTTTGTGCATAAGAATACTCGTGTTGTGCCTACTGTTGTGCATCGTGTGTCTCAGTACTGGATTCCTAAACATCTTATTTCTAACCCCAGTACAGAGGCCTCGACATTTTCTGCTTCTATGTAGGCTTCTCGCGCGAGGAAGGAGAACATATGGCTAGTGGATTCCGGATGCTCACACCACATGTCCGGTGATAAGAATTTGTTCTTATCCCTCACTCGTGCATCTCGTGCTGAAAGTGTTACTTTTATAGATACTTCTTCCACTTTTGTTTTGGCTAAAGGTACGATGGAGGTGCATATGTTCAAAGGGAGATTATTGTTGTTCATGAGTATGATGGCTTTGGGATGGAAAGCTGCAAGACAATCATCACACCCATGGGAGGCACTTGCACAGTTGATCCGGATGAAGATGTTGAGCCGATTAATCAAAACAAATATAGAAGCATGATAGATTAACTTTTATACCGCACTGCATCAAGGCCGGATATACAATTTGTTGTGTGCTTGTGTACTCGTTTTCAAGCTTCCCCGCGTGCTTCACATCGACAAACTGTGAAGCGAGTTTTTATGTATCTCCATGGTACTCAAGATTTTGGCATTTAGATTTCTGCTTCCTCATGCATTGGTTTAAGAGCATTTTCTGATGCTAATATTGGAGGATGTAGAATTAATAGAAAAAGTACATTTGGTTCATGTCACTTCTTGGGTAATTCTCTTATTACATGGTCATCTAGAAAGTAATCTTCTGTTACACAATCAACTGCTGAATCTGAATATGTGGATGCTACTAGATGTTGCACTCAAATTCTTTGGATAGTAGCTACATGTCGGGACCCGAATTTGCAAATCCAGACCCTCTGTGTATTCAACACTAGTCTAGGATCACGCTAGTGCATACAGTCTCAACATCGGTAAATATCACAATCATACACAATGATAATAGTAAAGTACTTTAATTAAAATAACCAAACTGGTTGCTCGACCTTATGGTCAAGTTACAAGAGTACGCCACACAGGGCGAAAAACTTATTAAAGGAAATAAATTGCAGCGGAATAAAAGCATCAACGTGGCGCCATCCAGTATACCACAGGCAACTGACTGGGCTCGCTCCCTAGGTAGACGGTTCCTCCTGAAGTTCCTCCTCCAAAGCTGGCGTCGCTTCTTCTTCAACTGGTGTTGTATTGTTGCAAGGGGTGAGTACTTGGTACTCAGCAAGTCATGCACATAATGCAAACTAATATTCTACATGCATGGCTTAGTACAAGGAATGTTTCATGGTTCATTTGCAGTAAACATCAATTAACAAGTAGCATAAGTAGATTCGAAAGCTGTAAGAACAAATATAGTATCAATAACTTTTCCAAGAGTTAAGTAAACACTTTACATTTCCTAATCCACATTTCCATCAACGTCATCATTAAACCCAACCAACTTTTTCAAGTCCAAGTTGTTTTCTTGAAAGTCTAACCCTTGACTGTAATTCCCGAGTAGTGTCCAGTGCCGTGGACTCGGCTATTCGAATAGGTTGTACACTCTACAGAGGTTATGTACTTTACCCACAAGATAAGTCAAACACCACAAAGGCGAGTGATCGTAACAAAGCATTTCAGATACCACAAACTATACAAGTGAACCTCTCCGATTTTTGCCATGCACCATCCCTTCCCTTAACAGAGGCGAAGTATGGGACCGACATACCGTTGGACGGGTACCATGCCATAGCCCTGGTACGCTCCCCTCTCAAGCTACACAAAAGGTGTAGTTGACACCCCCGAGGTACCACAAGCAAGTTATTAGTAACTTACTCAACTAGGTCCGTCCCATTACAGACATGTGGTTGCACGTTTGACTCAGATCAAAGGCTTGCAAGGTTAAGTACTTAAGATGACCAGGGCAAGACTACCCGAAGAACCAAAACGATATCCCCGGTGCCACTCATGGCCCACCATATCATCCTTGCCACTTGCCCCAGTCTAAATCTATTTATCAAACCCAGTTGATTACCATGCACCACGTGCCATTATCAACATCACAACACATGATACTTCTCCAAAACAGGTTCAATATCTCATTGAGTCAATATTAACATTTATTTGCCCAAAATCATGTCATGTGCACGTAGCAGGTCTAAGCAATATACTACAACGGTCTAAGTACCCAACGTTGGCAATTTAATAATGTCCAACTAAATATCCACCACTAGGATGACAAGGGTTCATGGCACAAATTTAATTAATCAAGGTGTCATACTGCAATTTAGCATTTATCTAATTCCCAGAAATAATTTAAACAATTTCTAATTAAATTAGCATGCATTGATTTGAATCAAACTAATTTTCAAAAATAGGAGCAATATGATCAAAGCATAACTTGCCTTCAAAAAGTACTTGTTCTTGGTCTTGAGCTGGCTCCTGGGTCAAAACGTCACCTTCGTAGCCTTCGGGCACTTCAACGTCTACTCGTAACGCGTGCAAATAGCAATATCATAAATAAACAGTAGGCAAAAAGTGTCCAATAATTCAAATAAACTTCATAAACAGAGAGAGCACATTTTTATAAATTTTTAGAAATCTGAAACGTCCAAATCGGAGTTAAAATGCAAAAGTTATACTCGTTTAAAGTTTGGAAAATTAATTAAATAAATATAAACAGAGGAAAATATATGACCAAAAATTAAATAAAATTCACCATTAAGTATATCTCAATTTTATAAAAATTTAGAAATTGGAACCACCTAAATCGGAGTTAAACACAAAAGTTATAAGCGTTTGAAGTTTGAAAATTCAAATAAAAGATTAAACCAAATTAAATCATTTATTTTTATATTGAAAAATCCGATTATGACGTCAGCATGGCGTCAGCGTGGAAATTGAATTTCCACCGAATTATTTTTCTAAAGAAAAATCGAAATATGACGTCATGCTTGCGTCATCTGGTCCATGGACTGGGTCCACGGCTCGGGTCTGGTTCACCGTGGACCCGGTCCATGGGTGCACGTGCCACTGACGTGTGGGACCCACTCGGATGATGTCATTGCTGACGTCATCACGCTCGGCCGCACAGTACTAACACGCGGGCCCCACCGTGACGTCAGCGGATGACGTCACCGTGCGGTCGGTGCGGTCGCTGACACGCTAGCCCATGCTGACGTCAGCGATGACCGGGCACGCCCGCGCTGACCACGCCGATTCGGTTACCAACCATGTGGCACGATCTCGGCCGTTGATTTGAAAATCAACGGTCGGGATTGGATCTAGATCTCGCACGTTTGGGGTAACGTGGCTTCATCTGGACCGTTCGATTCGAATCGGAAGGCCGAGATCCGATCGGGTTTAACCGCGTCGCTGGGGGGATGTGGCATGACCCGACGCTCGACGCGTGGCACAATCTACGCCGTTCGATCTCGATCGAACGGTCACGATTGCATCTAGCGCTGCAACGCGAATCAAACCTAACCGTACGATCTAGATCTAACGGCTGAGATCTATCCCTAACACGGTACGGTTACGGGCTACGTGGCTCAATCTAAGGCATTGGATCTAGATCTAACAGTTGAAAATAGATCTAGAAATCGTAACGTGGAAATCGAACGGGGTGACGTGGACGAACCTGGGCCGTGCGATGGAGATCTAATAGCTGACGGAGCTCGCGGTTCCGGCAATGTCCACGGCAGAGCTGGCTGGCCGGAGCTGAGGACGACGACGTGGCCAATGGCGCTTCGGGGTAGTTCCGGCGAAGTGAGTGGTACGCACGGTTGTGTCTTGACGCGACGGTCTCGGATCTGGGCACCAACACGGCGGAGACGGCTCGACGGCGGCAAAAACCGCGGCGGAACCCTAGCGCGACTTCGGCGAGCGATTGCGGTGTGGTTACGGCGGCTTGAGCTCCAAGACCTAGGGCAAAGCATGCGCACGGAAACGGCGGTCATGACACAGGTGGCGGCGCATTAAATAGTGCCCTCGGCGTCCGTGAAAATCGCGGAAACCGAAGCCCACACGCGCACGACGGCGCAATCCGGCGGCGGCTCGGACAGACGACGTGGCTCAATCTCAGCCGTCCACACGAACGCGATCAACGGCTGGGATCGCTCCGGGCGTGAGCGGGTTCGATCCGGCTTGGGCTCGGGTGACGTGGCACAACGCTGGCCGTTGGATCTTGATCCAACGGTCACGTGGGTTAGGGTTTGGTTCGGTTCGAGTCGGGCTCGAGTCCGACTCGGGTCCGTCTCGGTCGGGTGAACAGAGCAAACCCGATAGGGTTTTCCAGCGATTAAATAATTAAATTAATTTCTAAAAATTCAAATAGCAAAATAATCAGAAAAATTCCAGAAAAATTCTGAAAAATACTTTGAGACATATTGGACTCAAATAACGCGGGAGCCATTCGGGTGACACCAACGCTGACGTCAGCACGGCTCGGCCGAGCGGACTGACACGCGGTCCCCACCGTGACGTCACAGGTGACATCACTGCATGGTGGACTGAGCCGCTGACACACGGGCCCCACGCTGATGTCACGCGTGACGTCAGCGACGACCGGGCGCGCCCGCATGGACCGCGCCGGTTCAGCTCCCGTGCATGTGGCACAATCTGGGCCATTGGTTTGGAATCCAACGGTCCAGATCAGATCTAACCTCACGCATTTGGAAATAACGCGGTCAATCTGGACCGTTCGATTTGAATCGGACGGTTGAGATCCGATCGGGTTTCACCACATCGCTGGGGGCGACGTGGCATGACCCGGCATGCGACGCGTGGCTCAATCTACACCGTTTGATCGAGATCGAACGGCTGAGATCGCATCTAATGCTACAACGCGGGACGAAACTAGCCGTATGATCTAGATCTAACAACTGAGATTGGATCTAGCATGGTGTAGTCTAGGGGCTACGTGGCTCAATCTAGGGCGTCGGATCTAGATCCAACGGTTGACATTAGATCTAAAATAGCAACGTGGAAGAATACTCACGGTGACGTGGACGAATCTAGACGCTACGATCTAGATCTAATGGTATATATCTAATCTGGGCTTTACGGGGTTTAGGGCAGCGTGGACTCACCGTGGCCGTTGGATGGAGATCGAACGGTTGATGGAGCTCGAAGGCGGTGATGGCGACGCGACGGAGATAGGTCACCGGAAACAAAAACGACGGCGCGTAGAATGGCGTTGCGGTGTGTCTCCGATGTAGTGCGTGGTCGCGTTCGGTGCGCCTCGGCTCGGGGACTTCGGATCTGGGCTCAGTCACGGTGGAGGACGATGGGGATCGGCGAAAAACAGTGGAAACCGCGGCGGAGCGCAAATTCAACTACGGTGAGAGATTGCGAGCTGGCGGCGGCAGCTTGGGTGCAAGTAGCTAGGTCAATCGATGCGCACGGAAACGGAGAAGGTGGTGGTGGGGTCGAAGCATTAAATAGGGGTCTCGGCGTCCGTGAATCTCGCGAAAAACGAGACCAACTCGGTTGCGACGGCGGAATCCGACGAGAGCTCGGACTGGCGATGTGGCACAATCCCAGTCGTCCACGCGAATGCGCCCAACGGCTCAGATGCGATCGGCGCGAACGGATTCGATCGGAATCCACGTGGGCGACGCGGCGCAACGCTGGCCGTTGGATCGAGATCCAACGATCACACGGTTTAGGGTTTGCTCCGGTCGGTTCGGGTCTGGCTCGGGCTCGGGTTGGACTCGAGTCTGACTCGCGTCCGACCCGGTCGGATAAACAGTAAATCCCGCTCGGGTATTTTTCCAGCGATTTAATATTTAAAATAATTTCTAGAAATTCAATTAATTCAAGAAAAATAACAAAATAATTAGAAAAATTCCAGAAAAATTCTGAAAAATACTTTGAGACATTTTGGACACAAGTAAAATATTTCCAACAAAATTTTATTTAAAACTTTTAATTATTTAATTATTTCAAAAGGGAATAAATTCAAATTAAATCCAAATAAATCCCAAAAAATTCCAAAAATTCTCAAAAGAGAAAAATAACTTTTAAATACATGAAAAGCAAAAATTTGGGGTGTTACAAAAGCTGATATACAGAAAACAAAGGATTCAAAGATTAGGCTAAATGGTAACGAAAAGGCTAAAGTAAACATGGTTGAGTATAATTCAAGCAACACCTCGGAGGATGAGGCTAAAATAAATATAGCCGAATGGACCAAGGGTTCCAAAAAATCACTTGTTTTCTCATGGCTTAAGCCGACCAAAAACAAGGCAAAAGTGAAATACGCTTTCAATGTGTCCAAATGCGACCGGATATTTGACTTGTTGCTACAAGAAAAGTTGATACGATTGCCTGAAGGACATGTTATTCCATCGGCTGACGAAATCAAGAAACGGAGATACTGTAAGTGGCATCATTCTTTTTCACATAACACTAATGATTGTAATGTCTTTCGACAGCAGATACAATCTGCCATTGAAGATGGACGGCTGAAGTTTGCGGAAGAATCGACCATGCAAGTAGACGGGAACCCTTTTGCCATCAACATGGTCCAATGTTCACTCAAAGGGAAAGAGCTCATGGAGGATACTAAGCCGATACAAAAAGTCGATGGCCGATCGAAGGCCAAGGGGGACGAAACAGTACAAATAACAATCGGCTCAATACAAATAGAAGCCGACTGAAATGGTTTTAATTCAAGAACCATGAGACCAAAGGGAGAGTTGGAAGTTGGGAAATGGTACAAAGCCGAGAAATCCCCTCCAAGGAGACCAAATGTCAGACCCAAACCAACTTTTTCGCAGCTGCTGGAAAAATACGAAAGGATGAGCCACCGACAAAGGCAGTATAGCCATCGGCCATTCGGTGGTTATCAACCAAGGAACAAAGAGGAAGCTCATTGGCAATGCCCTTTCTGGCAGTTTTGCTAGGAAAAAGAAATGACTTTACCCACAGGACGGTCATGTCCTATGCAACACCCTGTAAGGCATTGGCCAAAGCAGTCGGTCAAAGATAGGTTATCCAGTCCTGTGCATGACCGACTGGGACCTACAAATAATAAGCCGATTCTTGAGAGGAGGTGGTCATCAGAAAGAGGTGAGCCCTCCAACGCCTAGAGAACAATGCATGACAGTACTCCCAAATCTGAATCCAGTGGAGAAATAAGTAATCTGGCTGGAAGGATTAGAAAGCCGATTGAGCCTATGCCAAGATGGTGTCCTGCGGGCCTCAGTAAGTCACAGCGCAGACAGCTCCAACGACTCAAAACACAGGAGATGGAGGCTGATAAAGAGAAAGAAAGGGATCGAGTTTTCAACTAATTATGACCGAGACCGGCCGTAAAGCAAGAATGGAGGGAAAAGACCCAAGCCGACAACGAGTCCGATCAGTCAGTCGATTCAGGATCACCAATGATTCGAGATCACACTCCGCCTATGGACGTCAACATGGTATTTACATTGCAGGCCAAATTCAAGATTGGGGACGAATCGGCTAAAGATGCATTTGCCCAGTTGTGCCTGGGCACGCAAGATGCTGTGTTCAAAAAACTCTGAGATATGCATCGGCATTTAAAGCCATTGTATCTCAAGGGACACATCAATGGCCGACCAATATCGAGGATGTTGGTAGACGGCGGAGCTACGGTGAACCTGATGCCGTTAAACACCTTCAAAAAGTTAGAGAAAGCTGATGAGGACTTGATCAAGACAAACATGGTGCTAAATGACTTCACGGGCGACCCCACCGAAGCAAAAGGCGTCATGGTTGCAGAATTGACAATCGGTAACAAGACTTTGCCGACCGCGTTCTTCGTAATCGAAGCCAAAGGGAATTACAGTGTACTCCTCGGTCGGGATTGGATTCATTCCAATTGCTGCATACCATCGACCATGCACCAAAAACTTGTGCAATGGTACGATGATGAAGTCAAGGTCGTGACGACCGACACATCGGCTCATATCGCCATGGGCAATCCTGAAGCCAACTGGCAGCATGAAGAGGCTGAAGGCATATCAGAATACTGCGATTTTATTTACATCGGGAAATCAGGTTTTACGTTGATCAGTGTCAAGCCAGACACATTTGATTGGGCAAATGAAATAGTGAGAAAATGGAGTCCAAAACAGTAGGAAGGCTACAAGAGAAAATGAGAAGCTATCGGTAGGAAGAGTATGAAGAAGCCATTGAGGAGTTCCAAGAGGAGAGACGGGGACAAGGCTTTACATCTGCCGATTTGCTGGAAGAAGTCGATATAGGCGAAGGCGATAAGAAAAGACCAACTTTTGTAAGTGCAAAATTAAATTCAGATTACAAGGCAAAGTTGGTCGAGTTACTAAGAAAATATAGATATTGTTTTGCATGGGAATATTTTGAGATGCCTGGTTTAAGCCGACAGCTTGTCGAGCATCGCTTGCCTATAAAGGCAGGATATTGACCATTTAAACAGATTCCACGACGATTCAATCCAACGCTGCACGGTGCCATAAAAGAAGAAATAGAACGATTGTTGGAGGCCAAGTTTATCAGGCCTTGCCGATACGCTGAGTGGGTTTCAAATATCGTTCCGGTAAAAAAGAAAAACGGCAAACTTCGAGTTTGCGTAGACTTTAGAGATTTAAACAAGGCCACACCGAAAGACGAATATCTGATGGCTATAGCTGATATGCTTATCAATGCTGCATCCGAAAACAAGATTATAAGTTTCCTTGATGGGAATGCTGGATATAACCAAATACTCATGGCAGAAGCCGATATACCTAAAACAGCCTTTAGGTGCCCCGGTGCGTTAGGGCTCTATGAATGGACTGTCATGATGTTCGGCTTAAAAAACGCTGGCGCCACGTACCAGCGGGCTATGAATCTCATCTTCCACAACCTAATCGGCCACATCGTCGAAATCTACATAGATGATGTTGTTGTAAAATCAAAAGGTGATTGGCAACATTTAGCCGATTTAGAAAAAGTATTTCAGAGCACAAGGGCATATGGGCTAAAGATGAACCCTCTCAAATGCGCTTTCGGAGTATCGGCTGGGCAATTTCTCGGGTTCATGGTGCATGAAAGGGGAATTGAGGTTGATAAAGCAAAAGTACAGGCCATAATCGATACCAAATAGCCGACAAACAAAAATGAGCTGCAGAAATTGATCGGTAAGATCAATTATCTACGACGCTTTATTCCCAATTTGTCTGGACGGATTCAAGCCTTCACCCCGTTGCTAAAGCTTAAAAACAACCAAGAGTTTGTATGGGGAACCGATCAACAGAAGGCCTTCAAAGACATAAAAGGATACCTGATGAATTCTCCAGTCTTGGCAGCACCAAAGAAAGGAATCCCATTTAAGCTATATATTATCGGTTGAAGGAGAAACTATCAGAGCTGTTTTAACCCAGGAAGCCGATGCAAAGGAACGAGTCATATTCTACCTAAGCCGACGACTATTAGATGCTGAGACTAGGTACTCCCTTGTAGAGAAGTTATGTTTGTCCCTATATTTTGCATGCACAAAATTAAGACACTACATCTTGGCATCAACATGCGCCGTGGTATGCAAAACCGACATTATTAAATATATGCTATCAGCACCGATTCTGCGAGGGTGACTTGGTAAATGGGCGTACGCCTTAACCGAGTTCGACCTAAATTATGAATCGGCTAAAGCCATCAAAGGACAGGTTGTGGCCGATTTCATCACAGGGAGTGACACCCTAGTTGGGATGGTCGATGTCGCTCCTTGGCAATTGTACTTTGACGGATCGGTATGCCAAGAAGGCGAAGGCATCGGCGTGGTATTAATCTCCCCAAGGGGACAAGCGTTTGAATTCATGTATCGGCTTAATAGCCGATGTTCTAATAACCGAATACGAAGCACTACTCAAGGGGTTGCAATTGTTGGAAAGCATAGGGGTAGACGATGTAAAAGCCACCAGGGATTCCTTGTTGGTTGTGCAACAGATTAAAGGTGAATTCCGATGCAACGATGATACACTAACGCAGTACTTGCCGCAATGCCTTCAAATTATAGAATCATTCACAACGTTCTCCATCGAGCATATTCCCAGAGAGTCGAACGGTAAAGCTAATTCGTTGGCACAGAGGGCATCGGGGTATAGAAGCTATGGCCCACAAGAGGTGACTAAGTCGATTGACAAAGCAGTAATGTGCGTTCACCCTGTCGACTGGAGATCAGAGATAAGGGATTACCTGTTAGATCCGTCTAAGCCGACTGAGCGAAAAGTCCGGCAAAAAGCATTAAAGTATGTTGTATTGGAAGAAACATTATATTTCCGAACCATGGAAGGCTTATTATTGAGATGTCTTGGAGCCGAAGAAGCCAAGGTAGCGATGTGAGAAGTCCATGAAGGAATTTGTGGATCTCACCAATCGGCTCATAAGATGAAATGGATGTTGAGACGAACAGGATACTTTTGGCCGACAATGTTAGAGGATTCCTTCAAGTACTACAAAGGATGCCAAACCTGTCAGAAGTTCGGTAACGTCCAATCAGCGCCAGCATCGGCTTTGCACCTGATCATCAAACCATGGCCGTTTAGAGGATGGGGTATAGACATAATCGGCCAAATATTCCCAGCATCCAGCAAGGGTCATAAGTTTATTCTTGCGGCAACAGATTACTTCTCAAAATGGGTCGAAGCCATACCACTCAAAAAAGTCACTAGCACGGAGTTGATCGGCTTCGTTAACGAATATATCGTCCATAGGTTTGGAATTCCGCAAACGATCACGACCGATCAAGGGACGGTATTCATGTCTAAAGAATTCCAAGATTTCGCAAAAAAACTTGGGTATCAAACTGCTCAATTCCTCACCCTATTATGCTCAGGCTAATAGACAAGCCGAGTCATGGAATAAAACATTGATAAAGTTAATAAAAAGGAAAGTTGAAGAAAACCCGAGGAATTGGCACTCAACGCTATCGGAAGCCCTATGGGCCTATCGACTATCTTACCATGGATCGACTAAGCTATCACCTTTTCAGCTAGTATATGGACAAGAAGCCATTCTGCCCATGGAAATCAACATCAACTCGGTCAGAACATCCAAGCAGGATAATTTATCGGTCGATGAGCACAAGCATTTGATGCTCGATAACTTGGATGACTTGGCGGAATTGAGACTGATTACGTTAAATCGGCTTAAAAAGAACAAGGAAAGAGTCGCCATGTGTTATAACAAAAAGGTAACACCGAAGTCGTTCAGTGAAGCCGGTTTGGTTTGGAAAACAGTATTGCCAATCGGATCCAAAGATAGCCGATTTGGTAAATGGTCTCCAACGTGGGAAGGGCCTATATACTAGAGACAGTCAACAGTAATTCCTATATACTAGAGACGCTTGAAGGGATAACTCTACTGAAAGCGATCAATGGAAAATACTTGAAACCGTACTACCCTAACGTATGGATCGGAGTGTAAGCATATCAAGTCAGGAGGGCACATTTAAGGGCAAGTTAAAACATTAAAGCAATCATCTACAAAAGACGATGGTGAAACCAAGTTTACATCCCAGTACAAAAGCAATCAGCTTTCCACTGCAGTTTCCGAATAAACATGGTTTAACTTAAGATTATTACAACCCTGATCCGGGCAGATGGGCTCCTAAAGCCGATAACGCCGCCGCTGCCTTGCCAATGGTTTTTTGAACGGCATCCACAGTGCGTTGGCCGTCTGCTGCGTTCCCAGGGACAGGTTTAAGCTTGGCCGATTGTTTCTTGACTTGGGCCACCACGTCACCAAGAGCGCGCTTTTGGTCTGACAAAGATGAAGCCGACGCGGTAAGTTGAGTTTGGCAATCGGCCAGCTGCTCAGTGACCTTGGCCAGCTGCTCTTCCAGAGATTTCTTGGTATATTAGAGCTCCTGGATTTGCGCTTTGGCCGATTTAAAGCTAAAAGCATCCTGATCAAACTATTGTTTTTTGGCCTTTGCTTCGGCCACCAGTTTGTCCAAGAGATCTTGGTCGATCTGTTGTGCAGCTCGCTGCCACCCTAGCCTTTGCAGCTTCAACTGCCTCCCTCTGATTATCTAAGTAACACACATCCAAAAGGGCCCTCATGGCTTCTAGAGGGAGGTCGGCTTCAACTGCAGCCATAGCCGTCCTCAAAGGCTGGGTGTCGGCCAGGAGTTGGGCCTCAGGCTGCATGACTTCATTGAAGAGGTTGTTAAGTCGCTCCTGCATGCTTGGTGCGGACGTCACGGTAGCCAACGCCTCCGCAGATGCTCCAATAATCATACGGACGTCGGTTGGATAGTCATCTGTGGCCATCACCTCCGGATCGCACAAGTCATCCAAAGAAAAGCCCAGCAGATCGGCTAGGTCAGCCGATGAAATCGGAGGAGGAGTTGCGGCAGACGCTGGAACTGGCAGATTTGGAACTGTGATTGCGCCAGATGGGTCAGCCGCCGGAATTGGAGGGGGCACTATGGCAGGCGTCGGGACCGGAGGCGGAACAGCCGTTGTGCTCCCTTGGAGGTCGACCAAATCAGCGGCCGCTTGGGCCGACGATGACTATCAAAAGGAATAATTCTATCAGCATGCAAAAGTGAAAGGGTACATCATGACGATCGATCTGGTAAGAGGTACATACCTTAGTAGCTGATTCACCTGGAGAGGTTGCCGCACCCTCCGCCGCTGTCTGGGCAGGCCTCTCCACGGTGACTTTATATTTCCTCACCTTTTCTGAAAGATCACATCGGCTAAGAATAAAACAAGGCGGCAAAAGATGGAGGATGTTTTCAACCTAGGTGCTTACTCGCAGAAAGCTGCTGCGTTGCAATATCGGACAAAGAGGGGCTATTGACCCCCCAAAGTGCCCAACGTATAGCCGGTAAGACCCGTCGTGATCTGACCTCTGGCCGGGTCTTTACTTTGGAGTCGATGAAGCCGCCCTCTTGCTACCAGACCTCTTGGACGACTGGGCCCGTAGAGGAATATGATGGAGTGATTAGTCGATGAAAGAATGCATCACAGATAAAAGTATCGTGAATGCAGTACCTCTACAGCTATCGACGAATTGATGTAACCCGAGGAGCTACTTTCATCCGAAGCATTAGAAACTACCGTCGGCTCATGATAGTCAAGTAGAAATAGGGAGATTATGGCCGACGGAGTTCTCTCCAAAAGGAGGGCTCCAGCCACCAAAGACCACCAGGCAGTGTATCGGCTAGAGCGACGTGTATTGAGTATAAAGTGTTGAAGCCTGGTGATTTGGAGGTAATCGGCTACCTCAAGAACTATGTCGGCGACTGTACTGTTAGTCACCCTAGCTCTGGGTTCAACTCGTTCGAGGAGAGGGAAGCTAGGGATAACTTGGCCGAAGCCCAACTGGCGAGCGTAGATGGAAGGGTGATAGAATTCATAAGATGATTGAAAAGTCCGATTTCTGGTAATTAAGCCCGCATAAAGAATGCAGGGAGAAATAAAGATCTTGTACGATTCTAAAGTAGATTGGGACATGTTTGAAGTATCGACCTCCAGGTTTAGAAAGGATGGACGGGAGAAATTGGCTGGATTGGTGTAACTAAAGAAGTCTTGTTGGCTAAAGCCGACTCTACCCAAGTTCAAGAAGAACGATAAATACTTGTGGAAGCCAGCTGGGGACATCTTCGTTTCACCAGCAGAGCACATTATAAACTTCTCCCCTGGAGATTGGCTAGCTGTGTATATGGGGATTGAGTCTTCAGGATAGTCTTCGCGGGGAAATCTTAGGTCTTCCAACGAGTCAGGAATGAGTGATCGGCTAAAAAGACAATGCATCCACATTTGCACAAACCACAAAGGTCCGCCGATGTTGCCAACAACAAAACTTGAGAACCCTGAAAAAATTCTGCTCCGTATCACGTGCATCATCTGAAATACTGCCCCCAGCAAAATCTTCCCCAAAGCAAGTCGACGACCCTCTACTAGCTGCTCTGCTATGAGTTGATAGACTTGCGTCGGCCCGAGAGAAGCTCCGCAGAACAGATATCTGTCCAGCCACAGATTAAGGAAGGCGACATGCTCCTCGTCCGACACAGGCCCGTTGATCTTGTTATTATCCTGAATATACTTCCGCCATCCCTCGCCCTTCTTTTGAATAAGCTTGTAGTTGGGCTTGCCACTAAAAGCCGATACCTGCTCCCCATCAGGCCTAAGGCAGCACAACTGGGCCATGTCCAGGAGAGTCGGACCGATTGGGCCGGTTGGGAAGAGAAAGGCGTTGAAAGTGTTCGACCAAAAGTAACATGCCGTGGCCACCAAGGGCTCATTGGCTTCTGGGTCTGCTAAGCTCAAAGGGAGGCACTCGGCTATCCCCATTCTGTCCCACTCTGCTCTCTTCTGGGCGGATACTCTAATATACCATGATCTCCAACCTTTGAGGGGCGTCGGCCAAGCTCTAAAACTCTTGCCCCATTCTTTTATATTATAACCGGCAGCCGATAGGGCGAGACGAGGAATCTCTTGATTAATAACTGCATCGGCTTCTATATTTCCTACCGGCCCTAAGTAGAATTGATCATCACTATTTGGAATCGGGATGAGTACCTGAGAGGAATCCATTCTAGCCGACATCAAGAGACGTATTAGGGTTTGACGGGAAAGAGGGAAGGCCGATTGATGTCGATTCGTGAGCTTGAAGACGTGCAAATGACCGTGGGGGGACCAGCATATTTATACCACGGTGAAAAAGGCCAACAGGCGGGAACGGTTTTAGCATTAAAAATGCACCGAGGTTTTCATGGCGCCATTAATGGGACAGTTACCGAGAAAGACTTTGTCGACAAGTCAATTGAAATGAAAAGCCGATATGATTTTTGGAAGACAACAAGTTATCTCCCAAAAATGGGGGGCATATGTTTGCACCAAAATTCGGCGCATGTGGGAAAAGTCGACCCAATTCAAAAATGGAAAGTATGGTGAAGAGATACACAGTAACCAATAAGGGTTCAGTTGCCAAAACGGAAAAGAGATCAGATCAAGGCCGATGTGAATTCTATTGCCATATCCATGCGGGACTCGGATCGGCTGAAGCATATAAAAGGGGCGAACCAGAAGACGGGGGGGAGAATCAACAAGCCAATCAACATACAGTCCAATTTACGATTTCCTGTTTGTTCTAGTTTTCGTAGCAATCTTTCCTCTGTAAGTCATCGAGATCAATAAAAGTTGAGTATCGCCGATTTGTTGCTCTCATCAACTTGTTTTTCAGGTTCGATCTACTTTGTTTGTTGCGCATCGCCTTTCAAAGTCGATCCACCTTTACCTCGGACTAGTCCTAATCGGCTAGTCTAGTTATCCCTTTATCGGTTCGTAGCCGATCGTTGTTAAGCCGATAATTTTTGTTATTAGCTGGTTGTGCTCACAACCGCATTACCTTGTCAATTTCAGGTCAAATTGACTGGCACGCTTTCAAACCCGGTGTTTGTCTTGTGTGTTTGAAGCAGAAAACCCTACTTCAAGTTTTTTGCGCAAACACTAAGAAACCTGTGCAACATTCTTGGACAAAACATATTAATATTAGATTTCACTTTCTTAGAGATCATGTAGAAAAGGGAAAGATTGTGCTTCATCACATAGATACTGAACATCAATTGGCAGACATTTTCACAAAACCTTTGTCTTCTTCTCGCTTTACTTTTATTCGGGGAGAACTTGGGGTGGTTCACCCAATGGGTTTGTTTTGAGCGAAAAACTTTTAATATTTTGTAACATTTTTTTGTGTTTATTAAATGAAAAATAATGAAAAATTAATGAGCATTATATTTCACACACATATATTATTTGAAGCCATGTTTTTGCTACAAGGTCTTTGCAACTTCATGTTTATGCATATATGGTGCAGATTATGACATGACTTCGAACGTGGTCGGTGATGGGACCGGAACTAGGTTCATGGAGGAACTAAGGTTCAGGACTAGGTTCAGGGATGAACCGAAGTCCTAGTAGTCAAGGATATCATGCAGGACGTTCGGACTAGAGAACAGTGCACATGAAGGCTAGTGAGTCACGCGGTAGCGGCAGGTGGGCCGTACAAATGCATATATAAGTTTTGGGCTGCTGTGTGCATATATTGGGCCATGTGTAATTGGGCCAAATTGATATGTATACGTGTATTTGAGTACAACTCATTAGAGTTTGTTTAGAATAAATAGGAGGGGTATCTCCTATTTTTTTGGTGAGCTGTAGAAAAAAGAAGAGGCGCACGGAAGAAAAAAAAAAGAACGGCGCGCGTGTTAGGCGGCTCGGTCGACAACACAATCGATGGAAAATCTTGTGGCTACAGTACACGCGGTGCTACATTGTTTTTTTTGAAGCTACAGTAGCATGCTACAGTATTTTGATCTATCATGATTGGCTGCATGAATTTCTGTTTTCTCTCCCTCTTCGTTTGCACGTCTGATTTGGTTCTAGCTTGATTCATTTTTTCACCATGATAATTTTGATTTAATCTATTCCAAACCTTTACAGGGCATTAAGTTAGTGATCTAAAAAGTTTGATTGGTTAATTCCTCATAGATTTTGTTTAATAAAAAAATTAGGGTTTAATCAATTTTCGTCATTATTGATACAGTCAAGTTGTGAAGCTTATAACTTTTGATCCGTAGATCCGATTGAGCTGATTCTTATTGGGTTAGTTTTAAACTTGAATCTAGTTTCTATAGTTAAAATTTCATGTCAATCCGACGGTTAGATCTTCATAAATTCATGTTTTAGTGAACATCTATCAATCTATTTTTACTTGAACCGAAGCAATTTTCATAATTTGTTTAGGTGTGTTTTGATAATCACTAAAAATTTGTTTTAGCTTCCGCGCAATCATTCACCCCCTTCTGATTGCTATATTAGTCTATATCGATCCTACAAAAATAATTAGCCTTGGATTTTAAATACTTAAGAGATGCTTTGATTAGACACTTTTTAGTTGAAAGGGTGGGAGCTTATAAAAACGTGTGCACTGTTTCGTGGAAACATATCTTTTATGGAAAGAAACATTTCTATGCATGGCACCTTTGGACAATATAATTAGTTTAAGAATACATTCATTAATCTTAATAGTAAAGCTAATCATCAGCCAACAAAGGCGTGCGTGTCAGTACTAGTTATTTGGTATTTTAGCCCATGGTGGTTTACCCATAGCACACACCAAGGACGAGATATGACACCCTATTTATAGTGGTACATAGTCATTGAATGCATGAGACGTCATCACCCTATCCCTCAACACATTTGCAAATCACAGTACCATGCAAACATGGATTAAAACATGATTCACAATAAGGCACAAAACACATTTGTCAATTTTAGAATCATGTCACAAAGAGTAGGTATATATATGGACTTGAATCGTTTGCAAAACACATTTAAAAGCTAGTCTCATACTACAAGGATATATGCATAGTTTGAACTATTTACAAAGCATATTCGCAAATACTATCATCATGCCACGAAGTGCTAGAGCAAGCATGGTGACATATGAACATATGATCACACTCAAGTTACTAGTAAAGACCTTCCATCTTGCAAATAGGGCATATCTTGCCTATGCAAAATTTTGAAAATGATCCCCTTGTTCCCGTGTCTTTTGGCTACTTTATCTCCAACTTTGATTTCACATTTTTGTCAAATATATACACGAACTATTATATCTAGGGGGCCCCTTGGATCCATTTCACATCGATAACGCACCTTCTTCCACCTATAGGGAGTTTGAGAGAAGTTTCTTTTGAAGTGGATACCTCAAGACCAAATATGGCCTACAATAATCCAGCTTCCGTGATATACGACAATTCGCTCACTATCTAAGGCGATAATTTACCTACTAAAATGTCACCAGTTTCTACCCAGGATCCCAACTAAACAATTCCATTTGTGTCCAAATTGCGGAGTAAATGTTCTTCTAGATTTGGTATTTCTTCAGTGATTTTGTCAGTGGAACCTTGGCTTGTCGTATCCGTTTGAATTTCAAACTTTCTAGTACAACAGCCTATATTAGCAATCTGGTCTTCCAATTAAACACCGAGACTGGTAAATGACTAAGAGATACATCCATAGCATATACTACTTATACCTTTGCCCTGCGTACCCTCTTGGAGATTTGTTTGATGTCCAACATCTTCATTCCAATTTTGGGTTCTTGACTTTGAATATCAACATGCCTTTTCACTTGACTTAATGACCATCAACAAATAAAGCCATCAAAGTCTTCCACTAACTCATAGAAAATATAGGTCATAGAAAATAATTATCACTAATTATCAAAACTCACCACTAACACATAATGGAGGGTCTATATTCTTCAATCGGTAAGGTTAATTGAACAACCATTATTACCTTTTTTTTACTAATAATGTGGGAATTTCTAATATATTTTTCTTTGCTCCAATTATTGTGGTAATTTTAAGTTAGTGTGATACAGATAGATGGATAGATAAATAAGATACCATATGATTGGTATGCTTTGAGTCGTAAAATAAAATAAATATGGCCGAGGAAGTACCGCTGGGGATTTTCGCTACCGGTGATACAGCCGGGGAAGTATCTACCGCGGCTGAATAGGCGTCTGTGGCTAAAAGAATCCCCAACACCAAACAGTTTTTGAAACCCGTTTTCCCCAGCTGTACTACAGGTTGCATGGTTGGGTAATCCTGTAGTGAGTAGACATAACATCAATGTGTTGTCGTGCAGTTGATAACTTATCATCATGTCAAAACCTCGAAACAAGCTGAAATCTGCACCTACTTTTGTCTGAACTTTCGACGTGTTCTTACTGGCTATACCTTTGCCCTTCTGATCGCAATCGATCGTTGAGCTGCATAACCTTCCTGACGTCGCATAGCAACTGATGGGATATTTCCAAATCGGTCGGTTGGGTTTTGGGTAATCAACTTTATATGTCAGCCAGTTGCTCGCATGTCTTGCCAAATTGTTTCTGAACGTGTTTGCCGAAGTTGGAGGCTTCATGTGTTGGTCTTGGACATAGATTTATCGGACTCTCAACTGCTTCTATCCAGTATCGGTTATGTCTGCATCCAATAGTTGATTTCACTTGCACTGATCATGTGCAAATGACAACCTGCCAAAACGACAAGCTAGCCCCAAAAGCAAAGTTGGCAGTTCACAGTGAAAATGAAGAGCAGAATCTGGACACAACAATCAGATTAAACTCTTAACAAGCCAACGCAAGAGCCTGTGCTTAATAATCTGCACAGTAGAGTACTGAACAGCAGCAACCACAACAGCTACAGACCAGAGCAGCAGAAGCAAGATACAACCACTGGGATCTTTACTAACACCAGCAACCGCAGCTGGAGCGGCGGACCTAGCAGCCGGCGGTGAGGCCGCGGTCTCACTGAAGGACGAGGCAGCCTTCCGGTATGCGCGGAGGGGCGGCCAGGACAGAGGACGACGCGTACGGAACCTCCTCATTGGCTTCCCCGTCTTCGTCAGAACCAGCGAGTCCGGTGGCCTCAAAGATGCAGGCCTTCACCTCCTCGAACCGTTCCTCCGGCAGGGAGACCTCGGCGAGAAGCCTCCAGGCTGAAGCCTCCGATGCCTCCTCGAAGTCCTTCCTCCGCTTCAGAACAATGTGGCCACTGATCTCCCACACCGCGGGGTTCACCTGCGTGTCCAGCAGCTCCTGGCTCACTTTACCGAGGGCCTGCTTCTCGGCATAGCACTGCGCATTTGCAACAGGAAACATTAGGAGAGATCAGGGAGGGAGTAGCACCAGTTATGGAGAGCAACACCCAACATCATTGCTCAGTACATATGGCAGCGGTCTAGATTCAGTGTATGGTATTTCACCATATGGAAAACACAAAAACTAGACGAATTTCTCAGGCTTTTATTGTTGCTGGATAAAGTGTGGAGCTATGGATGCTGATACCGGCTATGTTCATGGTCCAGGGTGTGAAAGAAGTCTGCAATTTCGCAGCAGCGGAGATATATATACCTGAGGAAAGAGGAAGATCCTCCGACCGGAATCAGAGATGAGGACATTGTAAGGGACATTGTTGTCCTGAAGCCAAATGCAAGCGTTGGAAACCACATCAACCAGATCCTTCAGTGTGTTCCCTCCCTCAAACACCAGCCCTCTCACAGGGAAATTCATCAACTTTGACACATGGATTCCATTCTTCAGCACACCCTTGGCAAGGGGGATCTTCTTGGTAGCTGCCTTTTCAACAGGAAAAGGTACAGAAAAGTAGTACGCCTGCAGAGAAAGAAGACAATTCTTTGTGTCATCACCACAACTATTGATGTGTTCACAGCATACAAGATATATACGTCTTTGCACCAAATCTTGGTTAGTTATTCAGACCAAAAGGACCATCTTTTGGTAATGCTAATTTTTTTTCCTCATGAAATTCCTTCCTTTTCCTCTCCAAACCTGAAATAATTTCCTACTGCTGCAACATCTGTGTGTACATCTTCAGACTGTAAATTTACTGACCTCCCTATAAGTATAAACCAGTAGAGTATAGATTTTTCGCCTTCACAGCATTCGTTACAGCAATGGCCAATGGAAATATCTTCCGACTGAATGATGAAAATTACCTGGAAGTGGAGGTGGTTGATCGTGGCGAAGGCACCCAAGCTGTTGTAACCAAGCCTAAAGTACGGGCTCGCAGCCTCGGCCGCCATGCGCAGCGCAAGCAGGAAGCTTTCAGGGTCGATTCGCTGAGGCAGGCGGTCAAGCACACGAGGGATGAGAAGCACATGACCGTACTCGATCGGGCTCACCTGCAATCCGTCGGTAGAACTAGTGTTGGAATTCAGATTCATAGCCTTGAATCGAAGTGAAATGCCTGGCTAAAAGAAATGTACATTGATTGCAACAACAGTGGGAGCTTGGTCACTCTCGGCGGTTGGGGCATTTGCAAGGAAATAGCTGTCGTCGCCGCCGCCATTCTCAAACCGGAACAGCACCTCCTCCTGGCCAACCTTGGTGAAGTTGAACTTGGCAGAGTCAAATGGCTGGAGCACACGGTCGACATGGAACTCGGTCGGGCGCTTCTTGAGGTGCCGGCCTTCGTTGAGCTGTGCAACGAACCCAAGCTCACCTGGGATCACCTTGGTCTCACAGGCTGTGACGTCGTACCGGAATAAGCCTCGGGCCATCCTGTCCTCCCACTGTAACAACAAAAGTCAAATTAGTAAAAACTCAATAATCAAACAAAACTATATTTAGAAGGCTGTATTTTGTTCCACTATAATTGCTGTCTTTTGTTAGACAAGTTTTTTTTGCAAATCTTCCATGACAAAAGCATAAACTTCAAAAGTGAGTCCTAAATACAGCACTCAATCCTGGCGAATGTTCTTTTTGCTTGTTTTCTTACCAAGAGTTGACATAACTATAAGAAAGCATACTGGATTACAAGGTTTTGACAAAGACGAAAACGAAAACACTGAATTGAAAGTCCATGCTACTAAATTATTTACCTACAAACTGAAGTTGTTACACTAAGCTCAGCATTTCTACTTCCTACTAAAAGGATTGGTAATCAAGCTAAAAATCCTTAGTTGTCATAAAATAGCAAAAGCCAAATACTACCAAATTGAGGTATTAACTATCTATGTCCAAATTAGCAAGCCACTAATTAAGACACTTACCAAATTAAGCTATTTGAATTCCTGTCTCCAAAATCCAAATTAAGCTATTCTAACTACATGTGATCTTTTGTTCATGATAAGCACGTACGAGAACACATAACAAAATATTTATCGTATTCTAGTCATACCGTTACAGTAGTAAGTCATAACAAACTTCTCTCATCTTCCCAGGGAAAAAACATAAGCAAAACACTATCCTAGTACTACTTCTAGATGTACAACTGTAAATTGTGCGAATTCTTACATGAACGTGTCCTTTCTTAAGGAGAAATTTTACGGTGGATTATACTTGTAGTATAAAATGTATAGTAAAAATCACATCTAATCGTTGATTTGTTAAGGGGATTTCTACTACTCTGCTACTCTAGTTAATCTGATCCATTGGATCGAAAAGAATGAACGGTTCATATTTAATTTAGTGTACCGTAAAAGAGCTCTTCTTAAGACTGTACATGTAAGGTTTGGGTAGTATTTTGCTTACCTGGCTGAGGAGGAGAGAATTGAGGAAGAACTCGGCAGGGAGCCCATCCTCCTGTTCAGCCTTCTTTGGGTTGGCCTTGAAAGCATAGAGGGGAAGTTTGGAAGCTGCAAGCAGTATTGCAAGCAAATGACTAATTAATCAAAGATGCTTAAACCTGCAACTTTGTGGCAACAAAAGCAAACAATTCAGAACTTTGTTTTATCCCCAGGAAAGGAAGACTAGATTCCTGAGAACAAAATTCATGACAAGAATAACTCAATGGAGCAGAAGAAGCTGATATTCTCATCTTGCAAAAATGGTCCCAAATAACATAAAAAACGGGTACAATAGTTTAAGAATGGGCGTGGAACAAGATGGCATGAACATAATATTGCTATTTTATTTTATTTTTTTTGCGTGAGAATCCAATTTGGTGTTACTAAAAAAAACAGAAATTTTGCAACAAAGGAAACAAAATAATCTCAATTAGAGGAATTAAACATTTAATTACCCCTAGGAACATCAACTTCTTACGAAGGAAATTACCGAAAAGAAAGCGAGATGGAATTATGGAAATTCCCCGAGAAGCCATATTATGATATTGAAAATTCCAAGAAGACGGGAACGCACCAGGCAAGCAGCAATCCCCGAGGCAGTTCCTGCCGCAGCCGACGCGCGGCTGCGTCGCGCCGCCGCCTTCCTCCTGGTAGTTGGACACCACCGTCGGCACCCTCCGTATCGTCAGCTTCATCTCCGTCTCCTCCTCCTCTCCTATTGCTCTGTTTCTCGCACTCGGATTAGTGGCGCGTGCGGGTGTTGTTAGCGGGTCGATTAGTGGTCGTCGCGGTGCTCAATCAGAGGGAGCGGCCTCCGCCGGCGAGGAAGAGGAGGTCGGAGGGGCTGCCCCCGGCCGAGGGGAGGGCCCCGCGACCGCCGTGGGCTGCAACGGTAGCCGTGATGCCCGGCGGAACAAACCGGGGAAGGGGTAGATCGATTCCTCAAAGGTTCTATATGCTTCCAAAGGGATGGCTAGCTCCCCTGAGCGCCTCCCCTAGGACGGCGGCGGCGGGGGCGGTCGGTTTGTGGCTGGGCTGCGTCGGCGTGGCAGCGGAGGCGAAGGGAGGCGGGCTTTAAATAGGGAGGAGGGGGGGGGGGGGGGGGTTGGCTGGCTAGCGGGAGGAAGGTTTGTGCGGTGAAGTGCCAGCGCGCCGGACCGGACCGTACCGTACGGTCCTCTCCACCGTGACCTCATTAAGGACGTAAGTCTCCAGTTTTGGTCCATAAAAAATATGTGATATAACAATTTGTTAGTGAGTTTGTAACAAAAGCCTCTCTTCAATGCAATAAACAATAAATATATATAATTGTGTCCAAACAAATGCGAAATCATTGGAAAATACCATAGCATTTTTACATTTAGAGAAAACTCGTGCAACAATTCGACTTAACTGTTGTAACAATCGAGGTGGGTTTAGATGAGGAAGAGAAGGAGGCCGGCTCACGACATCGCCTCGTCACTTAGAGCTCCATCGCTAGCTCCTACAACTTAAGGGGAGAGGAGGTGCTCAGCTCCGAAGTTGAGGCGGTGATCCCCGGTGAGCGCTTGAGTTGCTATAGGAAGGGCGAGTGTTGGAAGGGAACACTAGAGAGGAGGGGCACCAGGAATGGGACTCACTAGGCGGAGCAGGGCACTAGAGATGGGGGTTGGCCTACAGGCCTGGATCGGGGCAGGGGTGGAAACAACTATGGGTTACGGAATGGCAACGCTGCACCTAGCAGCGGTGACACTTCTGGATGCCGCTCCAAAGAGCTCGACGGTGAGATGGATGATGTTGTCAAAAATAAGGAGCTCGGTATCACCATATCTGACAATGGTGGTGGCTGCACCTAACTTAATTTTCAGCTCCAAGAAGTTCTAGTCACCAACAAGCCATTAGAGGAGGAGGGAGGAGACAGAGTGCTCGTGTGTTTGGATAATGATGTACTGTAGTTTGCGGGTGGCCCAAGCAAATCGCTTCATCGAGCTCGTAGACAGTGGCGGAGCCAGAAAGTTCTAAAGGAGGGGGGCCAAGAATGAAGTGAACCTCTACTAATGACTGATATTCAAAGTTTGGTATATAAGTAAGTACAATATGTAACACTTGTAATTTGCAAAAATTTATTAATGAAAACGTACCACTAATTATTTCACAAGGCGATAGTTGATATTTGCATCGAACATGAGAGGTTAGTTTAATATCGGCGACTCAGCGTCTCGACGAGATCTTGACAGCGTGACGCCGAGCGCCAGCGATGCTGGCGATCGAACGCCGGGACGTAGAAGTTGCGAACTCGCGATCGCTCCACACGCCGGGACGCAGAAGCCACCCGCACACGATCGCTCCAGACCGATGTTCGGTCTCCCACCCGTGCTCATGTTCGATACTTCGATTCGTTCTCCTAGGCCTCTATCGCTAATCCTGCCGGCTGCCGGACTGGAGGCCCAGGCCCACCTAGGCCCCTGCCTGGGCTCCGCCTCTGCTCGTAGACAATGTGCTTTGTTAGTTGCTACCATCCGATACCATCGAAAGTATGGTGCCTAGCAATTTCATTAGAGTGTGTTTGGTTCATATGATGAGGTTGAATGGAATGAGATAATCCTGTACCATTTGGTTCCATTATTTTGGGTGAACGAGATGGTTCAATATCTAGAGAGAATATTCCTCAAATTTGTATCACTTGATCCAGAATGGGCTGGTTCCATTCAATCAACCAAACGTATTGATGACTTTTTTTTGAACCATCTCATACATATACCACTTGGTACAAGCAACCAAACGCGCCCTAATATTATTTTAGTGTTAAGTTATAGTACATTTCTACTTTTGGACATAACCCCTATTTCAATAACATAGCTTTTGTCACCAACTTTTATTATAATATATTTATAAAATCCAATAAAATTATAATATTATGAAATTAATTTTCATGATAAATCCACACATATGATTTTCACATATCTAATTTAAATATTTTAAAAAGATATTAACAGTCAAAGTTTCGAAAAAATTTTTACTGTCATGGAGAAGTTTTTGCTTGCGTAGGGCTGGAAGGATGGGATCTAATTATTAAAGTAAAGCTGTAATTAGGCTTAGTACCAGGGTCTCCTTAATAGAAGGGATATTGGGCGACAAGCTTATACCTATTTTGAGATGAGATTTAAAGAGAACTGAGAAGGGAAGATCATATGAAAGGATTCTCTTCGGTCCTTTAACACCAACAATAAATAGGTGTTCTAAATAAATCAAACTTTTTTTATTAAAATAAACAAGAGCTTTACGTCTTTTCAAACCCTAAGGTTTGAGCTCGAGAGGAGAATCTAGCTTCTGTTTTTGCTCTTTTGAAACTTCCCTTTATCCTTCGAGAAAACAAATAGGTTTTATAATTTTTTACTCCCTCCGTTTCTTTTTATAAGGCGTATTTGGTTTCGTTAGGACAAGACTTTGACCAACGATTACTTCATTAATATATCATTTATACAATACAAAATCATAATTATATATAAGTACTTTTGAATACAAATCTGCTAATATCAATTTTGTGTCATAAAAATTATATGCTAATAGAGTAATTGTTGATCAAAGTCTTGTCCTAACGAAACCAAATACGCCTTATAAAAAGAAACGGAGGGAGTACTATTTTGCGCTTTACCATTTTCTACAGAATTGTACTTTTCTTTCGAGTTCCTACCCAGGTCGCCCACGAATATTCCAATAGCCGGCCTACTCACGTAGGCTCAACTAAATAGCCGGCGGTCAGTGTAGCATACGTGCTGTTCAGCTTTAATAGTGTTAAAAGATTCGATTTCCGCACTTCCGCTAGCTTACTTTTTGACACTTGAGTTATTTTGGTTAACCAACCAAGGCTTTTTCTTAAATACAGCTCGATTACGTGGATTTGGATGCGTTGTGTTCCTTATGATGTACAAATGATTAGCATATATGTTGTCCCAACAAATCCTAGTACCTTTAAGTTCGTCAACATCACTTATAATTGAATTTAGAGTGTGTTTGGTTACTTGCACCAAGTGGTATATATATAAGATAGTTCAAAAAAAATCATCCATATATTTAATTGCTTGAATGAAACCATCCCATCTTGGATAATGGGATACAAATTTAAGGAATATTCCATATAGATGCTGAACCATTCTATTCATCTAAAATAATATAACCAAATGGTACAGAACTATCCCATCCCATTTAGCCCCATACCATCAACCAAACACACCCTTAATGAACTACTTTCTAAACAAAATATAAGTAGTATAATATATGTGTTGGTCGAATATTTTAAATTTGGTGGTCAATATATAAAGAATTCACAAGATTAACAATATGATATTAGCATTACTAGGTCTATTGTGAAAATATATTTTTCATGATGTATAACTATTTTTATTTAAAATAGCATATTTTTATCCTGTGTACGCCACTGATCTAGTGCAACGGTGGACAAGTCCTATGCTGCCTAAAATTGTTAAGAGGTTTCACCGGTCTAATTGCTTGATCCACCTCAACAGACAGAACACCGCCGGAAGGTGCGTCCAAGCGCACCAGCCGACGCCGCTGCAAACTACGCGCGGGGGAGCGTCGTCCAAGTAAAAACGAAAGCTCGGCAGGCAACAAACGTGGTGGTTTCTCCGGCCTGTCTTGGCATGCAGTGGCCGCACCGGCCTCGTTCGTCGCTCGGGAGCCATACATCCCTGTGCGGCTGCAACCCTTCGGTCTCCTGGTCGTCTTTTGTTTCTATCAACACATCGCCCGTCCCATGTCATGTCACTGCTTGTTTGCAACGTATGCAGCGACCTGGGGTCCCGGCGCGTGTCAGGCCACTGCTCACTTCAGCTTGGTCTCACCGGACCACCGGAGGCATCCCTGTCAGGGAGGAGCATAAGAAAAAACAGGGGCATGAAGTCACACGGGGATCCGACTCGCGAAAGATGAATTCATCACACGGGGGCATGAGCTCAGCAGATGGAGTTGCTGAAACAAGTGCCTTCACCGACGCATACTGCGGTGGAACAACACACCAGAAATTGTATTTCAGGCAGAGCAATGTTGCCAAAGCTGGGAAAAAAAAAGGTTACTCAAATACACTGTTCTTACTGCTAGGCATGCTGTCGCCTAGAAGCAACTTCTGACACCAGCGACAACAGGATTGCTACTCAAGGAAATGAAAAGGCCGAAGATCATCTCGGGACGACGACAAGGTCCTATAGTATGGGCACTGTACAGTAATGGTAAGTTACAAACGCAGCACGTCGTCGTCGTCTACTTCGACGCAATTGGGATGTCACAGGGTATCAAGACAGCAACGATGGCGCAAACACAACCTTTACTGTCCCGGGTGACCCCCAGCTTCCATGTCTATAATTTACACTTGTTTGCTTCATGTATGGCTCGGTCCTCTCCTACATCCTGTCCGAGCTACGCCAATCAATTGTCTGTACAGCAATGCAGCTGGGGCTCCAAATTCCAATAAACCGAACAGCTTCACCAGTAGCAAACCTCCTAGACGAAGCTCTAACTAGATAACTGCCGATGACTATACACTTCTCAACCTCGTCAATGGGAGGAAATAATATGCAAGTACAATGCAGGCACTGCTGTCTCTTCCACAGGAGACTCCCAGTATGCAACATGCAAAACACAATGCTAAATTACCTGGTTCGCTCCTAGGAATCATGGTGGGCATACCAGGCTAGATCAGCCCCAAACTGACCATGATTTACCAAGATTTGCCCAAGGATACAAGCAAATTGGTTTTTGAAAGAGTCAGGTGCTCCTTGCTCCTGAAGGAGTACATCATAAAATCCCATTCAATACTCTCTGGTAGTAATCATACTGCCGAGTGCGCCAGGCATCCATGCTGCTACTGATCAACGAGAGCACCAGAGACACACATTGCTGCAACCATCATAAGATCATTAGTAAGAACCCTGTGGAAATGAAGACTATCAAATACGGTTGACTAACCTCTTCCGTGAGACTCAAGTGGAACCTCTTCCTCAAGTTCTGTATGGTGCGAGGACCACCTTTAAAACATGGGAAGCCAGAATCCTGATCAAAGAACATTGTACACACATAAGATGATTTCTGTCATGATGGCTTTTACATTGCCTTGCTAATCACACGAAAAGTGAAATCTAATTACATAATGCTAGGTAAATAAAATATCGAAAGTAACAGGATTAACATAACACTAGAGGTATATATACCATAGAAAATTTTGCCCAAGACCAAAGTTTTCAAAACAAAGAAAAAACCATGGTTTTGTGAAAACCATGGTTTTTAAAATAGAGTTTTTTGAAGGGCTACCAAACACCTCTTGGTTTCTAAAACAGAGTTTTTCTCCAAAACCATGGTTTTGTCTCGAAACTATGAAAAAACATTGTTGCCAAACAGGCCCTAATCTTTGCCAATACAAGGAAGAAACTGTAAGTTTGAAATGCAACAGAAAGCATGGTTAACTTCTTTGTAGCAGGGTGTGCTAAAAGGTGAAATGGAAGGAGGAAGAGAGTTGGAAAATAAAATAAGTGAACTTTATATTTGGATGACGATACTATGGATAACTTTGGTCAATATAAAGGGCCTGTGAAGAAGGATCTGCTCCAAAAAAATTCATAAAGTCAATGTATATTAACAAAAAGTGAGGCACGCATGCGTAAACCTGAGTTGTAAGATGAATGTCATCTGATAAGCAACAGCTCATCTATTGTATCAAGTCATCTAGATAAACCTCTATGATTTCAAATAGGGATTTTTACCTGCAACATTTCTACAAGAAGTATAATACGCTCTGCATGCTTCCGACAAGTAAGAAACCCTTGAATGCATAGCACCTGAACAGTTCAAATTAATGTAACTAAATAAGGCAACAGAAATTGGAGAAGCCCAGCAGCCATGGAAGAATAACATATTATTAGTCAGATACCTTGAAGTAGTCAAAAAACTCGCTGGGAGTTCCCTCTGCATCAGAATCCATCACCTAGCATTGTCCCCCACAACAAATTTAATGACCTAAACTCTTACCAAAATATAATTTAACATTTTTATCTAAAATATATAATAAATTACGAGTTTCTATCGTACTTCAAGGAGCTCCCTTGTCAGCTTAAATGGTGCACTCTCAAAATTGACCCCTCCAGGAGAATTGGAAAGCATGAAGCCAAAGTCAATATGAATAATATGCCCTTCCTCATCTATCAAGAGATTTCCATTGTGACGATCCTTGACCTGCAAATTAGAAAAAAAAAAAAAAAGCCCAGCAATGTCCTTATCATTCCATCTCGTGTCAGAAAGAAAAGTGTAGGGTTCTCAGTCTCAAGACTTAATTTCTTTCCGAATAATGAGGGGAAAGCAGTCATGTCTGCTGAAAAACAAACACAGCATCAAAGTGCCTTCTTCATTTCATTAATGTTAAAACTTAAAGGCAGATTTCCATTTTTTTCGAAGTATCAGATGCTTGCTGCGACAGTTCAGTTGAAGCAACTATATGAAAATGTTCTGGATTGCATCATTCCATATGCAATAGCACAAAAGGTATCCAACAAATCGGATTTCAGATTGCTAGTTTTTCCTTAGAAGCTAGAGAAATTGGCTGGTCCTCTCATCCTCTGTACTTTATTAAGAACATTGTGTGGGCGAGCGCGCACACACACATGGATAGTACTCTGTATGAACTGGCTGACACTCTTGGCTCAATCAAACTTTAGAGAGCAGGGAGATTACATGTTGAGTAATGGACCTGTTCCAATGTTATTAAGTCGTAAAGTCAAGTCGAGTCGCCAAAGGGGTGACTTGTCGACTTGGGCGACTTGTCGACTTGGGCGACTTGTCGACTTGGGCGACTAGTCGACCGACTAGTCACGACTAATCTCGACTGGCCCCCGGACTAGGAATTATGTTAGTAGGACATGTCACATACTAAGTTGTAGCAACAATTAAGCACATATACATATTGTAAAGCATGAAATGAAGAGAAGAACAACATAAGCATGATGATGATATGGACTAGAGGCGTCTAGGGTTCGGCCTCTCCATTTCGGCTATAAATGTCTCGAGTGGTTATCCCTCTGAACATGGGCCGTTAGTCGACCGGCTAGAAGAACAAGATTAGTCGTGGCTAATTGCTGATTAGTTGTCTAACTGTCCGGCTAGTCACTCCAGTCGAGTCGAACGTCCTAGTCGTTCTCCATGCACCGACTGGATGACTAATTGTGGATTAGTCGGCGACTAGCCGACGACTTAATAACATTGATTCTAGTAGAGCAACAATCCATAGGTAGTTAATTGCACACCACAACACAGAGTGCTCAAGCTAAACTACTTCCCATTTGCGTGGACCAGAATCAGGCCCTCATGTGTTGACCCTTTTAACTTCTCACACCATTGAATGATACCGATAAAATCATTTCTATAATTTGAGCAATTTTATGGGCTAATAATTAGAAATGTTGATGTCCAATAAACATATCTCAGGATTTGTTGATTACTGCTGAACTAGTAGCATAGAATTAGACATTCAAATCAACAGAACATGCCAAGTAATATTTCCAATTTACAAAATACATCCAAATAACAAATGAAGTACTCGATTTTAATACCTGGAGCAGGTAACAAAAAATTGAATATCCTGCCATGCTTTCCACAAAGTTTCTCTGTGAATAACAGAAAGTATCAATAGCTAGTTCAATCACAGTGATATTATTACAAAAGGAAAAGGTCCATATAACAACCCCAAACTTTGCTTGAAAGTCCGTCCGGTACCCTAAACTATGAAACCAAACATTTGACCCATCCGAACTTTGTAATCCGGTTCAAATAACACCCTGACCAGGTTTCGCATAGTAGTATTGTCCACATGACGTGATGAGTGAGCGGTTTTGCCACGTATGATGACACGCTAGGCAAGTTTAGTTGAATGATAGGAGGAGATCACAGGGACTTCTTTTCCATATCGAAATAGAGAGGGAGCTACAAGGGCCGACAGTCATGGAAACATGGGAGCTCATCAGGGGAGAAGCCCATGTGTACCCCACCTGTCGTTGACCTAACTTGGCCAATGTTTCATCCTACATGACAAAACCGTCCGCTCATTGCGCCACACAGGCAATACCACTATGCAAAACCGGTTCAGGGTGTTATTTGAACCGGATTGCAAAGTTCGGAGTGTCAAATGTCTGGTTTCATAGTTTAGGGTGCTAAATGGACTTCCGATCAAAGTTCGGGATGTTATATAGACTTCTTCCATTATGAAATATGAGTTCTATAAGCCTGACAGCAAAATTACTGCATGCTCTTACTGAGAATTCTAAAGATCTTACATATGCATACGAATCCACAAAAATTACATATTTTATGGAGCATGAATACTCTAATCAATACAAAACTCAATAGCTCGTTAACTTATCATCAGAAGAAGAAAGAACAAGAACATAATGTTAACTGCGTGCTCCCATTCCGGTTTTGCACCTATGACACTTCCACAGTTCCACCAGCACGAGAAATTACTCCAATGTGAGGATGCATCATAATGCAAGTACTTAGTTGCTTTATAAATTACCAATAGAAAAGCACTCTGCCATGTTTCATTCACAAAACAGATCCTTTGCGAGAACATGCTTCTTCTTTTTTAAGAAACACCAAGACATGCAAAATGTTGCAATGTTCCACATGGAACATTTCATCTGCGATTTTGCAGTGTTCCAGACAAAACAAATCTCATGGAGCGGACTGTGGACAGAAGATGACAATGATTGCTGTGCTGAATAACAAGCCAATTATGGCCCAACTTTTGCATACAAGAAGAAAATGTATGAATTTACACGTCATTTGAAAGCAGTAATCAAAATTTTCAATTCACAAAATTTCTGTTGTGGCTGTAAATTGAGCATGAATGTAGATTAATTTGCTCTGCTGTAAGATAGTCCAAAAAAATAGCATTTCACCTGTGCAATTGTGAAATTTGGAGAATTTTCTTCATACTTGGCTACATAGTAGTCACGGAGACTTGGGATATTGGGAAACCTACTCTTGATGGAATGAATTGATGCCTGCAGTAACATTACAAAACAATGATAAAGCTAAGCACTTTCAATACACAACATAAATTCAGAGAACTAACTTACTTAGGGAGAAAAGATAAGTACCGTATCAGGAATAGTCTCAATTAGTGCTGTATATGCAGATGTGACAATAACTTCATAAGGCCGTAACCAAAGTGGTAAACCAGCTTCTTGATATATATCTGACAATAAAAAATAAGAGATGTAGAAAGAACACAAGTTAGCATTTTAACACATCCTAAATGAAGATAACACATAATTTAGACAAATTAATCAGCATAGTTCGTTTGGAGTCCTGAGCACAATAGACAATAACATGAGAAAAGTAGTTTCAGTAGAATCTTATGTTAACATTGCTCCAAATGCACTTAACATCGCTCCAAGTGCACTTACAATGCAATGGATTGCAAGACGTAGTGTTATTTTTATGTGCAAAAGGATCCGCAGACCCCATGAGTAATACCAAATTCCACGTGTACTGTCTTCAAGATATTTTAATTTTCTTAAATCAAATTAGCATATACTTCATCAAATAACATAATTACATGCGTCAGGCCTCAGCTATATGGTACTGGAATTAACAATGAGGAACAGAATCTAAGCACAAGAACCACAAAGATCAATTCAGCATGCAATTTCTTAAGAAAAATGGTACAACTTTTACTATGTTTGATGGATAAGAGCTACAATGCAAAATGGACGACGTCCACAGTCTAGATCAAAACGGATTACTATCATGATAAGATTTGCTTTTTTGTTACCAAAAAAGTGTGCAATAAGCTGTACAGCTAAGTGCTCCTGTCGGCAATCATCTCCACTCTTGACAATAACCTGCAATTGATGGAAATGTTTCAGAAGCACGGAACTGAGGACATTTCAGAACTAAATAATCCAACAAGGCACAGGTTGTTCAATCTCAAGCATGACAAAACTCAGAAACTACTTATATTGGTCCCGTTTGTTGCTTTAGTTTAGGGAAAAAAACATTCACTCCAGCAGATTTACCATATAAGTCACTTGATCCAAATGCCTACTTATTACCCCATAGAAGTTAGTTAAATTCTTCAACTGTAAAGGCAGGTAAAGCCAATTCCAGAGATAGGCAGAACACTTTCTCTCATACAAAGTTTATTATGAATCCCAGTATTATAAATTAATGATATATCTAGGAAAATAACAATTATTTTTTATATAAATGTTCCCTAAAATTGATTTTCAAACATGTAGTTAAACCCTAAAGACCAGAAAAGTAATATTACAACTTTTTCTACATCCCTGGCTGGGATTGGTGACCCTTAGTGGGACCCACAGAATTATTCTAAGAAATAATGCACCGATGAACACACTCGCAGTGCAACTGTTCCCCTAGGCGGCTGCCTATCCCGCCTAGGCACTAGGCTACACCCTCCTGTCTAGCCCGCCTAGCTTATTTATCCCACCTAGGCAGCCGCCAAAACGGTGATTAGGTGATAGGCGCCGGTGTGCCGCCCGCCTAGCGCCTAGGGCAACACTAACACACACATATTTCCCATCCCACCGGTGTCCATGCTCAACCACAGGCGGGAAAGGTGAATAAATCTATAAATAACAAGAATATTCAAGAATAACTTAAATTTAAATAATCAAAAAATGAAATGCCCAGTCATAAGGCTTGTATTAAATTGTTGTAAATAATTTAATAGCAGAACAGTTGTGTCATATGTGGATTACAGAACGCAAGTCCCAGCCAGGTGATTTTCCATGAACTGAAGATCGCCGTATTCTCTCTTTCTTGACAGCCCAGAGTTCACCAGCCAAAGCATCAGTTGGTTTAGGATCTCCACCATCAGTTGCCTATGGAAAAACTGAGTTACTAACTTGCAAAAGACATACAAAAGAAAGCATACTATCAGTGATTCACCTTAGAATCTAAATTTTGAGTGTTTTGACCAGCTCCTTTCAGTGGAAGACCAGGTGGGGCTTCTCCTTTTAATGCTGCAGCCTAGTCAAGGAAAACAATTCAACAAACAGTAGCACAACAGGTCACCCAACTGACAATTGGATGATCTATAAGCATAACCACCTTGTGTTGCGCATCAAAGTCTAGTGGTTCCTATTCTCTATTAGCTAAACAACTAGTCTCAAATACAACCGTTCACAAGAGATTAAGAAATACTGCAAACCATAAAAACAAAAGCATCTAGTTGCAGAGGGAATGCAAAAAATGTTTGGCAAATGACATGAAAAATAAAAACCCATTTTCATATGTCAACCGCACCTTGACTTCCGCTATGGCAATTGTACTTGGAACACGACGATGGTCCTTCTTCCTTATCGGTTCATTGTCATCTGCATCTTCCATGTTAACTCCTGGAACTGCAGACAGAGTAACCTTTACCCACTCAATAGGCTGGTCAACGATAGCTCCGGAATCTCCTGATGGATCAAGCGAATCTAGTGTAGCTTGTCTTAGTCTACGTCCCGAGTCAGACATTGCGATGCTTCTTGAATGGCCAAGTTTCTCAATAGTGAAACCAACATTTACGAATTTCACTTTGGCCTCCCATAGTTGAGCCATGGCTTGGTCAATAGCCTGAGAGGTAGACTTCAGCATTCTGTCTGTTTCATAATTTTGTGCTTCATGCCGACTCCACAAAGGATATGCCCATGGAGGTGGCTTTGGCAACTGCACATCTCCATTAGCCAAGGGTATCCCACCTTTTGATAGTTTGTTCACATCTGACGACCCTTTGGACTGACTAGAGAGAGAAAACAAGTAACAAATAAAGTGATGAAGATCATCAATCTGCTTAGTTATCAAACACTTTTTGGTAGAATTTTAACTGTGGAATATGATCCTTCTAGACTAATAATATATAGAAACTAAACACTACTAACAAATACAACACCAGGTTTATGCTAAAATTGAACCCAACCATAATCTTTCACCAAACATCCACACAAACCTACATACCTTGGTGCTTCTGCCTTCAAAACTTCAACACATATAAGATAAGGGGCTTTTTCCCTAGAGTTTAAAAGAACCGCCTCATCTTCAGGTATATGAACCACTCGATATATGCCCTTTCCCATTGGAAAGCATACTCCTATGCATAGAAGAAAACAGAAAAGAAGAGCTTCAGAGTACATCTATCTGCTGCTTTGCAATATGCAGGTAAAGTAGAGCCTTAATCCAGAAAAAGGCTTATATCATTTTCCTTTAGTTAAAATTCACTAATAATGTGATACTAAAGATAAAAACAACAAGACAAAATATTTTTTGACACACGGGACATTACTTGATGTACCATTTTGCTGTCCATACACACCAAAATCACAAAAGAAAAGGTCAACTCAATAAACTATGCAAATGATTTCTTCAACTATTTTATCATCATTGTCTGTTTACAAATACTAATAGTCTAATATTGAATGACACAAGTAGAGAAATATTCAGATATTAATCCTACACAAATATTTCAGTTGTCTGTAATAAATATTTATGGATAAAGAAAGGTGACCATAACTCAAATTGCAGCCAGGAAAACAATAAAATAGTACAGCATGGACCATATGAGATGTCAATGACTGATTAGTGGTTAATCCTCCGACTACACGATTAATGGTTGACCGATTAGTTCAGTTAATCCTCCGACTAGACGATTAATCTCTAATCCTAGACCGATCGATCAGCTACCGATTAACGATTTCTTGAACATGGATGTCATGTAGCTTCCAACTAAAGATTCTAATGTAACACCAAAAATTTTTTGTTGAAAGGCTTAGGATAGTTATAACTCATGCATGAGGAGCAAAACATAGCAACCTAGGAGACAAAAATAAACAGTAATACCCATCATATCTAAATAGGATAGCAGAAATCACCTCCATTTTTCTCACTAGAAGCAATCTGTGAATTGATCTCTGTAAGCGACTGGCACAAAAAAGAACCCATTGCATGGGGTAAATTAGAGTGCGAATACGAGTAACATAGTGTAATTATTGTAAGATAAAGAATAAAAATATAGCTGAAAAGGTGTAAAGTGAGTAATCAATGATGTGGTAACATAATGTATTTGACTTACCTCTCGAAGGGCAATCTTGCGATCTTCCATAGGAAATATGTCTACCAGCCCATAAGATGTATCACATAAAGATTGAACAAGCTCCAGAGAAGCATAGTAAGTTCCTTTTCGAAGCTCTGCTACCACATTGTTTGGTAAAGGTGGTTTTCCACTTTGCTTCTCATTGTTTCCTGTGGAACCAGGGTGTTTCTGAAACACATACACCACAGTTAGGAAGGCAAGTCCGCTTGCAAAATGAAGGTGATAATTAAAAATATATACAAACAGCATAATCAGAGTAGAAGATGTCATCATCAACAGAAATCTAGAACGCACCAAACAAAATGCACTTCAAAACATCCATGTTTACATTATAATAGTTATGGGTAGATGATATGTGTTAATACATCGACAATATGCAGACATGCATTTACAATGGAATGAGATTCAAAAACAGTAAAACACCATTGTTTTCTACCAGACAACCCATATGTTATTCTAGTTACTTAACAAAATAAAAGACTAGTTGTACAATTCTCTTTTCCATGGGAGAAGGAAAATCATAATAGAAACATCTTTATAACAAATTTTGAAGAAATTTACACCCAAGCCATACAATGTCATCTCACTCCTAGAAGTAATAAATATATCTTTCTGCTTAAGTCAGAAGTTGTAATTACTCAACATGACGATGTATGATACTATTATAATATGAACACTGAAGCTTTCAAACCAAACAATGATTACGAGAAGATGCCTTGCCTCTTTCAATATTTTTGAATTAAAGAGCTCAGAATCTTCAAGCGAGCGGTCTCTATCTCGGAACAGCCGCTTAAAAAAACTCTCCGATCCTGGGCTACCCTCAGAAATACCGTTAGGCTGACTCCCTTCTATATGCCCACTCTTAGCATCCTCCGGGTGCACTCTAAACAATCTGCGGAATGACAAGAACTCCGAATTTTTATCCTCCTCGATACCACTGGTGCCCTTATCATCATCATCAAGCCCTTCATTTCTCCTCTCCTCATGCTTGTCCTTAAACAGTTTGCGGAAGAAATTTTCCTTATCACCTTCCTCATATTTATCATCCTCGTTCCTGTCATGAGCAGATCCCTTCTTTTCTTCATTCTTATCTTTGAAAAGCCTGCGAAAGAAATTATCGTCATCCGCACTCTTACTGCCTTTGTTGTCCTCCTCTTTCTTGCTTGGCGTTGTGCCTTCTTTTTTCTCATCGTTTTTCTCCTTGAAAAGTTGCCGGAAAAAACCATCCTTCTTGTCCTCTTCGGTGTTCATGCCGACCTTTTCCCTCTCATCCTGCTGCTTATGATTGCCTCCAATTCTCCCCTCCTCATTCTTATCTTTGAAAATCTTGCGGAAGAACCCATCCCTGTCATCATCCTCCAAACTCTTACCGACTCTTTCATCATCCCCATGCCTTGCATGCATGCTTTCTCTCCTCTCATCATTCTTATCCTTGAATATCCTGCGGAAAAAGCCTTCTTTCTCATCATCCTCACCCTGCCTGTCCTCCTTATCACGGAACAGTCGCTTCAACAAACCCTCCGAGCTCGCCGTCAGCTCCATATCCTCATCCTTGCTGTCCCTTAGCAACCTGCGAAAGAAACCGTCTTTATCCCCTTCTTCCTCCTCATTCTCCTTCTCCCTGCTATCCTTAAGCAACCTTTTGAAAAATCCCTCCCTGTCCCCATCCTCCTCCTCCTTGTCCTTGCTGTCTCTAAGCAGCCTCTTAAAGAACCCATCCCTGTCCTGCTCCTCATCCTTCTCCATGGACCGCCTAAAGAAGAGAGCATCACGCACCTTCGGCCCAATGCTCAGCCTCTTGAGCAGCTTGTTATCCTCAGATGACGGTGTCACTGGCTGCTTCCCTCCGCTAAGCCCAACATCCTCCACGGCAGCCACATTGGTCCCACCAGCAGTGTGGCTCAGACCAAGCGATGGCGACGAGGCAAGGGACAGCAGCCGCTGCTTTGATGAACGTATCCTGCTGAGCATGGGGTTGCCACGCGGGCTGGCAGCAGGGGAGGGCGGCGCAGGCCGGACCAGCGGTGGCCACTCGCCCTGCATGGTGGCGGCGGTCTGGCACTGCTCCTGCACCCTGTCGATCCCATCAAGGTCGTCGGTGTCCTCGAGCTCAAGCTCGGCAGCGAGGAGCCAGTGCACCTTGAGGGCGATGCGCAGGGACTTGGCGCAGGTGTCGATGACGAAGCGGTCGAGGGAGGGGCTGGGCTTGTGCACGAGCATGTAGCAGACCTGGAAGAGGTAGGCCTCCAGGCCCGGGAGCGGGAGCGTGTACATGCGGTTGCAGAGGTAGTCGCGCACGCCCGTGTGGTCGTGCTTGTAGAGGTAGCTGACGGCGATCCACTCGCAGAAGAAGGCGGAGTCAAAGAAGCGGACGAGCCATCCGCTGCTCCCGACCGGCGGCAACGCGTCGCCGCCGGCCGCCGTGATCTCCCGCGGCGACTCCTCCGGCCCGAAGCTCAGGCTCCGCAGCCCGAGAAGCCGCACCATGGCCGACGGGCGCGGCGGGCGCTCCTCCCCAACCAAACGTCACTCACGTCCGCCTCCACTCACCACCATCGCAACGCAACCCACGGAGCAGCTCGATCCAGAACCGCGAGCACCAACCGCCCTCCCAATCCAAACCACCGGGCTGCTCTAATCCAAACCCTAGCCGCCGCGATCCCGGCGGCGGCGGCTCGATCCGAAGCCTCGCAAACCCTAGCTTCGGGATCGAACCACGGGGGCCGCGAGATTTGCAGCGCGGCGCAGGGGGGGCTCGGATTTTGGGGGAAGCGTGGGTAGGGATTCGAATTGGCGAGAGAGGATTCGGGGGTGGGTTTGAATCGATTTGAAATGTCGCAGCGTTTTCGTCGCTGTTTCTGGGGGTCGGACTTTGGTTTGAAATTTCTTCTGTTCTTTGGGTTGTCTTCTCCGGCGTGGCGCCCGTCGTGGTTGGGGGTGGAATCGGGGGAATCCATTTTGTTCACAATGACAAAAAAAATTTTAAAAAAATAGTATCATTTTGCAACGCAATTATAAAAATAGTTTTTTTTCTAACCATAAAAACATCAATAGTTGATACGTGTTACCTACCACGCTGACATGCTCCCTTGCCACGAAGGAGATATTGCACTACAAAAGCTCGAAAGGAGCATCTAGCGAGCATTGCTACCTCGATAGCAATAATGAACCAATTTGTAGGGACTCTCTTCTGGCTTAGAATACCGAGAAAGTCATATATGCATACAGTACTAATTTCATTATCGCTGGCTAGTATGTGCATTTACAATATTGTCATAACATCCATACACAATATTATACATATAATAGTAGCAAGTAATTATACAACAAAACCTAAAAAGATCAAACATAGTGCATACAAGGATAAAACCCCTAGAAGAACTCATCAGTGAAATTCCCGTATTCTGTAGTATAGAACGTGTCACTGGGGTTTTCCATTCCTTTGCTCACTGAATATCAACAATAGTAAGGTTGAGTACTTTTGTATTCAACAAGATTTCGAGTGTATCACAAGAATATAATTAAATGTAGGCTATGTCAAAGAAGAAGGCTACTAGATTTATTTGCATGAAGCGAATTTGAATCATGAATATGAAGTATTAGGTTGTCAATGGAATTTGTAAGAGCAGTTTTGTCTATTATGAAAATAATGAGTATGAACAACATAAAATGTAACAACTCATAGTTCTCTATGATTGTGAGCATCGAATCGTCTCTTGATAATCCCTAGCATAAAATCTGAAACAAAGTCTTTTCCAAAAAAAAAATATTTTCAATTTAACTCTTTTTGTGAAAATATTAAAACTCTCACTAGTGTCAGTGCACCAAGTCTCTCATAACCGTGAGCACAGCTTTTTGAAAAAGTTTTACACTCTGTAGAGATGTACATCTTAATCCATAAGATATGACCAGCTCTTTTTACTGATATTTTCACGCTTTCTTTGGTATGTGACTAATAAGTTATGACGTGAACCTTTACATCACCTAGACCTAACTTTGCATAAGCTTGATAATGTCAAATCCTTGCTATGGTGGCGAAAATAAAAATCACACACAGTAACCATGATAGTCCATCCTTGTCATTCGCATAGCAACCATGGTAGTTCATCCCTGCCATAACCATTTCCAGCAATGCATACATAGTTGTATCGGCAAGCATTATTCCCAACACCTTGGTGAGGGCACCCCTTCGAGCAAACCTACCCGGATTGCTCGTACTACCATGGCTTACAATGTGCAAAACTAGACCCAGGACTTAATTTGTTAAGACTACCACACAATAGAACTTGTGGTTGCACCGGTTATCTTGGATTCTACAACAATACATTGGGTCCTTAATCCATCCTAGGCGAGAACACTCCCCTACAATACATGCAAGTTCATCCCTTGCATATTCGGCAATTGCCACATCTCACCTATGTCAAACCATAGTTTTGTTTTTATTTTTATATCAAAATACTAGAAATCATATGTCCCAACATGTCTAAAATTTATATTCATAACGAACAACATATCTGACCATTTGTTATCCCATTATTAAAGCATAGCTACGCAGATGCATAAATATTCGATTATACCCAATTAACATTTCTATAATGCCTAATCCTACCTTAGGGTTATCAACGTTGTCACGTCAATATTTATTAAGGAAGTTTCATGAAATAAGGATTATATCTACCAATACCACAATATAGCTCATTTAATGAAAATAACGCATGCATATATAGATTTGATGAAAACGATATAATTTTAGTAAAATAATGGGTCAACATGGTCAAAGGGGTGCTTGCTTTACTCGTTGAATTCTTAGGTGGAGTCGAGGTCGATAGTCGCAGTTTCTGGAACGTAGGTGTCTAACAAAACTCAACGCAAACCAATAATAAGAAGCAAAAAGGTTTAATAACATCAAACTTTGAATATAATTACAGAAACATAAATCTCCATATTTATAAAAATTTTAGGAAGTGGTTTCACAATTTTTGAAGTTTATTTACATGAGTTGTGTTTATTTGGATTTTATTTGCCAAAGGATTCACCGTAATTGGAAGCTAAATGTAAATAGGGTTCAAACTTAGGTATTTCTACATGGACAGAGAGCTCATAGTTTTTGGAGTACTTACAAATTATTTTCACTATATTTGAAGTTTATTTGCAAAATTTATTAACATTTGGACTTGAATGTATTGAAAACTGACCTGAGTAGGAGTTTAATTCAATGTAAGTCTAAATTTAATTATTTTGGCAGAAATGGAGAGCTTATGAGTTTATAAGAATTTACAAATTTATTTCATCAAATTTGGAGTCCATTTATAAAAGTTTTAAACATTGAATGTGCTAGGTTTCATTCAAATTTTGAATTTAAAATTTTGAACAGAGGTCAACTTTAATTCTTTGCAAAAATGGAAATTTCATGATTTTAGAAAAACTTAAAAATTGGTTTGACTGAGTTTGGAGTCAAATTGCAAAAAGTATAATTATTTGAATATTGTAGGTTATGAAAATTCATCAAAATAGATAAATACGCTTTCCAAATAGAGAAATGCCTTTCTATTTTTAGGTTTTTCATTTAATTGATAGAGGTTGGAAACAGGGGTCCACCCGTCGGTCTCACAAAATAGGAGCAAAGGCCGTAGAGCGTGCCGACAGTGAGGTCGGGCTAGCTAGGCTCGCCTGAGAGCTCGAGGAGCTCGAGGGAGTCAAGGAGAGCTTGGGGGGAACCGATCAGTGGCAGTGGAGCAGGGGCTAAAGCGGGCTCATGTGGAAAGGATGACGGGCAGTCAGGAGGGTAGGAGAGGGGTGCCCATCCTCGAGGAGGGGTGGGTGTAACACCCCAAAATTTTGCTTTTCTTAAATTCATGTGTGATTTGGCACTTTGGTGAATTTTTGGAATTTTCTGGAATTTATTTGGATTTATTTGGAATTTATTTAAATTTATTCCATTTTGAAATAATTAAAGAATTAAACTTTGCAAATAAAATTTTGTTGGAAATATTTTATTTGAGTCCAAAATGATCCAAAGTATTTTCCAGAATTTTTCTGGAATTTTTCTGAGTCTTTTGATATTTTTAATGAATTAAATGAATTTCTGGGAATTATTTTAAATATTAAATCGCTGGAAAATCAAGTCGGGTCAAATCGTTTCATCCGACCGGACCCGAGTCCGAGTCCGACTCGAGTCCGACCCAAGCCAAGTGACTTGACCGAACCCTATTCGATCCCGACCGTTGGATCGAGATCCAACGGTCCAGATTGGATCGCACCGGTTGGGCTGAGTCCGGGCCGGATCCGACCGCGCCCGCGCGATCGTGGCCGTTGATCGCGCCACGTGGACGGTCCTCCGTCGTCGTCTCCGCCCGAGTCCGAAAGCCGACTCACGCCGCCGCCGCCGTGAGGATTTAGGTTTCCGTTTTCCGCGCGGAAGCCGAGGCTATTTAATGCCCGGATCACACCCCGAGGATCACCTGGACCTTGCGAAGCCGTTGCCCTAGCCGTCGCCGCCGCAGTGCCCCTGACGCGCCCGCAATCGCTCGCCGGAGTGTAGCACTCCTTCCGCCGCTTGATTTTGCCGTTCGCGCCGTCCCCCGCCGCCGTTGACCCTAGATCCGGACTCACCGCGACGAGACGCACCCGAAGGGACCTCTCACCTCGCCGGAGGAGCCCGCAAACGCCGTTGCCCGTGTCGCCGTCCCGGCTCGGGCCGGCCAGTACTCAGACGCCATCGCCGTCGCTCGAAGCATCTCAGCCGTCCGATCAAGATCCAACGTCCCAGATTGCGCCACGTCATCTCACGGTGAGATTCCGTCCAAAACCACAAGATCCAATCTTGACCGTCCGATATAGATTCAACGGTCCAGATCAATCGCTTTAACCCAAACGCGTGAGAGCCAGATCTAATCTGTGCCGTTGATTTTCAACTCGACGGCCGATATTGCGCCACGAGTCCGGGAAGTCTGACCGCCACGCCGCTGGCCCACACGCCAGGCGTGCAGGACGCCGACACGCTGGCCCGCATGTCACGCCCAGCACCTACGCACCATGACGCCACACTAACGCCATGGCGGGCCCGCATGTCGGCCGATCGTCTCACCGAGCGCCGACGCCAAGAATGATGTCACAATGGGTCCCACTGCCGACCGTGGTCGAGCCTCGCCGACGCCGATGACGTCACCCGAGGCGGACCCACCTGTCAGTCTCACGAGGAGCCGTGGACCGAGTCCACGGTAGACCCGAGCCGAGCGTGGACCAAGTCCATGGATCACCGACGCCACCGCCCAATCGAGGTCGACACGTGTCCAGCCGACGCAATAATTAATTTCCGAAAAAGAAAATGATTTATTAATTCGAAATAATGATTTCAGATTTGATTCAAACTTCAAACGCTTATAACTTTTGCGTTTCAACTCCGATTTGAGTGATTCAAATTTCTAAATTTGTATAAAATTGAGATCTACCTAATTATGAATTTTATTTAATTTTTGGACTAAAGTTTTTCTCTGTAAAATTATTTAATTGATTATTTAAACTTTAAATAATCATAACTTTTGCATTTTAACTCCAAATTTGACGATTCCAGTTTCTAAAAATTCATAAAATTATGTTCTCTCTGTTTATGGATTTTATTTGGATGTTTAGACACTTTTTGCCTATTGTTTATTCGTGTATTGCTATTTGCACGCTTTTCGAGTAGACGTTGAAGTGCCGGAAGGATTCGAAGGAGAAGTATTGACTCAGGATCCAACTCAAGACCAAGAACAAGTACTTTTTGAAGGCAAGTTGTGCTTTGACCATGTTGATCCTATTTTGAAATCTATTTTGATTTAACCTATTGCATGCTAGTTCAATTAGAAAAATACTTTATTTAAATATGGGGGTTAGATAAATACCACTTTGCTGTATGACACCTTGATTATTTAAATATGTGCCATGACCCTTGTCACCCTAGTTATGGATTACTAGTTGGACATTATTAAATTGCCAACATGGGTTTTAGACCGTTGTAGTATCTTTGCTTAGACACCTTTCGTGCTCATGACATGATTTTGGACAATCAAATGTTAATATTGACTTAATGATATAATGAACCTGTTTTGGAAAGGTAACATGAGATGATGATGGCACGTGGTGCATGGTAATCAACTGGTGTTTGATAAATAGTTTTTAACCGCGGCATGTGGCAAGAATCATCAGTGGGCGGTTGTGGCACTTTGGGGATGTTGATTTGGTTCTTCGGGTAGTCTTGCCCTGGTCACCCTAAGGACTTCACCTTGCAAGCCTTTGAATCGGGTCTAACGTGCAACCACATGTCCGTAATGGGACGGACCTAGTTGACTAAGTTGCTAATAACGCACTGTGGGACCTCAGGAGGTCAACTACACCCTTTGTGTAAGTTATGCGGGAGCGCATCTGGCCGAGGCCAGTACCCATCTAACGGTTGATTGGCCTAAACTTCGCCTTAGCTAAGGGAAGGGTTAGTGTGCAATAACCGGGGAGGACCACTTGTATTGTTAGAAGTTTCCGAAAGACTTTGTTACGGGAACTCGCCTTTGTGGTGTTTGACTGTATCTTGTGGGTAAATGTAGGACCGAGTAGGCAGCTAGAGGGGGGGTGAATAGATGCCGAATAAAATTCAACTAATTTTTTTAAAATAAACGACCCCTAAATAGAGGGAGAAAATCTAAAATCGTGGAGATCAAAAACCCTGGATTAATTAGCAAGACAAATCGAACAAAAAATTAGTTCTATCAAAAATCGAACAAACCTTCTAATCAAGATCAAAGCAAAAAAAAATAAGAGAATATTGCATAAACTTATCCTTTTATTCCAAAGCCATCTTCAACAGAATGACACCAAAAATCTTCTAATCTTCAATGATTAGAAAACCCTAACCGAAATCTCTAATCTCACAAGATTAGAAAACCTTAAACAAACTAAAGAGAGCACAAAAGCTTTTCTTTTGTTGTAGGCACCTTTGCTTCTTGCCCTTTGGCGTTGGATTGAATGAGTTCTAAGCCCCTAGAACCCTCTCTATTTAAAGGAATCCACACCACCGCTCCATCTTGTATTCAAATCAAACAATCAAGATTCATGTAAAAACCGGACAAAGCAACCATCCAAATTAAAACCTCTCGGATAACAGATCTGACAGCCTTTTGCTCCTGACATCTCTGACAACCTCGCGATCACTGCTCGGCTGCCAGGTCCTTGACCGACTTCGTAGACTCGCATACACACGACACAAGTTTGCATGCACACACACATGCAAAGATGCACTCCATACGGCCTCGACCGCCGCTAAGTAAGAACGATTCAACTACACGTGCACGTTTCTTCTAGTCCAAACATCTCGCATGACATCCTTGACCTTCACGACTCCCGGCCTCCTCGAACCTAGTCTCGGTCCCGCCATCGACTATGTTCGACCTCAAGCAACACCTCGCACATGAATCAAAAACACAAACAATTCCGAGTACAAGTCCACGACCGACCACATCAATCCATGCAAATACTCACTCGAGTATTGCATAAAGTCCACTTCAAAACAAGTATCATGAAATTATCACAAATTTTATAATCTCAAAATCAAATTCAAATTTAATCTCAAAATCGCTTCAAAACCCCGATTGAAAGCAATCCTATTTACGACTCGACAACAAACCACCACAGAAATGCCAAGTGAAACCCTAGAAAATAGCTTCACGATTTGACTAACAAAGTCCGTCTGCTGTACAAGTAAAATTCTTGGTTCCAAAAGAAAAAAACATTCCGGCGAAAACATTTTTACGACGGACAACCAAAATCGGGTCCGTCAGACATGCAAAAGTCTCGCTAAAAACGCCAAATTCATGTTCACGACGGACAAAAATCTTGTCCGCCGCAAATGTGCCACACTCGGTTTCAAAAACAACATGATCCGAACGAGACCTTAGCAAACACATATCACGATGCATGTAAAGAAAACTTGTCCTGTGGATGTGAACTTAATCGGTTTCTTGAAAGAAAGAGTTTGGCTCAATGAGTTCACTTAAAACATGTGTATGACATGTACCAAAGAGTTTGGTCTGCCATACATGGGAAAAATGAGTTCGCTAATTCAAATCTTTTCTGATAACCAAACTGATTTCATTTTTCAAATCTTCAAACCAAATTCAAATCTTTTTTCAATATTCAAATACTCATCATCAAAAACACATGGATCAAAACAATGATCCTTCAATCTCCCTTGATGAGTAATTTGACAAAACATAATATAAGATTTGACAAAGGTATAGAAAAAGATTCCAAGACCAAGTAAATCCAAATTCCCAAATTTTCAAACAAAGATTTGAATTTCTCCTTTCTTTATATTTTTCTTTCTTCTTATCTTGCTCTCCCCTTTTGACAAAATAGTCATCAAGATCTCAAAACTCCCTTAATGAATGCAAGATCTCAAGCTTTTGAAGTATATTCAAGGTATATAATCAAAATAAAACATTTGGAGAGTTTTTATAAGAGTTTTCTACATTTTGTATCAATTTATCCAATGAGAAAGCAAATTGTGAGAATATGGAGGCTCTAACACATAGAATAGGCATAAGCAAATTAGAGCAAACAAGTAAAATGTCATAAACCGATTTTGCTACAAGCTAAAAGGAAATCTATCATGAGCAAAGAGAGACTTTCAAATTCACTAATGTTTATCTCAAGGCTTTTCAAAAATTTGAATTTCTTTTTCTCTTTTAGCAAGTTTGACAATTTTGCTTTGTGATCAACAGGGATGACAAGTAATCGCACACTAGCCCATACTTGTGTATGAGTAGGTAGTTCTTTCTTGTATCTTTCTTAGTTTATATTGGCAAGTGGCTTCACATTGTTCTGAACTTTTGTTTAGACAAGTAGCCTTGCTTGCATCTTTGAATTTAAATCCTCGGCAAGGAAGTCAGACATTGTACTCAACTTGTGTTTAGCCAAGTAGCTTTTGCTTGCATCTTTTTCAACTTGCTTTTATCATTTAAAACACTGATTTTGCTTGAGACTCATAATGATCATTTGAAGTCCAACAAAAAGCTCACACATAGTTTCTAATCAGCTCTAGCCTTTCAACGTATGACAAGAAACTTTAAGTCTATTTCACAAATGCCATACTATAAATGTACAAGAGCCAAAATATTCTCGAAAAGCATCTCAAATTGAGTTCTTTAGTCTTTAGTAAGAAGTGAAGCAATGTAGCAATAATTTGACTATATACACAAGAATAGTCAACAAAGCTTTGTACTACATGATGCAATGAAAACAGGGGAGTTTTCTTTAAGTGTAACGGCAAAATAGCTCCTTGTAATAACTAAAGCCAAGTAACAGATGAAAGAGTTAAAGTCAAGACTCCCCCTCAAATCAACCCATGGGGATGAATGATCCTAAGTTCACCGCTAAGAAGAAAGCAAAGCGAGAAGAATCAAGTGGCTTAGTGAAAATATCAGCAATTTGAGCATTCGAATCAACAAATTTCAGCTCAATAGCCTCTTTTCAACATGATCTCTAAGAAAATGATATCGAACATCAATGTGTTTAGTCCTTGAATGTTGAACAGGATTTTTAGCGATGTGAATTGCACTAGTATTATCACAAAGAAGTGGAACACTATTAAAGTTAATGCCGTAATCTTTAAGAGTTGAAGTGATCCAAAGAATTTGTGAACAACAACTAGCTACCAACGTATTCAATTTCCTTCAGCAGATTGAGCAATCGAGGACTGCTTGTAGAAGACCATGAAACAAGTGAAGTGCCAAGAAAATGACAAAGCCGTAAGTACTTCTTTCTATCTAATCTACACCGCAAAATCAAGATCGAATATCCTAGAGTGTAAGCCAAGAAGAACAAGAATACCAAATGCCAAATTCGCAAGTGGAGCGAAGATACCTGAAAAATTCTTTTTTAATTGCTTGTCGATGTGATTCTCGAGGAGAGGCTTGAAATCAGAGCATTGTGACATACCGCAAAATGGCGTAGTCTCGGTTACCAAGTACCGTATGATCCAATCATGCTTCGATTCTTTTGGTCCATCTCGACACCATTTTCGCTAAGATCCAAAATTGTTGTTGTGCTCATTGAGTAGATACCGACTTTCCTTCTCCCATGTCAAATTTCTTTAGTAGCTCCTTTGTATACTTGGATTGGTGCAAGAAGATCCCTTTCGCTTTGCTTGATTTGAAATCCAAGGAAGTATGTCAACTCTCCCATCATACTCATCTCGAATTCCTCGACATCACTGTAAAATCGCAACACAAGAGAGTGGGAGGATCCTCCAAAGATAATATCATCAACATAAATTTGAACCACAAGGAATTGATCATTTGAATTTTGAGTAAACAGAGTTTTATCAAATTTTACCATCTAAAAATTATGTTGAAGCAAGAAGCATTTTAATATATCATAACATGCACGAGGAGCTTGTTTTAATCCATACAAGAGCTTTTGATAAGTTTATACACATGATTAGAAATTTTTCATTTTCAAAGCCAGGAGGTTGTTTCACAAAAACTTCTTCTTCTATAAAACCGCTTAGAAAAGCACTTTTCACATCCATTTGAAATAACTTAAAACCTTTGAAGCCGCAAAGTGCCAAGAGGATGCGAATAGCTTCTAAACGAGCAACAGGAGCAAATGTTTCATCAAAATCAATTCCTTCAAGTTGAGAATAACCTTGAGCTACAAGTCTAGCTTTGTTTCTAACAATTATTCCATCTTCATTTAACTTGTTCTTAAAAATCCATTTTGTTCCAATAATGTTTTGATTTTTAGGAGGTTCCACTAAAGACCAAACTTTATTCCTTTCAAAGTTTTCTAATTCTTCATGCATCGTGATCTACCCAAGAACTATCAGCTAAAGCATGAGTAATGTTCTTAGGTTCAAAATTTGCAACAAAAGGTAATGCATGCATAAAAGAGTTTGAGATGAATTAGAACGTGTCACCCTTTCATGAAGACTTCCAATAATTTGTTCAGAGGATGGTTCTTCAAAACAAGAAGGGGAGGTCCAGCTTGTTTCACTGCCGTGGAGAGGTGTAGGAGAATCAAGTAGTAGTCACATCAATTTGTTCAGAACAACTTCCCGCTCAGAGGTATGAGCTCATCATTATCATCATCTTCATCATTTTCTCTCGAATCTTTATCCAAAAAGATTGGCTCTAAATCTTCTCGTGAACCTCGAAATGCTGGTCTAGCCTGTGGCTAGCCTCATCAAAAGTAACATCGCATGTCTCAACAATTTGTTAGTTGATAAATCAAGTACACGATATCCACTTAGAGTGCAACGAATAGCCAAGGAAAATACCATCTCAGCATTTCACGAGCTTCGAATTTATCAAGATTTCCATGTTTAAGAATAAAGCATTTGCAACCAAACACTCAGAAGTGAGAAACAGATGGTTTACGATCAAATCTCAGTTCATAAGATGTTTTACCAAGTAAAGCTCGAGATAGACCCTATTTGATATATAGCAAGGTAAGAAATTGCCTCACTTCAAAATTTTCTTGAAGTGTTGTATTCATCTAGCATAGTTCTAGCCATTTGAATCAAAAGTTCTATTTTTCCTTTCTACAACACCATTCTGTGAGGGAGAATATGGCTAAGAAAAATTGATGTTCAATCCCATTAGTTTCACAAAAAGATTTAAACAAGGCATTTTTGAATTCTGCATACCATTATCCGTTCTTATGGCTTTCAATGAGTTAGGCAATTCATTTATCAATCTTTTAATGAAGACATGAAAGAGTCCAAAATCTCATCTTTGAAGACAGAAAATGCACCCAAGAGTATCTCGAATAATCATCAACTATTACTAGAAAGTACCACTTACCTTCTACATTGTACTCGAGATGGTCCCATCAGATTCATGTGAAGAAGTTGACCTGGCCGTGGTCATTACAGAGAGACAGGAGCATGTGGGCTCCAACCATCTTACCATGTCGATAGAAGCACAAACAATGTCTTTGGTAAGATTTTAATTTTGGCAAGCCACTCTAATTAAGTCTAGACCACTCAATCTAGATAATGATCAAAGCCCATGTGACCTAACCGACGATGCCAAAAATTGAGATTTCTTTGATTCAAACAACAAAACAATGTGAACTTGAAGCATTACTAAAATTTGCTATGAAAATTTTTCCAAGTCTAGATATCTCAAGAATCAAGTTTCCGTACATCGAGTACTCTACATGCATTAGGTTTAAAGCTCACTTCAAAGTTTTCATCCAACAATTGTGATAATCGATGTAAGGTTGAATTTCACTTTAGACACCGAGAGACATTCTTCAAAGTAAAGTGTTCATTTACCTTCACCGCACCTTTTGGCAGTTGACGTGTCCAAAGAGTAGCATCTCCAAAAGTGATCGCCTCTGCTCCCAGGATGCTTTTGTTAGGAGGAGAACCAACTTGTGTTGCCCGTCATGTGTTGGCAAAGATCCTCGAATCAACAACCTGTGATGTTCTCCTTCCCTTCTCGCATCACCTACATGTTATGAATAGAAGATGCCGAGGATTCAAAGTACTGTTAGAAAACATGCTTTAGGTATCCAAAGATCGAATCACTCGACGAGCAGTGTGTGATCGCATAAAACTTGTGAGAGTAATGTATTTTTGTTTGCTTTCACAAGAGCCTCACAATATTGCTTTTATGACCATGTCTATGCACATACAAAGAAGTGGAAGGTGTTTTCTTTTTGTAACCTAAACTCGCTTCTTCTATTGTCATAGATTGTAAAGGCCCTATTAGATGGTTTATGACTGCATGACTTGGCTTTTCAAAATTTTTAATTTCTCCATCATTTTAGAATTTTTAATTCTCTTTCCTTGTCGATTTTAGCTTCCTCAGAAAGGGTAAGTTTTCTAGATGACCATCTTTGTGACAAAAAGTGCATTTGTACCGAAGTTTTGAAGTACTTGCCTTCACTTTGAGTGGTTGGAGTTTTTCCAAAAATCAATAGATCCAAGAGATTTGAATTTTGTTTCACTTGGTTTAGGAGGAGGATTTCAATTTTACTCAGCACTAAATTGTTTTCACAATTACAGAGGGTTGTTTTTCAAGTGTTCAAAGTGATCAAAGCCTATCCTAATCGCTTTTAACACTTATTTTTGATTTATCAAGAATCGATTCAAGTTTTTCTTTCCTCCAAAGCAAATTTTTCCAAAGTTGATTTTAAATATTCATTTTCTCTAAGTACAACAGGCAATTTTGACATGGATCAACTTGACATTTTTTAGCCTTTTCTTTTGAGATGACAAAGAGAGCGAGTAAAGATGATGTGTCCAAAGAAACAAGTTGCTCAGATTTTCCTTAAATTCTCTCTAGTGACAAACAATTCTTGCAACACATAAAAATGCATTATTGAACCAAAAGCTAAAGTTTGCTTGAACTTATCAACTTCACTTTTTAGCAAATTTAGCTCTTTTATTTTGCAAGAATGAGCAGCTCTAAGTGATTGCAATTCTAATGAGAACCCTCACAATTATCACATGCATCATTGTTAGAAATAGAATTTCTAAGTTTTTCATTTTCGCTTTCAAAGATGGACAAATCATTCTCTAAATTTTTATTTTTGATTGAAGATTTTCTTAAAGATTTTCTCAATATGACTAAAACTTCACAAAGCTCATTATATGAAGGCATTACCTCATCACAACTGGAAGTGCTGGGCTGTTACTAGAATCACTAGTGTTCCCTTTGCCATGAAGCACATCTGAAATCTTTCTCGCTCAAATTCGCTTGCTTTGCTTCCTTCTCATCGTCATTGAATCATCAATGTCGCTTAAGTCTAAGCGACCAATTGCGTGAAGACTTTGTTGAGCATTTTCTTCGCTGCTTTATTTTTGTCCTTGCCTCTTTTGGCCGGAAGGTTTTGGAGGAGTTGCTTTGATCCTTCTCGCTCTAACTTTGTTCTTGAAGCAGCTTAGCACGGACGTGTCCTCGCCTTGTCCAGCTTGTAGCAAAGTGGATGGAGGCCTTCCTCTTCTCCCTTGATCTCATGTAAGCTGCATTGACACGCTTTGGAAAGAAGAGCAAGTGTATCTTCTCGGTATTTGATCTAGTTGTTCATCACTAAGAGCACTCAAGGCAAAGAATGGAATATGATGATGAAGCACTAGTAGCATTATCACATGAAGAAGAATTTGCATTAAGAGCCAAAGAGTTATCACTGGATGTTCTCGAAACAATATCTATCTCAAAAGTTTTGAGACTAGAATATAATTTATCCAATGTCATTTCACTCATCTTGTGAGCCTCCCTAAATGCGCTTACTTTCATTTGCCGATTTTAAGATCAAGAGATGATAAGAAATGTCTAGCATTTTCGTGAGTCAAGGTATTGTACATCAATGTACTCTAAGATTGTTTAAGATTCTATTAAAACGAGCAAAACAATCATCTAATGATTCTTTGAGTTCATTTCAAATCTAGTGTATTCCTTTAAATTGATCTTGCCTAGCCTCTTGACAGAGTCGTTGCCTTCATGATAATCTTGAAGAGATTTCCAAATTTCATGAGCAAAGTGAGTAAATGATGCACTCTATCGAATTCTTTTCTAGCAAGTCCTTGAAGCAATATGTTTCTAGCTCTATTATTACTTTCAACATCCTTTTCAAACTCGATTTTATCAATATCATCATTAGAAGGAAGCTTGTATGAAATCTTACCTTGGCGCCAAATCAAGCTACCTTGAGCTTGAAGATATGCAAATATCCCATCCGCCAAATAGGGAAGTCTCAGGCCATCGAAGATTGGCGCTTTGTTTGAGTATTTCTCTACATAACTTACCGCTTACTAATCACCTGTTAAGATGGATTAGTAGAGCCTGGCTCTGATACCACTTGTAGGACCGAGTAGGCAGCTAGAGGGGGGGTGAATAGATGCCGAATAAAATTCAACTAATTTTTTAAAATAAACGACCCCTAAATAGAGGGAGAAAATCTAAAATCGTGGAGATCAAAAACCCTGGATTAATTAGCAAGACAAATCGAACAAAAAATTAGTTCTATCAAAAATCGAACAAACCTTCTAATCAAGATCAAAGCAAAAAAAAAATAAGAGAATATTGCATAAACTTATCCTTTTATTCCAAAGCCATCTTCAAGCACGAATGACACTAAAAATCTTCTAATCTTCAATGATTAGAAAAACCCTAAACGTAAATCTCTAATCTCACAAGATTAGAAAACCTTAAACAAAACTAAAGAGAGCACAAAAGCTTTTCTTTGTTGTAGGCACCTTTGCTTCTTGCCCTTTTATGGCGCTGGATTGAATGAGTTCTAAGCCCCTAGAACCCTCTATTTAAAGGAATCCACAGCCACCGCTTCCATCTTGTATTCAAATCAAACAATCAAGATTCATGTAAAACCTGACAAAGAACTATCCAAATTAAAACCTCTTGATAACGAGATCGGACAGCCTTGCTCGACATCTCTCGACAACTCAAGGACCGGTCAGCTCGCTGTCCTTTGACCGACTCCCGTAGACCTGCATACACACGACACAAGTTTGCATGCACACACACATGCAGCATGCACTCCATACGCCCCGGCCGCTAAGCTGCAACGATCTCAACCACACGTAATCGCTCTCTAGTCCAAACATCTCTCGCATGACATCCTTGACCTTCACGACCCTGGCCTTCCCTCGAACCTAGTCTCGGTCCTGGCCACATCGACCATGTTCTGACCTCAAGCAACACCGCACATGAATCAAAAACACAAACAATTCCGAGTACAAGTCCACGACCTGACTCACATCAATCCATGCAAATACTCACTCGAGTATTGCATAAAGTCCACTTCAAACAAGTATCATGAAATTATCACAAATTTTATAATCTCAAAATCAAATTCAAATTTCAATCTCAAAATCGCTTCAAAACTCGATTGAGCAAATCCTATTTACGACTGACAACAAACCATCCGGCGCAAATGCCAAGTGAAACTCCTAGAAAAGTTCACGACTGACTCAACAAAGTCTCGTCTGTACAAGGAAAATTCTTGGTTCCAAAAGAAAAAAACATTCCTAAAAAATACATGTTTATTTAATGACAACTAAAATCGGCCGTCAGACATGCAAAAGTCTCGTTAAAAACGCTTTCAAATTATGTTCACGACGGACAAAAATCTTGTCCTGCCAGAAATGTGCTACACTCGGTTTCAAAACAACATATGATCCGAACGAGACTTAAAGCAAACACATTCACGCATGCATGAAAGAAAACTTGTCCTGTGGATGTGGAACTTACTGGTTTCTTGAAAGAAAGAGTTTGGCTCAATGAGTTCACTTAAAACATGTGTATGATGCATCAAAGAGTTTGGTCTCATTACATGGGAAAATGAGTTCGCCAATTCAAATCTTTTTCGGATAACCAAACTGATTTCTGCTCTTTTCAAATCTTCAAACCAAATTCAAATCTTTTCGAATATTCAAATACTCATCATCAAAAACACATGGATCAAAAACAATGATCCTTCAGTAAAGTGCATAACCTCTGCAGAGTGTAGAATCTATTCGAATAGCCGTGTCCGCGGTATTGGACATCGCTCGGGAATTACAGTCAAGGGTTAGATTTTCTCAAAAATAACTTGGATCTGAAAGGTTGGGATGGATTAATAATGATGTTGATGGAAACATGGATTAGGATGGGAAAGATGTTTATTAAACTCCTTGAAAAGTTAATTATGCTATACTTGTTTCTACTGCTCTCGAATCTACTTATGTTACTTGTCAAATCTTTGTTTCGCAAATATACCTTGAGCTATTCCTTTGTACCAAGCCATGCATATAGTATATTAGCTTGCATTACGTGCATGACTTGCCGAGTACCAAGTACTCACCCTTGCCACAATACAACACCAGTTGAAGAGGAGACTACACGGCTTTGGAGGAGGAGCTCCAAGAGGATCCGTCTACTTAGGAGCGAGCCCGATCGGTTGCTTGTGGTATCTTGGATGGCGCCAATGGGTTATTTGATTTTTCGCTGCTACTATTTCTCTCTTAATAAGTTTCGCCTGCGAGGTGCAGATTTGTAACTTGACCATAAGGTCAAGTAACCAGTTTGACTATTTAATTAAAGTACTTTACTAGTATCGAGTGGTATGATTGTGATATTTACCGATGTTAAGACTGTGTGCACTAGCGCGTTCCTGGACTAGTGCTGAATACACAGAGGGTCCGGATTTGCAAATTCGGGGTCCCGACAGTGGGGAAAGGTTCTATGAAGATCGAAGGCTCTGTTTTGCAACCTTGTGTGGTCGAAGGATACTTGTGGTTGCTTGGCACCGTTGGCTAGTCTTGGGAAAGAAAGGAGGGACGGCACAAGGTCGAAGGATACTTGTGGTTGCTTGGCACCGTTGGCTAGTCTTGGGAAAGAAAGGAGGGACGGCAGTGGTGCTACAACTAATGGGGTCTGTAATCAAAGCGATAGAGATGATTAGCTTGGCTTGAATCGCGAAACACTCCACCAAAGTTGCTCGATTGCGTTTTGAACCTTTCTTAGAGTTCATCAGCAATGGAGAGCTCTGACAGCACCGTGCCTTTGGCTTGGAATTAGGGAAGGCTTGGGGTTGTTGGGGTGCTTAGGGAGGGCTTGGCCAGTCTTTATAGGCGAGGGGGCGAGTAATTGGCACAGTGTCTAAGAGTGAAGAACATGGTGGGCAAGGCATGGGCTCTCGACGGAAATTGTGCGTGCATGCGAGGTTAGTGGGGGCAGCGGGTGAGTGATGGAGCGCTTAGTGACTCGGTAGGACAAAGGAGGGATGATGGCGCATACGGTGGCCAAGGCGTAACTCTCTAAGCGGTGACTTTGTGCTCGTGCTACGGTAGGGAATGGAAGTGCGTGGTGTTACCACTCAAGGAAACCGTGGCGTGCGTGGTGATTACCACTCAAGGAAACCGTGGCGTGTGTGGAGCGTCTCGCATGGGGGCGGCTGGCATGCACGGGGCACGCACTGCATGGCAAAGCGCACCCTAACGCAGCCGCGTGTGTGTAACACCCCGGTATTTAATATGCCCGAATGCTACCAAACATAGACTAAACAACATCTAAATACCATAAATTAAGATAAATTACAGCAAATGAGTAAATGCTATAACCGAAAATTTCGGCAGCATCTCCTTTGTTTTTCCATGAATTGAAGCAACAACAATATGATCACAGGGTATAGTATAAAGAATGACATCTAAATCATCAATAATAAAGGTTCTAGCAACAGTATAAGACTAGAATAAAGATTCCAACCATCTCATGAGCCAAACGAAGTAAATGAGGAAACCAAGCACACAAATTAACCATCACAATTTAAAAGAAGGAACATGTCATTGTTTATAAGTGTGATGCTAAGTGATGACGTGTGACTAGCTCCCTTTCCCGCATGCCGGTTTCATGGTACCTAAGAAAAACAACATAAACACAAGCGTGAGTTCATCACTCAGCAAGTATATTGCAATGTAACAAGAAAATACATTCTAATACCTTCATCACCACTTTTCACACACGACATCATACACATCTCATATTCATAGCGTAAGCATATCATTGACATCATCATATATCATCATCATATAACATCCTCATATAATGCAATGCAATGCAATGCGATGCACATATCTCCTGGAAACTCATACCGGTATGATTGAGTACACACCCGTCGGTGTGCACCCGCTCCCTTCCATCCCGAAGATGGAGGGTGCCTACTCCTCGCTTCCATACACCGCGGTGGATGGAATCACGATGTAGGACTTACTCATTGGCTCTCCGGAATAGTCATAACTTTCTCACCGACCTTCCCCGGACTAGTTATGACTTTCTCACCGCCCGGGCCATGTATCATGCCATGTATGCAAACATGCCAACATCATAAATAACTTGTACATTAACACATGGCATCATAACATAATAAGCATATTCATCATATCAATGGCAATCATTAAAGCATGGTATGTGAACATATCATATATTCAATTTCAATCTCAACCAATCTAGCAAACTACAACCCGCTACCCATTCCAATACACTTGCCTCAACCACGGGCGACGGATTGGCGAGAAGTAGAAGGCACTCCCGGGGTCACACCACCTGCACATAGGTACCACACACTCACAATCATGTCCACAAAACAGTACGCAAACACTCTTCTACCCCGACATCGTAAACTACTCGCAAAACCCAAAAACAGAGGTTCTGTCCAGTCGGGACAGCAGCCTTCCAAAAGGCATAACTCGGGTTCTAAGACTCCGAATCAATTAAACGAGTACATCCTCGCATAGCTTAGGAAATTTACTAACTTTTTCTAAGTATATGGAAAGACTGATTCGGACTCTAAAGTGGTTTAATCTACAGAATACCGTGATCTGTTCCAATCACGTCATAGTTTTTAATACTTTCGGTAAAACGAGCATAACTTTCAAACAGCTAGGCGGAATTGGACGTTCTTTATACCCACTGAAAGGTAGTGAAATTACCTACAACTTCTTCAACAGGTGGCCGACCAAATTCTGACTCTAAATTGGCGAAAACCCAAACCCTAGGTCGACTGATCATGCTGCCCGAAACAGAGAACGTGGCATACTCTAGATTTCCTCTAATCTACCCAATTACAGCACCACCAATTGATGTAAAAACATGATATTAACCCTTAGAACAGATCCTAGACCAACCCCAAGGATCCCCGTGGCCATACTTTTGCCCGACAAACGAAAACCCAACGGATCTCCTCCCGGTTCGCGCGATCTCCTTCCTCGCTCCAAATCCACTGGATCTCCTCGTCGCGGAGCGCTCCAATGGATGGATCTTCGGGTTGGTGAGGTGGAGAACTCCCCTAGGGCAGCAAGGGGTGGAGGAGAGGGGAGGGGAGGCGCACAAGGTGGGGAGGAGGCGTGAGGGAGGGAGGTGCGCAAGGGAGGAGAGCAAAGGGTGGCGGCTAGGGTTTCTCCAAGTGGGGGGGCGCAAGAGGCAGGGGTGGGGCGCACAAAAGGGCTGGAGGAGGCCCCCAACCAGGTCTCCTACTCCTAAATGGACTCAAACTCCTCCCCACCAAGGCCCACGACCCTTTCCCCTAGGCCCAAACTCCCCCGGAAAGGCCCAAACTCCCGGAAATGGCCCGGAAACGCAAATAAACCTCATACCGTATGGTTTCAACCTCCAATTCCACATTTCATAATGTTTTTGCCCTCAACATTCACATTTTATAAGGTTACGACACTTCGTGGTGTCACAGTGTGCTTAGGTACTAGCGAGAGGAGAGAGAGGGGGAAAACAATGGCTGCCAAGTGGGGTCAAGAGGAGAGGGGACCACCTGTCAGTGAGAGAGTGAGAGAAAGAATGACGAAAATCAGAATTTGATTTTTGGCAGTCAAAATTTTGTGATTTAATTGAATTGTCAAATGGGGTCAAAAAATTTTTGAATTTTTTTTTGTTAGGCCTTGAGATAATACTGTTACTCTCATAAAATTTTCACAGCTTGGTTAGTTTTGTAGAAATTCTAAAAATGCAAAAAGTGCCACTGTTCTTTTTAAGATTTGTTATTTTTTATTTTCAAGAGGCATTAAATGAATTCAAAACTTCCTGGAACTTTTCGTAGCTATTTTGGGGGATCAATTAGGATTTAATTAAATTTTCTCTAGATTTTGTGTTCATTTTAATATGAAATTTAAATTTTTAAAACAATAATTTACTCAATGAAAAGCATTTTTTGGAATGCCAAACACTCTGAGAAATTCATAAAATGACAAAATTTCAAATTAAGTCCCAAAATTCAGATTGGATTTTGAATTTAATTTAATTTTAGGCTATTAAATGATTTAATTATCAAACATCATTAATTAAGTGATTAACTAATTAAGTGGCTAATTAGATAATTAATTAATTAAATGTGAATAATTGATGTCATAATTTCTTGTCGAGCCATGGAACCGCAACAGGAACTTGTCGTGACCCACTAGCACGATCACCTGCCAATGCTTTCGTGGTCGGGGAGGTGGCTATTTTTATAATTGCGTTTAGAAGAGCTAGATTTTAAAATAATATCACCAGCCTAGAGAAAAGAGTGAGTACTTTCGAATCAAGGAGCCAGAGCAGTCATGCGATGACCGCGCCCGAATCCTATGTGGTTGCAACTCTATTGCTGATCGTGTGCCTCATTTTGAAATGCCAATGGTCTAGTCCAATCCTGAGGATAGTCTAGCACAAGTCAAGATTCGGCCCGACCCAGCTAATCCTGGTGGTGACGTGGTACCTGATTCAGATAAATGTAGGAGCCTTCAAATGTGGCTACGCGATTTTAGACAAGGGAGGAAATGAAAATGAACCATCGAAGGATTGCATGAAAGAGCATAGAAATTAATGGATGGATTCATATAGATTTTTCTTTAGAAAGTGTCTGATGTAGGGGGAGTTTGTTAATTTTGAGTTTGATGTTCTTCTGCTTCCTTTGTTTGCGAGACAAGAGCAACTAGGTAGAGGCGCGCTACACTGTGTTGGGTGAATTTTGATAAAGTACTTAGATGGCAAGAACAACCTACATGACGAATGTCATTTTTTGTTTGGCCAAAAGCAAAAAATATAAGGAAAACTAAAATAATCATGATTTTAGAATTATCAGGGGTCATCTTGCCGAAACGGCGGATGAGAACAAGACATCGAAAAATTTATAGGGTTTTTCACTAAAGCGGGGATGCAATAGAAGGATGAGTCGACATGAGACTTCCTTAAGCACTTTTCTCAGGTGCGAAGCCAGGTGGCAGATGCCCCAGACTCCACGGTTATTAATGTGTGTAAGGAAGGGCTTCTCCCCAGCGAACTTAATCGGGCACTAGGGAGGGAGCCCTCGTAAACACCCCAATAGCTCTTCGAGATCATGGAGAAATACGCTCGAGGAGAGGAGGATTTGGTTAAGAAGGGCTCCTCCAGCAAGCGGGAAGCGACTCCCTTGAGAAAAAGTCAAAGGGATCCTCCGGGCAAAAGAACAAAGACCAAAGGGACCGCTCCAATGGGGGTCACGACTCCAAGGTCATTATTGTGGCTTACACCCCACCTCATGGTAGCAACACCTCCAAAAGACCTAAGAAAGCTTCCAAGCCTAAGGCTCACCGCATGCGTGACGACGATCCTAGTGAAAGAAAAGATAACAAAGACCAGGGCAATGGTCGCTAGTGTGCCTATCACAATCTAGGTGGGCACAACACGGGTGAGTGTCGTCAAAACATCGTCGAGGTGGCAAAACTCTTCAGGCAGAAACTTGAGCCATGCCGAGGCTCACCTCCCCACCCTATGGCCGCAGAAACCATGCCTCTTCAAGCGGTCTGCCCCCTGCACATGTGATGCCCCCTTTTGGCCCTCCCCCGGAAGAACTTCCACAAGATGTTGAGCAAGAACTTCCTTTTCAAATACCACAAAGACAAGTAAACATCATAATGATGGGCTCAGCCTACGGTACGAATCCAAGCGGCAATGGAAGGAGTATGTTCAAGAAGTCAATGTTGTGTGGGGGGGACCCCTCGAAGTGCCCCTCCCAATTGGGCAAACGTCGTGCTAAGCTTCATCGCTGAAGATGCGAAGGGCATAAGGTCCCCCCATGACGATGCCCTCCTGGTAACTGTCGCAGTGTCTAACTGTGAGGTTTCCCATATACTCATCAATAGGGGAAGCTCCACAGATATACTCTACCTTCGCACACTTAGGGAATTGTGTCAGTCACGAGGAGCTACCACATAGGCATCTTACTCCCATTTGATCGCTCTCTCACAGGCTTCATACTAGGGAAATCTATCCAACCCCTTGGGAGGATCGAGCTCCTCATGACCTTCGGGTCGAGAGAGAACCACCACACGAAAGCTATCAGATTCGATGTCATTGACGTCGAGTCCCCATTCAATGCAATAATAGGAAGAGTAAACCTCAACCGCCTCTCTGCGGTGGTTCATCAAAACTACTTGTCTTAAGATACTAGGTCCCCGCGGGGTTATTACCGTGAAAGATGATCAAGACTTGGCCTATCGCTTGTATAATAGGGAGGAAACTAACTCTAGCGATATCAGCCTCCTTAAAGCAAAGGATGTGGGGGAGATGGTGCCTCCCTCGTCCTCACTTGGACACATAAAAAATGGGCCCCCTCAGGAGAATTACTCTCTAAAGCCTTGCCTAGAGGGGACCTAAAAGTACATCTCTTCGACGTAGAACATGCATGATATATTAAGATTAGAGCTGACCTCCCTAAGATGATGGAGATGGAGCTCATTGAATTCCTAAATCCAACACTGATGTGTTTGCCTAGACACCGTCAGACATGATGGGTGTCCTCTGTGAGGTGATCCAGCATCGCCTTGTGGTAAAGCTAGGGCGCCCCTTCGTGAAGCAAAGGTTCTGAAAACTCTCATCAGAGTGTTGTTAGGCTATAAAGGATGAAATTGACAAACTTTCAAAAATAGGCCTCATTCGTGAGGTTTGGCACCCGGAGTGGCTTGCCAATCATGTTTTGGTAAAAAATCCAATGTCAAATGGCGCATGTGCGTCGACTTCACTGACCTTAACAAAGCATGCCCAAAGGATGATTATCCCCTCCCTCTCATTGATTAGCTTGTTGACTCCACTGCGAGGTGCGAGTTGATGAGTTTCTTGGATGCATATTTGGGCTATCATCATATTCACATGGCAGAAGATGACGAGGAGAAGACTAGTTTTATCACCCAAGTAGGCACCTTTTGCTACCTTTGGATGCCGTTTAGCTTGAAGAACACTAGAGCTACCTTCCAACGCCTTGTTTGCCTCATCCTCAAAGACCATTTGGGTCATAATGTGGAGGTATATGTTGACGACACTGTCGTGATAAAACATCTTAGCTTCAACACACCTTGAAGACCTCTAGGAAATTGTAATATCCCAAATTTTTTTTGCTTTTCTTGCATTTATTGTGCATTCGAAGTTTTGAGAATTTTTTAAAATTTATTTGGATTTATTTGAAATTAATTTGAATTAAGCCTTTTTGTTTGAATTAGTTAAATATTTAAAAAGTTTATGTAAAGTTTTGTTGGAAATATTTTATTCGAGTTAAAAAAAATTTTCATGGAATTTTTTCTAATATTTTTACTATTTATTTTGGCTTAAAACTATTTCTAGAATTATTTTAAATTAGAAAAAATGCTGGAAAAAGCACTTCGGGCTTTAGGCCGAAACCCGAGCTGAGCCCAGCCCAGTCCTGACCCAACTTGCACCAACCCGCACCGTACCCTAATCCTAGCCGCCTTAGGCCGAGATCATGCCAAGTTGTTCATGTGCTTTGGATGGTTCAATTCATGCCGCGTGGACAGATGGGATGGCGCCACATCGGCTTCACCATGTTCGCGATGGAATCCATCGCACCACCATTTTTGCCATGGTTCTATGCTCTCATGCTTGCCGAGGGGGATATTTAATGCGCCGTCTCATGCATTAAACTCCCCACCTCGCACAGCATGTTTTGCCTCGACTCTTGTACCAAGAGCCACTGCCGTCTTCGCTTAATTCATCATCGGAGTTCAGTCGCCGCCACCTCGGGTCTTCGTGTGCCGCACCATCATCAACCCGTCTGGGTCGAGGGCAACTCCAGATTTGGGAAGCCCTCAACCTCCCGCGTCGATTGTGCTTCAATTCATCGCTGGGTGTCGGGATCCGAATATGCAAATCCGGACCCTCTGTGTATTCAGCACTAATCCAAGATCACGCTAGTGCACACAGTCTCAACATAGATGAAATATCACAATCATACATAATAGAATAATAAATAAAGACTTCATCTATTAATATGGAACTATTGAACGACCTTAAGGTCAAACTTACACTTGTGAGGCCTTGATAGCTTCAACTCAAAATATATATAAACAGCAACGGAACGAAGAACGTCGGTGATTCCCATCAATATGCCACAGACATCTGACAAGGTTCAACTCCTAGATATTCACCTCCTTGCGGAACTTCTCCTTCGAAGGTGTAGACTTTTGCTCAACTGGTGATTTGTTTGTTGCAAGGGGCGAGTACATAAAGCACTCAGCAAGTCATGCACAGAATGCAAGTCTAATAACTATATACATGTCTTATTCCAAATGAATGGCTGAATTGGTTATTTGCAATAAAGCAGCATTCACAAATAAACATAATAAATTGTAATGCGGTAAAACAAGTAACAATAGTAATAAATTTCATAGTTATTTCACAAGTAAACCATTCCATATCCTTAACCAGTTATCACTTTTCCACAGGCAACCTGCCTCCAAGCCCAAATTCAATTTTATGAAAATCTAACTCTTGACTGTAATCCCTAAGCATTATCCAATACCACGGACATGGCTATTCGAATAGTTTTGACACTCTGCAAGGGTTATACACTTTACCCACAAGATATAATCAATTCACCACGTCAGTCGTGAATCGCCATACAAGAGTATGCGAATGAGCGATCATAACAAAGCCTTTACAATGGTCTGTCTAAACCCAGTACTGCTCGCTGAGGTTTCAACATTGAAGGTTTACACCACCACAACAGGACCCCCCTCTTGCGCCATATGAGTCTACCCGTACACTCGGAACCCACACCAACCACGATAGTACCAAAATCTAGACACCACAAATTAGTCAGCTAAGTCTGTCCCATTCCAAACATGTGGTTGTATGTTTGGCTCAGTTCAAATTCTTGCAAGGTTAAGTCCTTAATTGACCAAGGCAAGACTTCCAAAAAATCCACAAATACCATTAACCCACTTCCCCACTTTCCTTCATTCAAAACAAAAATGCGACCGCCCAAATGTCACACTAGCCCACCAATAAACAACTCTTGCCACTTGCCCCGGTCTAAATTATTTTATGACCCCAGTTGATTACCATGCACCACGTGCCATCAACATCATCAATAAAACATGTCACATTTTCATAAACATGTTCCAACTAATATTCCATAATCTAGGGTGACAAATGATTCATGGCATACAATTATTAAAGACAAGGTGGCATACATCAAATAGGTCGCATAGCTATTCCAACAATTAATTGAAATCGTTTTAATTAAACTAGCATGCAATAATTTAAATCAACATAATTTTTAATAGTGGGATCAACATGATCAAAGCATAACTTGCCTTGGAAAAGGTCATGTTCCTGTTCTTGGACTTGTTGTTGAGTCAAGACCTTCGGGCAATTCAACGTCTACACGGAACGGATACATTGACAATAATATCTAAAATAGAGAGCAACTGAAGTCCAAAAATTAAATAAAATTCACCATTAAATATATCTCAATTTTAAAAAAATTTAGAAACTGGAATCACCTCAATCGGAGTTCAAACGCAAAAGTTATAGCGATTCAAAGTTTGAAAATACAATAAAAAGAAAATTCCAAATTATTTGAATTATTTTCTACTGGAAATTCACAATTATGACATCATCATGACGTCAACAACTTAATTGAATTTCGGTCGAATTATTTTTCTAAAGGAAAATTGGATTATTGCATCACGCTTGTGTCAGCCGGTGCATGGACTCAGTCCATGCCCGACTCGGGCCTACCGTGGACCCGATCCACACGACTCTGTCCCACTGACACGTGGGCCCGCTCGGGATGATGTCACGCTGACGTCACCCATTCACAGCTCGGCTCGGCTGAAAGGTGGACCCTCCGATGATGTCATCATTAACATCACAACGCATGGGTTGACGGGCTGACGTGTGGGCCCAATGCTGGCGTCACGAGTGACATCAGCAGCGACTAACATGCTCGGCCACGGTGCCTCGAAACCCGCGTGCTACATGGCATGCTCGGATTGGCTCAAGCGCGGCGCGATCTCGCCCGTGAGTTCAAAATTCGATGGTTCGGATTGGATCCGTTCTGTGCGATTTCTTCGCCGACGTGGATAGTCCCGGTGACATCCACGTGGCTCCGATCTATACCGTTCACTACTGATCCAACGGCTACAATCTAACTGAACCAATCTATGTTATTCAGTCCAAGCCATTCAAACCTAAATTTACGGCTGGGATTCAGTCTAGTTCAATCGGCCGTATACACTACGTGGCCCAATCCAAACCCTTGGATCTAAATCGGACGGTCACGACTCAATCTAACTCAAAATTCCTTGATCTAATCTGGACCGCTCATCCAAAATCGGACGGCTAAGATCTACTCCAGTTCAGTGCATCGCAGGGACACGTGGAGAGCCATTACACTATCTATGTGGATCAATCTAGGTCACACGTCTAAAGATCTATTGGACAGGATTGATTTGATCTATTGCATTGGATTGCATCTATGTGGCATCATTTGGGTCGTTGGTCCTAGATCCAACGATCTAGATCTGATCTAAGGAAATCAATGGGATGGCTACGTGGACTGACCTGGACCGAGCGGTGTCGATCCGACCGCTGATGGAGTTCGCGAATCCGGTGATGGCGCGACTGGGTTGGCTGGCCGGAGCTGGGGATGATGACATGGGCAACGGCGTTCCGAGGGGTCTCCGGTGAAGTGGAATGCGGCTCGACGCAAGGACTTCAGAATCGGGCCGCGCATGGCTGGAACGGCTCCCCGGCGGCGGAATCTCGCGGAGAAGGCGACGGCTCTCTTCTGGGACTTCGGTGAGGAATTACGGCGGCTAGGGCACAGCTCAAGCGATGAATCCCGAGGCAAAACGTGCGTAAGGAAAAGGCGAATGTGGTGCACAAGGCAGCGCAATAAATAGGTGCGTGGACGTCCGTGTAGGGCACGAAATCCGCGGCGCAACCGTTGCAGCGACGGATTCTGACGGCGGCATGGAGAGGGTTATGTGGCACAATCCGGGGCGTACACACATCTCTGATCCAACGGCCAAAGCGCAATCGCAACACGACTCAGTCCCGTCCGTTGGATCGAGATCCAACGATCGGTGGGACTCGGGTTTAGGGTTTGGATGCAGTTAACGGATTTCGGGTTGGGTTAACGGGTTAGACCCGTTAGTGTGTTCCGATTTTCTTTTGTTTTTATTATTTAAAAAATACTTCCAGCAATTCAATTAATTCAAGAAAAATAGCAAAATTATCAGAAAAATTCCCAGAAAATTCTGAAAAAATACTTTGAGACATTTTGGACTCAAATAAAATATTTCCAACAAAACTTTATATGAAGTTTTCAAATATTTAAATAATTCAATACTAGACTTAATTTAAATTAAATCCAAATAAATTCCAAAAAATTCCAAAAATCCAAATGCACATTAAACTCAATAAAAACAAAAAATTGGGATGTTACACTAGGGAAGCCACGAACTACCACCATCTAGGTGGTCTTCTCCGTCGTAGGCAAGAACCTCGCTGCTAGTGTCACCATCGAGCTTGCGAGTGACCTCGTCCGTCGGATCTTCACCCTAGGGCCTAGATCTTGCCACGTGGATGCCACAGGAACATGCTATGTAGCACTATCATTAGTACTATCTAGATTAGATCTGAGCCGTTCAATTTTGAATGGACGGATTAGATCGTGCCGTGCACTAAATCAATCAGGTTCTGCCATGTGTCTGCGCAAGAACTGAGGTGCCACAGCCCGCACAGGTCGTGATGATGTCATCCGTGATGTCAGTGATGATGTCATCACAGTGGACCCACCCACATGTTAGAGGTGTTATGCCGTGAGCTGAGTCCATCGTGGGCTTGCGTAGCTTCGTGGACCCGGTCCATAGATCGTGGGCCCACATGTTAGTGAAATAAGGGTTTTTCCAGAAAAGTATTTATTAAATTTAATTGGTTTATGACATTAGCAGTGACATCATAATTAGGGTTTTTTCTTTGAAAATTATTTCAGTTGGAAAGTCGAAATAACAATGACACGTGTCAACACGTAATTGGTCCACATGTCATGGTGATGTCAGTATGACGTCATATACATATTTTTTGTAGAAGAATATTTTGGCCAAAAATCCTTTTTGGTGTTGACATCAACATGACATCATAAATGCTATTTTACAGTACAAAAATAATTTAATTAATTCGGTTTATTCTTTTATTTGTATTTTCAAACTTCAAATAGCTTATTCTTGCTCATACGAACTCCGATTGAGGTGATTCTAGATCCTAAAAATTTGTAAAATTATTCTTTATTCAATGATGAATTTTATTTAATTTTTGGAGTTGATTTTATGTCTATTTTTTATATTTGTTTTTCCGTTACGCGTAGACATTGAATTGCCTAAGGGGTCCGAAAGTGAAGTGTTGATCTAAGAACAAGGCCTAGAGTAGGAGCAAGAGCTTTTCCAAGGTAAGCTGTGCTTTGACCATATTAATCCCATGTTTCAAAATTACATTATTTTATATTATTGCATGATAACTCAAATTAAAATGGTTTCAATTAATTTGGGAATAGTTAATCAACCCATTTGATTTATGTCCACATTGTCATAATAATTGTATGCCATGATTCATTTGTCACCCTAGGATTGTTGTTTACTAGTTGGTTACTATTTAATTGTCAACATGGGTTGCTAGATCGTGACTAGTATGCTTAGACATGCAGCGTGTTATTGATATCATTTTGGAAATACAAATTTAATATTGATTAATGAAATATGCAATGTTTTTCTAAAATGGTATGCCATGTATTGTCACACGATGATGTTGACATGTAGAAGCATGTGTTGTTTTAGATGGATGTTGACTTGTTGTTGGAATGTGTTGCACATTAATCAACTAGGGTGGGAAATGATTTAGACTGGGGCAAGTGGCAAGAGACTATGTGTCATGGTGGGCCTGTGTGGCAATAGGGTTGATGGGTGAATGTAAGGGGTTGTGTGCCATTTTAGTGAAGGTTGTGTGCCATTTGAGTGGGTGTGGGGCTGTGTGCTATTTGAGAGTTTAGAAGTCTTGCCTTAGTCAATTAAGGACTTAACCTCGTAAGCCTTTGAACTGGGCCAAACATACAACCAGATGTATGGAATGAGACAGATGTAGTTAAGTAAGTTACCTATGTCTTGGCATGTGATACCTCAGAGTGATAGTCGCACATGAGTGTGGTTATGTGGGGGTGGATGTATGTGCTTATGCTTGACATCGATCCAACGGTATGTTTGTCCTATACTTCTGCTCTGTGTGAGGGAAGGGATAGTGAAGGCAATACTGGAGAGGTTCATATGTTAGGATAGAAGTTTCTAAAAGGCTTTATCATGAATCACTCACCCATCACACCAAAGGAAGTGTGATAATAGCTTAGCATTGTGATGTGATTATGTCTTGTGGGTAAAGTGTATAACCTCTGTAGAGTGTGTATCAAACCTATTTGAATAGTCATGTCCGCGGTATTGGACAATGCTTGGGAATTATAGTCAAGGGTTAGATCTTGAAAAATAAACTTGGAAATGGGAGGCGATGTGCATTGAAAGTAATAAAATTGGTAAGGCTGTGTGCCAGTGAGTCTTAGAAAATAAATGAGAAAGTTACCGGGTAATGGTGTTTGATTTTTTCAATCATTTCAATCTATACATGTTAATCATTTGTAAATGTTGCTTTGTGCAAAAATAACCACTTTAGCAGTCATTTGGAGTAAGCCATGCATGTAGTTAATAGATTTGCATTCTGTGCATGACTTGCTGAGTGCTTTATGTACTCACCACCCTACGACAATTCAAACACCAGTTGAGGAGAGTCTATGCCAGATCTTGAGGAGGAGTTCCTGGAGGAATCGAATTATTAGGGTGGGAGCTAGTCAGTTGCCTGTGGCAGGTATAATATTGTAAGTTGACCATAAGGTTGACCAAACAAGTTATATTGTATGATTATGATATTTCATCTATGTTGAGACTGTTGTCGGTGTTTCGTGCACCGGCAATACGAATTTTCAGTTAGTGGGGGTGGCGCGCTCCCTCTCCCCCGAATGGTTGACTCAAGAAGCCAGGTGTTTATACTGGTTCGGGCTGAACGTCCCTACTCCAGTTCGCTCGGTCGAGGTGTATTGCTCTTGGCGTCGAACAATTGCCGTGGGAATACAACGAGAGCCAGTCTCGGTGGGTTGTTCAGTTGCTATCTAGAATGCTGTTCGATCTCTCCCCTCCGTAAGGCCCTACCTCTCCTTATATATCTGGAGACGGGCGGTTTACACGGAAGTTTCGGGGGAGAAAAAGAGGAAGGGGTACTGTCTGCCTTGGAGTCTGGTTTCCGTCTTGTCGTCCGACCTCTTCCTGCCCCACGCCGGGTTGGCAGTCCTGCGGTGAGCGGTCTTCCGCTGGGCTTGTCAGGATGACGTGCTGCTCTGTGTACCTGTCAGCTTCGGTGGTTTTAAGGGTGCTTAACTTTGGCTTGGCCTCGGGGGAGGGCGCCCCCCTCTGCGGCGTGTCAGACGACGGGACGGGGGCTTGACTTCTTTGGTGGCCCTTCTGACAGTCTCGGGAAGGCGCCACATAACCTGGCGCCCACGCCGGAGGATGTCAGACGACGGGGCGGCTGTCTGACACTGGTGTGGGCCCTGCGGGCTCGAGCGCTGGTGGGGCAGACTGACCGCACGACCCGACCTAGGAGGTCGGAGTCTGCTGACCGTCTGAGGTCTGCTCCGAACAGGGCGTGGCCTATTTCTGCGGCCTGCGTATCTGTCGCTGGTGCTGGGCCTTCGTAGAGGCAGGTCAGCCCGCTCGTGGCCCCGGGCTGATGGGGGTACCCAGGGTATGGGTACTCGTCAGTAGCCCCCGAGCCCCCGAACGGATCGGAGAGCCGGTCGAGGGTTCACCCGGTCGAAGGCGGCCGCCGACCAAGGGGTCGGCGACGTTTGGTCGGGGCAACTGCTTAGCAGTTACGCCCGCCAAAGAGCCCGGATGCGCGCGAGCGCACCCGGTGGGTGTAGCCCCCGAGCCCCCGAGCGGGTCGAAGAGCCGGTCGGGTGTTCACCGGTCGAAGGCGGCCGCCGACCAAGGGGTCGGCGACGTTTGGTCGGCAATCGCTGGCGCTACGCCGCCAAGAAGAGCTCCGGTGCAAGGCGCGCCCGGTGGGTGTAACCGAGCCCCGAACGGATCGGAGAGCCGGCCGGGGTTCACCTTGCCGGCGGCGCTGTCGACCAAGGGGTCGGCGACGTTTGGTCGGGGCAATCGCTAGCGATTACGCCGCTGAAAAGAGCCCGGTGCGCTGGGCGAGCGCACCGGTGGGTGTAGCTCTGAGCCCCAGGTCGGAGAGCCGGTCGAGGGTTCACCGGTCGAAGGCGGCCGCCGACCAAGGGGTCGGCGACGCTTGGTCGGGGCAACTGCTTGGCAGTTACGCCCGCCAAAGAGCCCGGGTGCGCGCGAGCGCACCCGGTGGGTGTAGCCCCCGAACGGATCGGAGAGCCGGTCGGGGGTTCACCCGATCGGACTCTGGTTGGCCATGATCGCGGGGCCTAGAGTCGGGCGAGCGACGCGCGTTTACCTACGTCGGTTTGAACGCCGTGCTTGTGCGAGCTGCCAACGGGAAATCCGAGTGGAACCTTGGCGGTCTCCCTCGAGGGGGATCGTTTCCAAGCGGACGTGGTCCCGGCGCGGGCGTCCGGCCCGCTGTGGGGCGTCCCCTGAGAACCCTTCCTTACTCGATCCCGTATCGGGCTGCCGGGTTGTCCGCCAACCCGGAGCGCGGCTGGCTGCCACTCATCGATGAGTTCCGCGGGAGAGTGTGAGGTATGGTCTCGGATGCTGGTTAGGGTGACTGGGTCGTCCGCCGACCCAACTGGAGGCTCGCTGGGAGCTCACCCCATCCTGCCCCTCGCTCTGTTTTACGTGTTGGGGTGGCTTCAGTTCCAGTCGATTGGACTTGGCCTTCATAACCCCAACACGGCGCCGGGCCCCGGGTGCGAGCCCGAAGGCGATCCGCCGCCCCGAAGTCGGGCGGCCCGGCGGGCCGTTCGTACCTTTTTTTTCGGGGCGTTTCGATTCGTTGCGCCCGGCGTGGTTCGCAGAACGACGTGGTGTGCGGCGTGAGGCGGCCGTCTGTCCTGTCAGAGCAGTTAATGCTCGGTGGGAATTAAATGGGCCCCGACGCGTTACCGGAGTGGTGACCGAGGTGGCAGGCGAGCGGTCGGTGGTTGCGCCGGTTCGCGTGTAGAGGCATCGGTTGGCGCGAAGGGGCGTCCGTTCCCGCCCGCCGCCTATAAAGGAAGGTGAGGGCGGCGCGAGGAGGGAGGCAACTGCTTGTGCTCTCTGCAAAAAGGGAAAAAGCCACAAGAGAAGGAAAAGAGCTCCCTGCTTCCTTGCGCCACGCCCCGTCTCCTTGCCCGCGTCGGAGATGTCGTTGGTTCCGCACTCGTCTGCGGCCGGCCGCTTCATTGGCTTGGAGAGGAAGGGATTCTTCCCTTCGCGAGATGAGTCTGGCTGGCGGGTGCCGCCGGCCGGGACCGCGACCCCCGCGCTGGGCGATGGGGAGATCGTCACGCTGGCTGCCTTCTATGAGCGTGGATTCGGCCTCCCGCTCCATCCGTTCGTCCGCGGGCTGCTGCACTTCTACCGGGGGAAGTGCACCACCTGAACCCAAACGGGGTCCTCCACATCGCGATCTTCATCACGCTGTGCTAGGCTTTCCTAGGGATCGAACCCCACTGGGGGCTCTGGCGTCACTTCTTCTTTGCGCGGTCGCCGTCGGACGCTCGTCTCTCTTGGCGCCGGCCATCCAAGCTGCGTCGCCGCATAGCAAGATTACATCGACGTGGAAGCTACCGACATCGAACCGGGTGGCACGAGTGGTTCTACGCTCGTGAACTCCCGCAACAACGGCCGCTTCGCCAGCGGCAACCCGCCGGTGCAGAGTCCCCGCTGGATTTGGGGTCCCGACTCAAAGGAAAAAAAGAGAGTGGAGGCGATCCTTGAGCAGCTCGAAGGTCTGAAGAGGTGGGGCTTGACGGGTGAGGTGGTCGCCCGCGTGTTCATGGAGAGGCGCGTTCAGCCCTTCAAGGATCGGGTGCACCCCATGTTTAGGTACACCGGGGCGTCCGACCTCACAAGGTCGTCTGCGGTGGAGCTCCCGGAGTCGGAGCTCTCCGCTCGCGTGGCTGCAATCGTCCGCGTGGACGACACCGAGGCAGCTGGCGAGGCCCCCGCGCCGTTTTCGGCGCAGATCCCACCGAACCTGGTAGGAGGACTTGAATCTTCCGACTTTCTTGTTTTCGACGCTCTTTTCCCTGCTTACCCGATCGGTTTTTGCAGGGGCTCGACGGCATGATCTCCCGGGCTCTTCTGCCAGGAAAAAAGGAGATGAGAGCCGCGGCGCGCGCCGTCGCGGAAGAACGTGACGCCACCCGCCGAGCGCAAAAGGAGGAGAAGCAAGCCGCGGCGGCGTGGAAGAAAAAGGAGCGCGCCGCGCGGGCGGCACAAGGCGAGGAGGTCTTCGACACGACGCTGGAGGACAGCGACGAGGAGTCGTCCTCCAGCGAGGGCAGCGAGAGCGCCGGAGGCGGCTCGGGCGGCTCCGAAGCGGGCTCCGACCAAGGGGCCGGTGCCCGTGATCCCGGGGGGGGCGTCCTGGCCTCGGGGTTTCTTCTGAGGAGATGGAGGACCACGCCCCCGCCCGGGGGTCCTGCGAAAAGGGGGCGCGGAGCAATATTTGTTCGCTCGACGCGGTAGGTGCCTGGCTCTTCCTCCGACCAGCCTTTCGCTCCTCCGTGTGACCCCTGACGGATTGCTGTGTACAGGGGCCATGCGAGCACGGGGGCGGTGTTGAGCCCCACCTCGGGGGCGGGGAGTCGAATCTCTCCCCTCTTGTCGGCGGGATCCATGCCGATGGCCGTCCGGAGCGGGGCCCCCACGGGCGCGGTCCCCGTGGCGGGGTCAACGGGCGAGGGGGAGTCCTGTCAGGGCCTCTTCCCTCCGCAACGCTGGTCGAGGGGGGCCTGCCATTGCCTATCCTGACGCCGGCAGAGGGAGCCCCGCCGAAGTCTCGCCGCCTCGCCGCCCGCAGCGGCCACGGCCGGTGCGGTTCGTGCGTCGCGTGAGGCCCTGCGACCGGTTGTCGGGGACGCGCCAGGGGAGCAGGACGCCAGGAGAGTGCGGCCGATGCTCGCCGTGTTGTCCTGGCCGGGCGACGACCCGTCCGGAGAGCCGTCGTTCGTTTTGGACGACGAGGCGGAGCGCCGGGACTGGAACACTCTGGAGCAGAGTGAAGGGAATTGAGGAGGAGATGGGGCAGATCCGCACCGACCTCCTCCGCGCTGTCGACGCTTCCTCCAGGGCGATGTGCTCCATCGTTCAGGAGTCCCGCCCGGCCGTATCGGTAAGGCTGGGGAAGACTCGTCCTTTGTAGTCTTTGAACGAGATTGAGATTGACCGGGCAGGTAATTGCTCGCAGCGTCTGATATCCCGGGCGGTGGAGAAGTCAAACTTCCTTCGGCGCTTGCACAACCGGGGGAGTGCGGCGGAGGAAGAGTTGCACGGTGCCCAGGAGGCGCTCGTCGCTGAGCGACGGAAGGTCACCACCGCCGGTCAACAGCTGGGCGAAGTCACCGAAGCCCTGCGAGAGGCTCAGCGGCTAGCGCAGTCACTGAACGGCGAGGTGGAGGAGGCCAGATCGTCCCTGGCGGAGGCCGAGAGAGCCAAGACTTCTGCGGTCCGCGCGGAGGAATCCGCTCGGGCGGAGGCCGTTCTTTATCGGGGGGAGTGCGAGTCGGCCCGGAGGGACGTTGACAAAATGCGCTCCGAGCGGGACCTCGCTCGGGGGAGCTGGCATCAGCGCAGGAGCTCGCCAACCGCGCGGCGTCCGACCGGGAAATGCGCGTCAAGGCCGAGGAGGAGCTTCGTGCCAAGGAAGCTTCTGTGACCGGTGAATAGCCCGGCCTCTCGGTAATTGTTGTAGCGGGCATCTTCTGACGCTGTTTTGTCCTTGCAGAGCTGCAAAGGAACCTTCGTGACGTGCTGGAGTTGCAAAGGTTGGCGTCAGAGCAGCGGGACACGGCGGTTGAGACACGGGATGCAGCCCTTTTGGACAAGGGAGTGGCGGAGAGGGAGGCGGTCGACCTGACAGCCGGGCTGACCATCCTGCGGGTGGCCGGCCAGGCCATCTGTGACCGGCTGTTTGGGCTCACTCCGGGCCCAAGCTCTATCTCCTCCCTGCTGGGGACGGTGCCCGAGCGCGTCGAAGCTTCGATGCGGGAAGCGGCGGTGCTCGGTGCTTCCTCGGCGCTGGTCAACACCATCTCTTACTATGATGGTGTTGACCTTGAGATGGTTGGGAGCAGGGTTGCCGCGAACCGGAGCGACGAAGAAGTCGACGCCTTCGCGGTCCGAGTTGACCCGTGCGCGCGGGAGATTGCCGAGCGGATTTCGCCGCGAAGTATCCTCCGTCGAGCAGGAGACCAATAGTTTAGATTTCGCTGTTTCTTTTGAGATGTAGATAAACAGTGAAACGTGCCGCAAATGAATCCGGCCTGCTGGGTCGCCCTAAGTTTCCACTTGCTTCATCTCATGTTTTCTTCTTTTTTTTATGCGATGGGTAGTCTTACGACCTTAGCCGCAGGACCTGTAGGGGTGTCCCGAGAGCGTAGGTGTCGTACCGATCACTTTTGAAGAAAAGACGCGAGATGAAACAGGAACTTAGGTGGCGCGCTTCGAGGAGGAGCGCTTTCGACCATTCGCTTGGTCGGGTGGCCTCTTTTGCCGCGAAGTCCCCAATTCGCCCGGTCGGATTTCTATCCTAGGTCGGGCCGTCTTGAACGGCTTTGGCCTCTTGCTCGGGTAATTCCTTTTTCCGCAAGGTGCTACTTCGATGCTGTAGCCGCAGGGGCGTAGGCAGCGACACTCAGGTCGAGGATAAAGAAGTTACTGCGAGGAAGATGGCTCAGCCGGCCAGGAGGCCGACCTGGGTTAAAAAAGGTCGTTCGAGCGGTTGGGCTGCTGACCTAGATCAAAATGTCCCGACCGGCCTTGGCCTCTTCCTTGGGTAACTCACTTCTTCCACGAAGTGCTGCTTCGAAGCCGTAGCCACAGGGGCGTAGAACGCGGCACTTGAGTTGAGGATAAAGAAGTTACCACGAGGAAGATCGCTCGGTCGGTCGGGTTACTGACCTAGTTCCGCCGTCCTAGGTTTCAGACCCAAAGGTTTGCAAGCAGCCCCCGAGTGGTGCGCGGGGACTGGAGGTGCAGTCGCCGCGTACCACTTTGTGCTTGGGGAAGACAAATTACATCGTGGGTAAAAACGAGGTGCTGGCTTAACTTGCATGGAGGGCCGTGCCGAGGTTGGAATCGGCGTTGGATGCTTCGGCTTCCGCTTCCCATCGTAACTCGAGGCACTTCGTCTTCCGTGCCGCGGGCCATAAAAGGAGACGCGCTGGTGCCCTCGTTGCTCCGTCAGGACTGCCATCAAGCAAGTTCCCTTCGCGTGCCATGGCGGACCGCTATACACAGCTCCGTGGGGAAGTAGGCGACGAGCAAGCCTAGCTGCGGGGGGTGGCGGAGGTCGAGGCTGAAGCCGTGGCCGGGGACGTGCGGCGAGTTGGCGTCCTTGTCGCGGGTGTTCCTCGCCTCTGGGAGGTGAGGGCACCACTGGTCCAGGCGCTGACTGAGCGACGCCGCGCGTCGTTCGGCTGGCTGGGCGCGCACCAAGAGGAGTATCGTGCATTTGCCGAGTGAAGGGACCTCGGTGAGCGACGCTTCGCCGGTGGGACTGATGCTCCTCCTGTAAATGAATAAAGTGATCGTGCTTTTCCTCTGTCTCTGCGTGTTCCTCGTTCTTCTTCTTCTTTAAGATTTTGACCTCGCGCCCGCCGATAACCGCAGCCTTTAGGGACCGCAACGGGTCAGGCGTAGGTTCGAGGTGGCGCTTAGTGCGAGCTTGCGCGACGGAATGGAATGCCCCGACCAACTGCTAGTCAGTCGCCCTCGCATTCGCGGACTGCGTGACCCGCAGAGTACTACTTCGGGACCTTTGCTTCCGGGGCGGAGGTCGTAGTGCTTGGGGTCAACAAAACGGGAGAGATTCAAAAGAGAGAGAGAGAGAGAGAGACCACTCGGTCGGTCGTCCGACCGTTGCGGTTTTCTTTGTTCAAGTACTTTTTGAGCGGTACAAAGAGGAGAGAGGCTGACTACGGATAGAACCTTCTCAGCTTCTCTATGTTCCAAGCGTTCGTAACGAGATTTCCTTCAGTGTCTTTGAGACGAAAAGTGCCGGGTCGGAGGACTTCCGCGACGGAAAAAGGGCCCTCCCAAGAGGGGGAGAGCTTGTGCCTGTCCTTCGTGGACTGAACTTGGCGTAGCACCAAGTCGCCGACTTCGAACGACCGGCCGCGAACCAGCCGACTGTGGTACCGGCGTAGTGTCTGCTGATACTTGGCCGATCGCAAGATTGCGACGTCTCGTGCTTCGTCAAGTTGGTCGAGGTTGTCTTGCTGCGCCTCCGGCCCCTGCGCGCTGTTGTAGTTTTGTACTCTTGGCGCGCCGTACTCGAGGTCAGTCGGGAGGATGGCCTCCGCTCCGAATACCAGGAAGAAAGGTGTGAACCCGGTCGATCGTGTCGGCGTGGTGCGCAGGCTCCAAAGAATGGGGGGCAGCTCGGCGGCCCACCGTCCTGCGAATTTCTTCAGTCGACTGAAGATTCACGGCTTGAGCCCTTGAAGGATCATGCCATTGGCCCGCTCGGCCTGACCGTTGGTGCGAGGGTGCGCAACCGCCGCCCAGTCGACTCGGATGTTGAAGTCGTCGTAGAACTCGAGGAACTCCTTCCCTGTGAACTGCGTTCCGTTGTCGGTGATAATGGAGTTTGGGACTCCGAAGCGGTAGATAATGTCGCGGAAGAAGCTTGCCGCCTGCGCCGAGGTAATAGTCGCCAACGGCTTGGCTTCTATCCACTTGGTGAACTTGTCCACAGCGACAAGCAGGTGAGTGAAGCCCCCGGGCGCCTTTCTGAAGGGCCCGACCAGATCGAGCCCCCAAACCGCGAAGGGCCACGTGATGGGGATTGTCTGTAGGGCTTGCGCGGGTAGGTGTGTCTGCCTGGCGAATAATTGACACCCTTCGCACGTGCGGACGATCTGCGTGGCGTCTGCTACAGCGGTCGACCAGTAGAAGCCTTGTCGAAAGGCTTTTCCTACCAGGGACCGTGGCGCAGCATGGTGCCCGCAAACCCCACCGTGGACGTCAAGCAGTAGGTGTTTTCCTTGGTCGGCCGGGATGCACTTTTGGAGGATCCCGGACGGGCTCCTTGAAGGGAATATGCCCGAGAGGCAATAATAAATTGTTTATTATCATATTCCATGTTTATAATAGATGTTTATTTCTCATGCTAAAATTGTATTAATCGGAAACGTTAATACATGTGTGTTTAATAAACAAAAAGGTTCCTAGTAAAGCCTCTTTTTAAACTAGCTCGTTGATTAACTGATGATCAAGGTTTCCTGATCATGAACATTGGATGTTGTTAATAACGGGGTCATGTCATTAGAAGAATGATGTGATGAACATACACCCAAGTTGGTATAGCAAATACGATCAAGTCATTTAGTTTGTTGCTGTATCAAACACATACGAAATAGCTCTTTTCCTTAGACCATGAGATGATGTCAATCACTAACTCCTTAAGAGTTCTTTGATGACATCAAACGTCACTCCGTAACACGTTGTCTATACAGATGGATTTGGGTACTATGATAGTATTATTTGTGGCTCATTCATCAAGAGTGGGATTTGTCCATCGGATGACGGAGAGATATACTGCAGGCCCTCTCGGTGATATCACATTGACATCGCTTGCAAGCACGTGACTAGGTCACAAGAATGTCATATCACTAACGAGTAAAGAGTACTTGTCAGAACGGGATCGAACTAGGTATAGTTGATACCGATGATCGGATCCCGGACAAGTAAAATATCGTGAGACAAAAGGAATTGGTTATGTCGTTTCGGTTTACGCGATCACTAGTTCATCGTTGAGTGAATGGGAGTCATTATGGATCTCCGAGATCGATGATTATTGATCCGAGAGGTGTCTCAATCATGTCCATTTTATTCACGAACCGTAGGGTGACACACTTAAGGTTCATCGATGCATTTGAGTGGATACGAAACAGGAGAAAAATATGGACAAGATTACAGGACTGTTTAGTATCACGAATAGTTTCGGGATATCGGAATAGTTAAAGGGGTATATGTTAATGTTTGTTAATTAAAAGAATTAACAAATATTAAAATATCTGAAATAAAAATGTTTATTTATTTATGGAGAAAACCTTTCATTTCTTGAGTGGGGTTTTAATGGAAACCAAAGTGGGTTGATTTAAGTGAGTGGAGAGATCACTCACATGAAGAGAGGGAGGGCAAGGGCAACCCCCATGCGGCCACCCTTGGCTTGCCTCCTCCTCCTCCTATAAAAGGGAGGGAGGAGCTCCTCTCTTTGGGGTTCATCCATTTGACCCTTTGGTTGGTCCATTCTCCTCCTCCCGCCGACCGTTTTTCGAGCCGTGGCTTATGCGGCCTTCTGAAATTATTTCTCCACCACCACCACCACTAAGTGTAGTGTTGTTGGAGTTTTCCCGGATCCACTACTTCCGCCCGCTGGAACGAGGGACTGGAGGTCATTGTTGATCCGCACGTGTGACCAAGTATGCGGATGCCGCTTTGTGGCGCCATCTTCGCGACTTTGAAGTCGGGAGTGTACCTCTACATCAACCACGTTTGTTTGCGGGAACGTTATTCCCGCTTTCGGTCTACGAGGGTGAGTCCTTCTGAAACCGTTTACTTGCATCTCCTAGATATGATCTTGGTGTTTGGTTGCAATCGTAGGAAAATTTTTGTTTTCCATGCTTCGAAACCCTTCACTCCTCCGGTAGAGGGTACCGTCGACCAGGACGAAGGACTTGGCCCGCCGAGCGAGGCGCCGAGCCTCAGTGGTGTCGGCGGGGAGCGACCCATCCATCAACCGGTTGATGAAGGGTTGCCTCCAGTCGGACTCGACGTTCAGGACACTAAGATCCGACCCAGGCGGGTGAGCGTCCGACCGAGGATCGGCCGGAGTATCCGCTTTTAGGGGGTCGGCTAGGCCCTCGGTGCTCGGATCCAACCGGATTGACGGTTTATGGAGGTCAGAGACGAAGACTCTGGGGGGAACCGGCCCTTTGCTGGAGGCAAGGTTGGCGAGAGAGTCGGCTTCACCATTGTAACGTCGGTAACTGTGGTGAAGCTCGAACCCTTTGAACCTTTCCTCGAGCTTGCGGACCTCCAGACAATAGGCGGCCATCCGAGCGTCGCGAGGCTCGGTGGCTTTCATGACCTGGTCGACGACCAGCTTAGAGTCGCCGTGGACGTAGAGCCGTCGAGCGCCGAGGTCGGCAGCGATACGGAGGCCGTTGATGAGGGCCTCGTATTCGGCGACGTTGTTGGTAGCGTCGAAAAACAGTCGGATGGCGTACAAGAGCTTGTTGCTGAGTGGGTAGACAATGACGAACCCCGCACCGGCCCCATTCTTGGTGTAGGATCCGTCAAAGTACATTGTCCAGTACTCGGGGTCCTCGACCGTCGGAGGGACTTGCGCTTCGGTCCACTCGGCGATGAAGTCAGCCAAAACCTGCGACTTGATCGCCGTCCTGGGGACGTACGATATGTCGAGGCCATTGAGCTCGAGAGCCCACTTGGTGATCCTCCCGGTGGCGTCGCGGTTGTGGACGATCTCTCCGAGAGGTGACGAGGTCACCACGGAGACGGGGTGCCGGTCGAAGTAGTGGACCAGTTTCCTCTTGGAGATAAGCACTGAATACAACAGCTTCTGTACCTGGGGGTACCGAGCCTTTGTTTCGGAGAGCACTTCGCTGACGAAGTAGACCGGCCTTTGCACCTTGAAGACGCGTCCTCCTTCCGCTCGTTCTACGACGAGCGCCGCGCTGACGACTGGGTCGTGGCGGTAATGTAGAGGAGCAGCGGCTCTTGTGGTTCTGGGGTGACCAACACCGAAGGCGAAGTTAGGAACGCCTTTAGTCGACTGAGGGCTTCCTGAGCCTCTTGGGTCCAGCTGAAGCGATCGGATTTCTTCATTAGCCTGTAGAGTGGCATCCCGCGTTCGCCGAGGCGGGACACAAAACGGCTCAAAGCCGCAAGGCATCCCATCAGCCTTTGGACCCCCTTCAGATCGTTGATCGGCCCCATCCTCATGATGGTAGAGATTTTGTCGTGGTTGGCCTCGATGCCGCGCTTGGAGACGATAAAGCCGAGCAGCTTTCCCTTGGGGACCCCGAAGACACATTTCTCGGGGTTGAGCCTTATGCGGAACCATCAGAGGTTCGCGAAGGTTTCCTCTGGGTCGGTGACGAGGTCGTCGGTCTTCCTAGTCTTGACAACGATGTCGTCGACGTAGGCCTCTATGTTACGGCCAATTTGGTCGGAAAAGCATGCTTGCATACATCGCTGGTATGTTGCACCCGCGTTTTTCAGTCCAAAGGGCATCATGACGTAACAGTATGAGCCGTACGGGGTGATGAAGGAGGTTGCGAGCTGGTCGGACTCCTTCATCGCGATCTGGTGGTAGCCCGAGTAGGCATCCAGGAAGGAAAGGGACTCACACCTGGCGGTGGAATCCACGTCTTGGTCGATGCGAGGCAATGAGAACGGGTCTTTCGGACAGGCCTTGTTGAGGCTCGTATAGTCAACACACATTCTCCATTGCCCCGACTTTTTCTTTACAAGGACGGGATTGGCGAGCCACTCGGGGTGGCGCACCTCCTTCACAAAACCGGCGGCCAAAAGTTTGGCAATCTCTTCCCCAATGGCCCGGCGCTTCTGTTCGTCGAAGCGGCGCAGACATTGGGCGACCGGTCTGGAGCCCGGTCGGATATTGAGGGAGTGCTCGGCGACCTCCCTCGAAACTCCCGGCATGTCCGAGGGTCTCCAGGCGAAGACGTCTCGGTTGGCCCGAAGGAAGTCGACGAGCGCGCTTTCCTATTTGGCAGGGAGGGCAGTCCCGATCCGTACGGTCTTGGCGGGGTCTTCGAGGTCGACCGCGACCACCTTCGCGTCCTCCGCGGACTTGAAGGAACTAGGTCCCGATTTGCCGGAGTCGGGGGCGGATTCAGGGGTCCTCTCCTGGAGCTAGGCGAGCTCGGCGGAAGCGACGACCGCCGAGGCGAGCTCACAACTGCTTCTTTCGCAGTTATAAGCGAGCTGAAAAGACGCGGCCACGGTGATGACGCCCTGCGGTCCCGGCATCTTCAGCTTAAGACAAGTATAGTTGGGGACCGCCATGAACCTCGCGTAGCATGGCCGTCCGAGGATGGCGTGGTGGGAGCTGGGAAAGTCCACAACCTCAAAGGTGAGGTTCTCAGTGCGGAAGTTGTCCGGGCTCCCGAAGGTGACGGGCAGGCTGACCTGCCCGAGCGGATGGGCCTGTTGGCCTGGAACGACGCCGTGGAAAGGCGCCTTGCTTGGCCGGAGGGCGGAGCGAGGGACCCCCAGGGCATCCAGGGTCTCAACATACATGATGTTGAGGCCGCTTCCGCTGTCCATGAGCGCTTTAGTCAGGCGCTTCGTCCCCACGACGGGGTCGACGACGAGCGGATAGCGTCCCGGGTGCGGGATGTGGTCGTGGTGGTCGGTCCGATCGAAGGCAATCGAGCACTCCGACCACCTTAGGTAGCTGGGTACGGCGGGAGTCGCCGTGTGGACCTCACGGTGGGCGAGCTTCAACCGACGCTTGTCGGTGTAGCACTCTGCCCCTCCGAAGATCATGAGGCAACCGTCGAGCTGTGGGAACTCGTCGGTCGCCTCATCACCCTTCGCCCCGGCGTCCGGCGCTGGGTCGCGCTTCTTCCCCTTGCCTCGCGACGTCGTGGGGTTCCCGGAGAGAAAACGCTTCAGGACTTCGCAGTCCCGGTATTTGTGTTTGACGGGGTAGTCGTGGTTCGGGCACGGACTATCCATCAATCTTTTGAATCGGTCGGGCATCTGCCGTGCTTGCTGCTTGGCTGGGCGGTCGGCAGCGGCGACCATGTGGCCTTCGCGGCCTTGCTTCCCCTTCCGTTTCTTCTTGTTGGAGCTGTCGGAAGGGGCGCCGGCCTCGGAGCCGGACGTCTTGTGGGCCACCTTCCTCTCGAAGATGGCCTCCACGGCCTCTTCGCCTGAGGCGTGATTGGTGGCGATGTCGAGAAGCTCCTTGGTGGTCCGGGGCTTCGCGCAGCCCAACTTGTGGACCAGAGCCTCGCAAGTGGTGCCATAGATGAACGCCCCAACGACGTCGGCGTCACGGATGTCGGGGAGCTCGTTGCATTGCTGGGAGAAGCGGTGGATGTAGTCCCAGAGGGTCTCCCCCGGCTGCTGCTTGAAGCTCTTCAGGTCCCAGGAGTTGCCAGGGCGTTTGTACGTGCCCTGGAAGTTCCCGACGAAGAGATTCGTCAGGTCGGCCCAGCTGCCGATGGTGTCTGTGGGCAAGTACTCGAGCCAGGCTCGAGCGGAGTCCGCAAGATAGATGGGGAGATACTGGATGACGAATGAGTCGTCAGTCGCTCCCCCGGCCCGGCAGGCGAGCCGGTAGTCTTCCAGCCACACACTGGGGTTTGTCGCCCCTGTGTACTTGGCTATGTTGGTCGGAGCCCGGAATCTGGCCGGGAAGTCGGCGTTGCGGACGGTGCGAGTGAACGCGCGCGATCCGGGGCCGTCGAGGCCCGGGTCGGGACGGTCGCGTCGCCCGCTATCCGCAACTTGAGATGACGCCGCCGCGTCGGTGACTCTCCTTCGCGCCTCGAGGGTGGCGCGAAGGTCACGGTTGTCCCCCAGTCGGTGGCGCACCGGGGTGCGCGATGCCAGGGGGAGCTCCTGGAGTGGGGCCGTCTTGGCTAGGCTCTGACGACCCCTCGAGGGGGAATGGCCCAGACGACCCGAGGTCGCGCCCAAGTGTCGGGAGCCGGAACCGTGGGCGTGCTGTACGACAGCACGCTCGACCAGCCCCCGGAGATTCTGGTAGGTGGCCCTGGCTTTCGGATCCATTGGCTCAGTCAACCCGCGAAGCAACATGGCCGCCGCGGTGATGTTCTGATTGGCGTGGGGGAAGAACGGAAGATCGCCCGTCCCCTCAGCTAGCTGCTGGTGCACCTGACGCGCGTGGGCGCGTGCGCCAGAGACAAGTGGTGGCTCGGGCTGACGTTGCTCCAGGTCGGCCTGGAGTCTGTCGAGCTCGGCCTTTCGGGCCTCGGCTCTTGGCTAGCCGGAGGTCGGCGAGGCGACGCTGGTGGTGCGCGTCGTCTTCCCGCCGGTATTCTTCCCACCGCGCTTCGTCGCGCGGGAGGAGGGTCCCGAGAGTTGCAGGGGTGGAGGATGGTTCCGCCGCACCCGCCATGTTGCACTCTCGAGAGTACATCCTGCGCGGGGGGTGCTCCCTGTCGGAGCTGGAGCTGTGGCTGGAGGAGTCCCCCAGCAGGTCATGGAGAGAAGTAGGCGCGTAGCCGGTCATGGCCACGAGCCGAGAGCTCGCGGAGGGCGAGACTGTCGTCCGTCGTAGATCGCACATAGCGTTGCCGGAGGTGACACTGGTGCGCGACGAGCCCGCCTGTGAGGCCCACTCCGGGGCCTCGAGGCGGAGGTTGCCGAGAACATCAGCGACCGCGTCCAAGCTCGTGGAGGGCGCCCGGTCTCGGAGGGTAGCAGGGACAAGAACGAGCTCCCCCGCCGTGGTGACGATGAAGTCGAGGGCACCGAAGCGAATCCAGCCCCTTGACGCCGACGAGTCGTCGCGAGGGAAAGAAGCCATCGGGGAGGGAAATGGGAATCCGAAGGCGAATGCGGCGATGACGCGCGAGCACCCCTACCTGACACGCCAACTGTCGGTGTTTCGTGCATCGGCAATACGAATTTTCAGTTAGTGGGGGTCGCGCGCTCCCTCTCCCCCGAATGGTTGACTCAAGAAGCCAGGTGTTTATACTGGTTCGGGCTGAACGTCCCTACTCCAGTTCGCTCGGTCGAGGTGTATTGCTCTTGGCGTCGAACAATTGCCGCGGGAATACAACGAGAGCCAGTCTCGGTGGGTTGTTCAGTTGCTATCTAGAATGCTGTTCGATCTCTCCCCTCCGTAAGGCCCTGCCTCTCCTTATATATCTGGAGACGGGCGGTTTACACGGAAGTTTCGGGGGAGAAAAAGAGGAAGGGGTACTGTCTTCCTTGGAGTCTGGTTTCCGTCTTGTCGTCCGACCTCTTCCTGCCCCACGCCGGGTTGGCGATCTGCGGTGAGCGGTCTTCCGGGCTTGTCGAGATGACGTCTTTGCTCTGTGTACCTGTCAGCTTCGGTCGTTTTAAGGGTGCTTGACTTTGGCTTGGCCTCGGGGGAGGGCGCCCCCCTCTGCGGCGTGTCAGACGACGGGACGGGGGCTTGACTTCTTTGGTGGCCCTTCTGATAGTCTCGGGAAGGCGCCACCTAACCTGGCGCCCACGCCGGAGGATGTCAGACGACGGGGCGGCTGTCTGACACCGACGTGGGCCCTGCGGGCTCGAGCGCTGGTGGGGCAGACCGACCGCACGACCCGATCTAGGAGGTCGGAGTCTGCTGACCGTCTGAGGTCGGCTCCGAACAGGGCGTGGCCTATTTCTGCGACCTACGTATCTGTCGTCGGTGCTGGGCCTTCGTAGAGGCAGGTCAGCCCGCTCGTGGCCCCGGGCTGATGGGGGTACCCATGGTATGGGTACTCATCAACTGTGTACTAGCATGATCTTGGACTAGTGCTGAATATACAGAGGGTCCGGATCTGCACATTCAGGTCCCGACAGAAACCTTCACCAACCTTCACAAATTTGGAGTCAAGCTAAACCTTGAAAAGTTTGCCTTTGGTGTGAAAGGACGGGAGCTCATAGGCTTTCTTGTATCACAAAGGGGTATCGAAGCAAATCTAGAGAAAATTCATGTGATCTTTGACATGGAGCCACCTCGATCTATCAAAGATGTCCAATGCCTTACTGGGTGTATGGCTACCCTTGGGCGCCTTTTATTGCGATCACTAGAAAAAAAGGCTCCCCTTTTTCAAAGTGCTACATAGGTTGGAAGACTTCATATGGACTCCGGAGGCCCATAAGGCTTTCAAGGATCTCAAATCCTATCTAGCACCCCCCTCCACTTCTCATGAGCCCAGGGCCTAGAGAGGCACTCCTATATCTTGCTGCAACCCCAGTAACAATAAGTGTCGTCTCGATCAAAGAAAGGGAGGGAATTCAACATCCGATGTACTATATTAGTGAGGCCCTTGTAGGAGCCAAGACCAGATACACAGAGATGAAAATATATGCTATGCCTTTCTCATGACATCAAGAAAACTATGCCACTACTTCTTTGGGCATTCTATCATTGTCCCGTCAAGTTAGCCTCTCAATGAAGTTATTGAAAATGAAGAAGCAACTGGAAGGATTGCGAAATGGGCCACCAAGCTAGCACCTTTCTCTCTCAAGTTCATCAGGAGGACTTCTATCAAATCCCAAGTTCTTGTTGACTTTGTTACTGAATGTACCAAGCTCTCGGTCAACCAGAAAACACCAACAAACGGTTTGAACCCCCATACAGTATTGGACACTGTACTTTGATGGCTCTAAGCGCTTGGGAGGAGGGGCCTCTAGGGTCGTATTGGTAAGCTCAAGTGGGAAGGCACCCGAATATGCGGCCCACTTATCTTTCAATCCAACAAATAATATGACTAAGTATGAAGCACTTTTTGTTAGGACTACGCCTTACTATGTCTATAGGGATACATCACCTTCTTGTCTTACAGAACTCCCAGCTAGTTGTTAACCAAATGATTAAAACATACCAATGTCTCGACTATAAAATGACTAAGTACTTGAAAAAGTATGAAAGATGGAGCACCACCTTGCTGGGCTTGAGGCTCGTTGGATTCCTCGAGGAAACAATTATGGGAAAATTTTGTGGGTGCCACTGAAAAAATGTGCAATTTTAGTTTACCACTAGTTTTTTCCAAGTTTCAATTTTTCCACTACTCTTTTCACTTCATCCTCCTTTTAAAATTTCTGCCAGTTGGCTGTGAGTTGATTGTCAGTTGATCTTCAATGCGAATTGTTCCTTCTGTTTTTTATTTTTTAAAGATAATAAATGAAGATCAATTCTTTTGAATTTTTTATGACCCTACCTTGCTAAATATTACCATAAATTTTTTAGAGAATGATCAAACTTGTACATTTTTATAAAATGAAGTCATTTATTGGGCAGATCGTCTATCCCGTGTTGTGTGCTCTCAAGAGTCCATTCCTCTAAAAGTCTTCTTTGAAGTTTTAACTATGCCATCAGTGAAGGAGAAAACATCAGTGCATGAATTACCTCCCGAGGTCAATGCGACTTCGATTTCCCATCCCTCTTGGATGACTCCTATTATCAAATGCCACTACTATAGGAATGTACATCATAATCAGTTCTTTTTCATCATCACAGTTACGATTAGATATGCAATATGGATGAACCTGAGTTCTCCGATCTTTATCCAGTGGCTGAGAAACTTTGCGAGGTTTCGGCGATGGCGCTGCGAGGTTGTCCACCGGGACGAAGCGGATGACCCAAACAACAGCGCTTCGGGGGTTCTCCGACGAGGTGAAGTATTTGGTCCAATGCGTCTCAATACGGGGAATTTGGATATGAGACCAATGACCCTCGAAACGGTCCAACGACAGTGAAGAACGGCAAAAACCGTGGTGGTGCTGCTCTTCCCAGGTGAGGAATTGTGGCGGTAGCAAAGCTCCTCGGTGTGCGTGGGCTAGGGCAGTAAACGCGGTGTGAAACGACAAATCTCGGGAGGTGATCCATGCTTTAAATAGCCCTGGTCTCCATGTCCGACACGACGTCAGAGAGGAACCGACGTGGTGGCACCGTGGAGAGAGAAACCAGAGCAGATACGCGAAGACGAAGCGATGTGGCACGATCTCGTGCGTACGCATGGCATGATCCTATGCCTCACACCGCCTAGCTATGTGGACTAATCCATGCCGTTTGATCGGAGACTAACGGCCGGACAAATAGGGTTAGGGTTTAACATGCATGCGGGTTTGGGCTTTGGGCCAGCTGCTAATAGACTCAGCCCGGCCCAAGGTGCGACCCGCTAGGGTTTCTAATTTTCCTGGCTTTCTTTATTTAAAATAATTACAGTAATTCAAAAACTTCAAGAAAAATAGAAAAATACCAGAAAAACTCTAGAAAATATTTTGAGATATTTTGGTCTCAAATAAAATATTTCCAACAAAATTTTATATACTTTTTTAATATGTAAATAATTCAATAAATGACTTAATTCAAATTCATTCCAAATAAATTCTAGAAAATTCCAAAAATTTACAAATCACCATAAATTCAATAAAAGCAAAAATTGGGATGTTACAGAGAGACACATTAGGAATTCAAAATTCTGAAAACCCTAGCCGCTACCCCTCCTTCGCCCAGAGCGGCGCGATCGGTGCTAGCACTCCGACGCGTGGTGTTCTTGCCTCGTACGTGTGGATACCTTGGAGACGTTGCTGTGAGACTTCAACGCTAGGACAATCTGTAGCCAGAGACAATCACGGGGGTTTCTTGGAGGAGTCGCAAGGCTACTACATCTGGTTGGCGAGCTGGTCGCGGTTGTTCAGTTCTGGTCGGTGAGCTGGTTGTGGCTGATCGGATCAAGTCGGCGAGCTGGTCGATACTGATCGGACCTAGTCGGCGAGTTGATCGACACTGGTCAGGACTGGTTAGCAAGGGACATGCTACATCGACTCTACTTCCGCTACGGGCCTACACGTCTAGTGGTAATTATGTGATTTATTATATGGAGTGGTTCCTGGGTTATGCGGTAGAAAATTTTGATTTGAGCTAGAGTAGCCTACCCATACCCAACATAGTGGAGTCGGGTAGGAAAAGAAAAGAGGAGAGAGAGAGAAACTGCCGGCCAGAGCATTAACTTCCCCCACCCGGCACGAGCAGCATTACCGCTTCAAGGCACCGGCAGTGCTGGCCAGGGTGGTACTGTGACATTACGGAATGTGACAATATAGAATACAGCTTTCGATACGACTTTATAGTGTGTTTTTGGGCCGTTTCCGGGTGTTTGGGCCTTTCTGGGGGATTTTGGGCCTTGGGGGTTGAGTTGGGCCTCCGGTGGAAGGGTTTGGGCCCAAGGGGGGAGCTTTTGGGAAGCCAACCCTAGCCCCCACCTGTCGGGACCCCGAATTTGCAAATCCGGACCCTCTGTGTATTCAGCACTAGTCCAGGAACGCGCTAGTGCACACAGTCTTAACATCGGTAAATATCACAATCATACCACTCGACACCAATAAAGTACTTTATTTAAATAGTCAAACTGGTTACTTGACCTTATGGTCAAGTTACAAATATATGCCTCGCAAGGCGAAACTTATTCAGAGAAAAATAATAGCAGCGAAAAATCAAATAACTTCGTGGCGCCATCCAGTATACCACAGGCAACTGACTGGGCTCGCTTCCCTAAGTAGACGGATCCTCTTGGAGCTCCTCCTCCAAAGCTTGTGTAGTCTCCTCTTCAACTGATGTTGTGTTGAGGCAAGGGTGAGTACTTGGTACTCAGCAAGTCATGCACAGAATGCAGGCTAATATACTATATGCATGGCTTGGTACAAAGGAATAGCTCAAGATATATTTGCAAAGAAACACATTTGACAAGTAGCATAAGTAGATTCAAAAGCAAGAGAAGCAAGTATAGCATAGATAACTTTTCAAGGAATTTAATAAACAACTTTCCCATCCTAATCCATATTCCTATCACCATCATTATTAATCCAACCCAACCTTTCAAATCCAAGTTAGTTTTGAGAAAATCTAACCCTTGATTGTAATTCTGGCGATGTCCAATACCGCGGACACGGCTTATTCGAATAGATTCTAAACTCTGCAGAGGTTATGCACTTTACCCACAAGATACAGTCAAACACCACAAAGGCGAGTTCAGTAACAAAGTCTTTGGAAACCTCTAACAATACAAGTGGTCCTCCCGGTTATTAAGCACTAACCCTTCCCTTCGCTAAGGCGAAGTCTAGGCCAATCAACGTTAGATGGGTACTGGCCTCACCCAGACGCTCCCAGTACAACTTACACAAAGGGTGTAGTTGACCTCCGAGGTCCCACAGTGCGTTATTAGCAACTTAGTCAACTAGGTCCGTCCCATTACTGACATGTGGTTGCACGTTAGACCTAGTTCAAAGGCTTGCAAGGTTAAGTCCTTAGGGTGACCAGGGCAAGACTACCCAAGAACCAAATCAACATCCCCAATGCCACAACTGGCCCACTGATTACTCTTGCCACATGCCGGCCGAAAATCGTTTATCAAACCCCGCTTGATTACCATGCACCACGTGCCATCAACATCACATGATACCTTTCCAAAACAGGTTCAATATATCATTAAGTCAATATTAACATTTGATTGTCCAAAATCATGTCATGAGCACGCAGTGTGTCTAAGCGATACTACAACGTTCTAAACCCATGTTGGCAATTTAATAATGTCCAACTAGTAATCCACAACTAGGGTGACAAGGGTCATGGCACATACTTAAATAATCAAGGTGTCATACAAAGAAATTGTTATTTATCTAACCCCATGTTTAAACAAAGTATCTTTCTAATTGAACTAGCATGCAATAGTTTAAATCAAAATAGATTTCAAATAGGATCAACATGGTCAAAGCACAACTTGCCTTCAAAAAGTACTTGTTCTTGGTCTTGAGTTGGATCCTGAGTTAATACTTCTCCTTCGAATCCTTCCCAAGACTTCAACGTCTACTCGTAAAGCGTGCAAATAGCAAATTCACAAATAAACAATAGGCAAAAAGTGTCCAAACATCCAAATAAAATCCATAAACAGAGAGAACATAATTTTATGAGTTTTAGAAACTGGAATCGTCAAATTTGGAGTTAAGACGCAAAAGTTATGATTATTTAAAGTTTAAATAATCAATTAAATAATTTTGCAGAGAAAAACTTTAGTCCAAAAATTAAATAAAATTCATATTTAGGTAGATCTCATTTTTATACAAATTTGGAAATTTGAATCACTCAAATCGGAGTTGAAACGCAAAAGTTATAAGCGTTTGAAGTTTGAAACAAAATCTGAAATCATTATTACGAATTAATAAATCATTTTCTTTTTCGGAAATTAATTATTGCGTCAGCATGGACACGTGGCAGCCTTCGATTGGTTGGCTGGCGCCACCGGTCCATGGACTCGGTCCACGCCGGCTCGGGTCTACAGTGGACTCGGTCCACGACTCCACGCCTCGCCGACATGTGGGCCCATTCGGGTGACGCCATTCGGCGTCGGCGAGGCTCGGCCACGGTCTTCGGCAGTGGGACCTACCGATGACGTCATGGGTGACGTCACGGTCGCGATCGGCCGACACGCGGGCCCCGCGTGTCGATCTACCACGCGCCCGCGTGGCGCGGCGGTTCGGCTCCCTGGACACGTGGCACGATCGTGTCCGTTGATTTGAAATTCAACGGCCGTGATTAGATCCAGGGTTAACACGTTGAAACTACTCGATGATCGTGGGCCGTTCGATCTAGATCGGACGGTCCAGATCTAATCCTATAACAGCACTACTACGGCACGTGGCGATCGTGGGCCGTTGGATCTTGATCCAACGGTCCAGATCTAATCGGGTTTGGAACACGTGAACTCACCTCAACCGCACGATCAAGATCGGACGGTCCACAGAGCTCGCGAGGTCGATGGCGACGCGGCGGAGCAAGACCACCGGAGATGAGAACGACGACGAGCCCGACGGCGTTTCGGGATTGCTCCGGCGAGATGAGTCCTCCCTTCGGGTGCGTCTCGTCACGGGGATTCCGGATCTGGGCTCCTTCTCGGCGGAAGACGACGGACGGCGGCGGAATCGGCGGTAAACCGCTGCGCAACAGGGTTCCAACTCCGGCGAGCTCGTACGGGCAAACGGCGACGGCTCAGGCGAGATGGCTTGGGGGAACGGGTGCGCACGGATGAGGGCAACCTCGGGGGACGTCTCACGCTTTAAATACGGCCTCGACGTGCGTGCAAATCGGAACCCTAACCGTGTCCTGCTCGGTCACGGCGGAGCTCTCCGGCTCGGAGTCGGAGCGGAGACGACGACGCACGGCCGTCCACGTGGCACGATCAACGGCCACGATCGCGTGGACGCGATCGGATCCGGGCCGGATACGGCTCGAACCGGTACGGGCGGATCTCAGCCGTTGGATCTTGATCCAACGGTCGGGATCGCTTAGGGTTGGGAGCTGGTTTGGTCGAGTCAACTGGCTCGGGTCGGACTCGAGTCCGACTGGTTCGACTTCGATCGGATGAACACGACTCGACCGAGTTGATTTTCCAAATGATTTAATATTTAAAATAATTCCCAATAATTCATTTAATTCATTAAAAATAGCAAAAGACTCGTAAAAATTCCAAAAATTTCGGAAAATATTTTGGATCATTTTGGACTCAAATAAAATATTTCCAACAAAATTTTATTTGCAAAGTTTAATTCTTTAATTAATTCAAAATGGAATAAATTCAAATAAATTCCAAATAAATCCAAATAAATTCCAGAAAATTCCCAAAAATTCACCAAAGTGCCAAATCACACATGAATTTAAGGAAAGCAAAATTTTGGGGTGTTACACCACCCCTTGGTGCGCCCCCCTCACCCTCCACTCCCTAGCCGCCACCCCCAAACCCCCCATGCGCCTCCCCCTTCCCCTCCCTAACCCTAGCCGCCCCTAGCCCCTCCCATTGCGCATACGGTTTTAGAGGCCGAATCAGTTTTTCCCAATACTTAGAAAAAGCTAGGAAATTTCCTAAGCTACGAGAAAATGTACTCGTTTACTTAATTTGGAGTTTTAGAACTCAAGTTATGCTAGTTGGAAGCCCGCTGTCCCGTCGGGACAGATTCTCTGTTTTCGGGTTTTAGGGGTGGTTTGCGGAGTCGGGTTAGGGGATCGTTCATGTACTATTTTGTGGGCACGTTTTGAGTGTGTGGTACCTATGTGCAGGTGGTGTGATCACGGGAGTGCCCTCAACCTCTCGCCAATCCGTCGCCCACGGTTGAAGGCAAGTGTATTGGAATGTGTTCGGGTTGTATGATTGCTAAACTTGCTTTGGTGCAATATGATGACACGATACGCTATCTTGCCATGATTGATGTTTTCCTATGATATGATGAATATGGTTTTATATATTTGTTATGAATTCATGGTATTAAATGTTTATGTGAGATTATACATGTTCATGTCATATGTGCATTCATAATGGAAGAGGCGACCCATTCTGATGCGGGCCTCTGCGTTCACACGTAGTGAACACGAAAGACCTACCTCGTAGTCCCATCCACGGTTGTGAATGGGAACGAGTTATTAAGAGTAGGCACCCTCAATCTACGGGATGGAAGGGGAAGAGGGTGCACACCGACGGGTGTGCACTCGGCAATACCGGTATGTGCTTCACGGAGACATGTGCATTGCATTGCATACATGGATAATGATGTTATGAGAGGAATACCATGCGAATGTGAAATACTTATTGTGGTTGCGTGGAACCACCGGGTCTCTTTCTCTCTTCTTCTTCGTCGGACTGTTTCTTGTTTTTCGGGGAACCTGCCTCTCCACTGTCTTCTTCCCCCCTTTATAGGGCAGGCCTGGGAACATGCCCATATTGATTGGCCTTCTTTTTCTTTATTATTTCTTGCCAAGAGCTAACCTGAATTGTTTTTATTGAATCACGTCTCTCATGCGTTGGGCTTTTTTGCCCTCTGTTCGTACACCTTTATAGGGGTTTGGCCAGAATCTCACTTGTATTGGGGTCTCGATTGCTGGACACGCCACCGTACTTGGGAGGAGTTGTTGGAGGGTGTCGGACATTGGTGATTTGGCATTAGGTTCGCGTCGGAGGGAGACACTGGCTAGAGTGATTCTCCCAGGTTCCCCTCCTTCGCCACGGAAGAGGTACTTCCCCTCGGTGCGGGGAAAAGGGTGATCACTTATCCATCTCCTCCTTTTAGGGGGTTGACCCCCTAGAGTATGGGCTCATGGCTTTGTCGAGAAGGAAGAGGTTGGCGTTCATAAAACTGCTTATGTGGGTCACTAGGCAGCGTGGTGTTTCACTCTGGGCTGGCCAAGGGGAGGTGAGCCTGGTGGCCCTACCACACTAGCCCCTCATGTCGGGGTAGAAGTTACGCTCATTGGATGCAACATTAATCGTCCGAGAGTTTTTTTTTTTTTTTGTAGAGATAGGGTTTTCCGAAGCGGTGTGAGGTTCATCTTCTTTGGCTCTGCATTTCGTCCATTTTCTTTTCTCGTTCGCGTTCTCCGGTGCCTGTCTCCCTGATCTCCTTCCCACCTAGATCTCCATGGGTCCTAGGCGCCCTCCTAAGATAAAACCTGGCCTTGAGAAGATGCATGATTATCCCCCATTTTGGGGCGGTCAAGGCGTTGAGCTCACGGAGCCTCACGATGCATTAGCGGTGATTTTGGGGTAGTCGCCTTCCATGCGCCCCGGGTAGTGAAGAAATCTCGGCCTCGGCGAATGAAGCGATGGTGTTCGCGGCATTTCGAGGACTTACGATTCCGTCGGCCCCTCTCACCGCGGTACTCAAGGTTTTCCATGCAGTCACGGCCTTACCCCTAACGCCATCGTGCGATTGGCGATGTTGAATATGCGTTAGCCGCTGGTGGAATCCACTTGATCGGCGCTTGTTTTCTCTCATAGAAGACGCGTTTTGGCGGTAAAACAGGAACGACGAAGGTCGTAAGTCATGTTTCGGTTCTCTCAATTTCCAGACGAAGAGATCTCTTATAAAGAAATCCCAAGAGCGCCGCCAAGAAATGGGACTCGGGAGGATGGATATCACGGTGGTATTATCAAATTCGTGGGCACGGACTCTCCTCCATAGCCCGATGGGTCAAATCACGCGATTCGATCCCCTAATTGGAGCGCGACGCGAAGAGATTGGACATCTTGACTATTTGAAGGCCCTTCGTGCCCCAGTACAATGCGAGATTTGGTGGAAGAATCACGCTTATGTCGTATCGACCCTTTGGCCAGGAGTTCCTGTTACTCTGGAGTGGTCATTGGGAGGTGCGGTGTCCGTGCCGACCTGAAGGGGTACAAGGCAGGCGCGGAGGCGGCAGCCGAGATGGCTCGCATAAGCCACGGGCCCTTGCCAGGCAACGGAATATGAGGCGCTTATGGGCGCCGTGGGGGCCACCGATGCTCGTTTTCTTGATCGGGACGCCGCGCCCACTCATCCCCGTGGTCACTGGTTCTCCCGCTCGCTAAACGAGCAAGGTTAGCTCGTGTTCGAGCAGCCCCAAGCTTGCCGCCGGGTGGGAGCGAGGATTTGGGGATGATGACGATTTATGAGGCGGATTGGGATTCGGAGGAATCCGGCAACGAGGAGTGATTCCTCCGGCCTGTGGCGGCTACGTCTCTCCTGCTCCGCCTTCAGTTACGTGGGTGCGAGGAGCCCCTAAACGATTCCCTTAGGTCGGTGTGGCGAACCCTCGCATATGCCATCTCAGATCTGAGCTTTCCTGTGGCAACATCGAGTCCGGGCCGCTATGGGGAGGTTCCTCGGCCCTCCCACTTGACCCTTCAAATGTGCTGTTGCTGACTGAGTCACCCCGGGTATTCATTTGGGGATTCACGGAGTGGAGACTATCGGCGTATGACGAGGATGATGGTGATTCTCGGTGCGGAGTGCCACGAGGGCAACTTGAAGATGGGACCGCCTCGCAGGGAGACTGGGTTTGCAGCTTGAACATTTCCCTCCTGACACCCCCAATCGGGGAGAAGGTCTTACTCTGATACTTTTTCCCACACTCGTTAGGTGCGATATTCTTCCGAGTGTTTTGATGAGGTTAATGCGGAGAGTAATAAAGCGGAGGAGGCGGAGGCTTTAACACCGCTGAAACAGTCCAAATCGGGGCGCTTGCCGATCCTTTACTGCCGCGGAGGATGAGGGTCGAGAACCTCAGATTCCAAGTACTCAAGCGTCCCCCCGAGATGAGGATTTTTACCTTGAGCCAACCAGCCATGGGTGGTGGGCTCTTCTTTTATCGCTTTGATTTGTCGGATTTTTTCAAATTTCGATTTTGAAAGGGGGTAATGTTTCTCAGTCTTTAAGAAAGATGAGCGGCCTTTTCCCCTTACAATAAATGTGGCTTTATTTGAGGAAGTCAATGACCTTTCTCTCTGCGAGATCTCGATGGACCATCATTTAAAGGTACCCTTCCTTTTGAGCTTATCCTCTGGTATCAATGTCCTTCAATACCGCTTCATATCTTCTCCATTTTTAGGGGCTGTATAAGCCCGAGAAATTTGCGTCCGATTTGGCATTACTTGGGTCAGTGGTTTAACAAGGGGCTCAGTGATTGCGAGGTCGCGAAGGAGCAGTAAGCGGAACTAGAGGCGAGAAGGCTAATCTTTCAAGGGCGCCAGGACTCTGAGGACTCATGGCCAAGGTGCAGTGAAGCATCCCAAAGTCGATTTGGCTGCGAAAATGCAGAACTCGAGAGGTAATTTCTCGATGAGGACCGTCTCACGAGGAGGAGCGAGCATGGCGTGCGCGAAGCGAAAAGAAGAAAGATGATCGAATAGAGGAATTAAAAACCTATTGGTGGTTCTTTGAAGAGGGCAAGAACATGTTGAAGAAGCAAGTGGAGGGAATTCCCCTCTCAACCACGGTCTGGCATGAGCGAGGTTCAAATGCACCTTCGTAACACTCAACGAGCGGAGGAGCGCCACGACATGGTTGAGAAGGAATGGAATCCACGTTGTCTGGGATTCACGGGCTCTGAAGGCCTTCGCCAGACTCCTCGGTTCGGTATTGATGCGGCTCAGAGTCGTATTCCCTCCTCCACTGAAGCTGTCTCCTTCCTTGAGAAATCTACTAAGATTTTTGGGGACTCACATCGACCTTCAGGACATCACAGCGAGTAGGCTCGTCAAAACGGCTCGGCTATTGGAGGCAAAAGGATGTACTCATATACGCGAGCACTTCCGGTTTTTCTGCTTTGCTCGTCGTTACCAGGGTTGGAGATATCCTTAATCAGTGAAGCCTTCCTCCGCGCATCTAGGCTATCGCTGCTTTTATGTCAGATTTAGCAAGACGGGGAGCCCACGGCAAGGAGTTTGGTTGTCGAGCTCGTGTCTGATGCGACTTCGGGAAGGGCAGAGAAGCCGCCTCCTTCGTAGTTGGGGTATCTTCGGGTGAGGATTTTGTAGACACTTGGGTTAAATCACCCATTTTATCAAATGACCATGTATCGTTCGTTCGCTCCACGGGTCCTTCGCTCGAAAAATCCTTTAGCTTCTCCCGAACGGAGACCAAACGTCGACGGTATGTAAGCGGGACTTAATGGTGCAGCGAACTTCTCGGGACGTGTGGGCGCTTAGGCTTCCAGCGTTCTTATTTAACTCTGGCCCTTTTCACCTTCCTCGCCCACCTTGTTAGTATCGAGTAGAGCGATCGCTCTCTACCCTGTCTTCCTTTGCTTTTTCAATGGTGACCTCCAAATCATGGAAGAGGACCCCATTTTTGCCAACCTGGATGAGGGCCTGTGCGAAGATCCCGCCACTCTGGGGGAGGAGGGAGCCTATCATGGTTCACGATCTTAGGGTGACGCTCCGCTCCGGGTCTTCCAGTGACGATTTGAGGCCTTCATCCCGACGGCTATGGGCGGATTTCGACATGATAATGGCATGAGAGGAGGCCCTCGCTCGAGACCTCGCCAACCTCGACATATTGATCGGGATGGTGCCGCGAGCTGCTGGAAGCCAAGGATGCCTCGCAGGTTGTGGCGCGTGCTAATCGCATCTAAGTCCGCTCCGTTTAGTATAAAAGCTCGTTGGATTACCGTACTATGTATGCTTGGGACGATATTATGTAATTCAGTCGGGGACTTGTACTTATATCTGTTTGGTCTTCTCTGTTTGAATTCCTTCGATCTTGCATTCTTAGCTTCCATCGCGCCTTGAGTAGTAGTCGTGGAATGGTCTCAGTAATTAGCATAATCGTAAGCACCCCTCCTTCCGCCGAGGAAAGACGGATACCGACTTGGGTGTATTTTCTCAATAACTTGGCAAGGGTAATACGGTGTGTTCCCGGTCCTTCTGAGCGAAGGTGAGGTTAGGCACCTTAACCCTGATTATTTCGTGAATAGGCTAACTGGAACAACGAACGAATTGTAGTGTCGGTGTGACTAAATATCCACGTAAGTCCTACCAGAGGCGAGGCAGCGGGTCTCGGAGAGCGAGGGATGGGTGGGACTTATGCCCGACCAAACATCCAAAATCCTACGAAGCACGAGGCAACGGGTCTCCTGAGCGAGGATGGGTGGGACTTATGCCCGACCAAGCATCCACATGAAATCCTACCCAGAGGCAGCGGGTCTCGAGCGAGGATGGGTGGGACTTATGCCCGACCAAGCATCCGCGAAAATCCTACCCGGCACGAGGCAACGGGTCTCCTGAGCGAGGATGGGTGGGACTTATGCCCCGACCAAGCATCGCGAAATCCTACCCAAGACGAACAGCGAGTCTCGGAGCGAGGATGGAGTGGGACTTATGCCCACCAAGCATCAGCGAGAAATCCTACCCTAAGACGAGGCAACTGGTCTCGGAGCGAGGATGGGGTGGGACTTATGCCAACCAAGCATCCGCGAAATCCTACAGACGAGGCAGGGTCTCGAGCGAGGGATGGGTGGGACTTATGCCCGACCAAGCATCCATGAAATCCTACCCAGACGAGGCAGCGGGTCTCGGAGCGAGGATGGGTGGGACCTATGCCCGACCAAGCATCCATGAAATCCTACCCGTACGAGGCAGCGGGTCTCCTGAGCGAGGATGGGTGGGATATGACCGACCAAACATCCGCTACTCCTAATAGGTTTCTTGATTTGAATCCTGGAGAATATGAAGATGGCTCGAACTCGCAATGTCTTTCCATTATTTTGATAAGGATCGGTACATTTCTTTCCTTGATTCCACCACCTCACGGATAAAATTTTTTGAGTGTCAGGTGTTCGAGTCCGTGGTATCTCTTCTCATGAGGGGTAATGAGTTTGTGTGCACCCTGTTTGACTCTTGGATGATGTATGGTCCCTCGTGTCGTTTCGGCCAGTGAAGGTCGGAGCGGCCCGCTTGAGCACCATGTCCCTGGTGTATTTCACGCTTTCTTCACCTTCTTGTTGAAGCTTGGTGGGCGCCTCGTAGGCTTTCATGGTCTTTAAGGCTTGAAGCTTGTGTTCTTCCTTTAGATCACACATGATGTCAATTGCCTCATGGGTCGGGGTTTTAATTACCGTAAGGATTTTGCAGGATCTCCAGGTGAAGCGGCTTCTTCCCGAAAAGGAGGCGGAAGGGGAGAACCCGGTCGCTCTTGAAGCGAGTGCGGGTTGCCCATAAGACGTGATCCGGCTCGTCGGGCCAAAGCCCCTTCTTAGAAGTAAAGCCTTTTTATGCCATCAAGAAGTAACCTGCTCGCTGCGTTTCCACCGCCTGCTCGACCGAGGATGACCCAGGCGAAGCAGATCTTTATCCCAGATTATCGCGATGTCGCGGAATTTCAGTCAATTGGAGTCCCATTGTCGGTCACGATTTGGTAAGGGACCCCGTGTCGGCAGATAATCGGATTTTCCATAGAAATTTGACGGCCTCTGCGGTTATCTTCGCAACCGCTCGCTCGATCCACGGGAGGAGAAGTAATCGATGGCGACGATTAAAAAGCGAAGGTTTGCTCGAGCTTTAGGAAGCGCCCCAACAATATCTATTCCCCACTTGGCGAAGGGCCGGGCCAGGTACCGCATGCAGTTCATTGGCGGGAGCCTCGCTTGCTTGGTCATCCATTGGCACGCATGTGATGTCGGACCATGTGCTCGCATCTTACCTTATTGAAGGCGATGAGCCCCATCCGAATAGCTTTCTCCACGAGATTCCTAGGGCTGTGTGCTCATAATCTCCTCGTGTGCTTCAAGTAGAGCTTGAACTCCTTCTTCTCGTGAAATGCGGCGCTAGCCATGGAGCCTTGAGAGGCCGCTTCTGGAATAGGAGGCCGTTGATGATGAGTACTTCTTGCTCGTCTTTTCGGCGCAGCGCCTGCCTGTCTCCTCGTCGCAAAACTCCCTCCAGGAGGTAGTTGTATATCTCATCTCTCCAATCTTCACCGGCTGCCCGAACGATGAGGTTTATCTGGGAAGGAATGGAGGGGTGCGAAGTATCTCGAAGAAGATTGTCAAGGTAGGCTTCTCCGGTGGTCTGCGATCTTGGCCAGCTCGCTGGCGCGTTCATTTTGAGACACAGGAATTGCATTAGCAGTGAACCGGTGAAGCCCTTCTCCATTGTCCGGATCATCTCGACGATTTACGGAGCTGTTCATCCTTCACTTGATATTCTTTGGTGATGTGCCCTGAATGAGTTTAGAGTCGGTGTATATTATCGCCTTTACGCTCCCATGATCTTTGCTTTTACGATACCCAATAATAGCGCTTCATACTCGGCTATATTGTTGGTTGAAGGGAAATTCCACCTTCTTTGCGAACTCCACTTTTTCTCCTGGGTGTGTGTATCACCGCTATTCCCCGCCCCACTCGCCCCCCCAAGACCCATCGAGTGGATGGACCACATTGTTGAGTTTGGTTGTTCTCCTGGCCGGAGGTCCATTCTACCATGAAATCGGCGAGGCTTGGCTTTTGATAGCCGTGCGAGGAATTATGGTTAATTCAAAGGGAGCTAGCTCGGCCGCCCACTTGGCCGATCGCGCCGTGCTTTCCTGTTGAAGAGCATAGACCCTAGAGGATATGTAGTTGGCACCTTGATGCGGTTGGCTTGAAAATAATGCCGGAGCTTGAGATGCCACAATGTGAGCGTATGCCGCTTTTTCCATTTCCGAGTATCGTAGCCCGCTCCTTGGAGGGCTTGAGAGACAAAGTAAACCGGTACATTGTTTGGCGCCTTGAGGCCGCACTAACCAGCTTACAGTAGAGGGGCTAGCTGCTAGGTATAATGTAAGCTCCTCACCTTGCTTCGGGCTTTGTAGGACAGGATTTCCATGAGGCTCTGCTTCAAGTTATCGAAGCGCGTGGCATTCCCCTGTCAGACGAAACTATCGTTTGTGCGCAAGGCTTTAAAGACCGGGCAAACTTTCGCCCGCTGATTTTGGCAAGAACCACCGAGTTGCCGCTATCCGCCCCGCCAACCGTTGTACTTCTTTCGTGTTTCTTGGTGGGGCCATGTCTTGGACAGCTCTTATCTTTTCTGGATTCGCTTCTATGCCTCGTTGGGAGACCAGAAACCTAGCAACTTTCTGCGTCCACGCCAAAACGCATTTTGACGGGTTAAGCTTCACCTTTCCTTTTATCAAATTTACGAAAGTTTCGGAGATCCCGATGTGATCTTCTTTCTTCTCACTTTTGACAATGATATCGTCCCACGTAGGCTTCCACATTTCTTCCCAACGATCGGCGAAGATCTTCGTGATGAGTCGAAATGAAGGTAGCACCTGCGCTTTTGAGCCCGAAGGCATCGCGACGAAGCAATAGGTGCAGAAGGAGTAACGAATGCTTTGTCTTGTCTTCGTCTCCTTCTTGCATATAGATTTGGTGATAACGAGTACGCGGCGTCAAGGCTCATCCTTTACGGCCGGAGGTTGAATCAACCTTTGGTCGATGCGGGGAAGTCATCTTTCGGGCATGCTTTGTTTAAGTCGGTGAAGTCGATGCACATCCTCCATGCCCTAGCCTTCTTGACTAGGACAATGTTGGCCACCAATCGGGGTATCAGATTTTCGCGGATGATTCCGCTGAGTGCTTTAGCCACTTCCACCTTCGCAATTCTTGTCTTTCTTCTGCAAGTTTTCTCAACTTTTGCTTTCTAGGCTTCACGTTTGGATTAATAGCGAGAGCATGTTCAATAGTTTCTCTTGGGACGCCAGGAAGGTCTTCAGGCCCCCATGCGAACACGGTTTCATATTCCTGGAGGAGGAGCAGCAAGTGTTTTTCCTCCTCTGGAGACAACATGGCGCCGAGGCTTACTGTCTTGTTGCTTCCTGGCTTTAGCGGTATCCGTTGGGTTTCTCCCTGGGGTTGTGGCTTAGGGAGCCATCGGCTGCGACTTGCAGGTACGACGGGATCTAGCTCAGTAGTGCGGACGTGTTTGACTTGAGGTGGGTTCTCCATATCTATCTTCCTTGCCAAGGCTTGGTCTCCTCGCACCGTGATGACACCACCGTCGGGAGGGATTTTCATGCATAGAAACCGTGATGAATTATGGCCCCCATGGTTGTCGATGAGCCCCCGCCTAGGATCGCATTGTATTGGAATGGCATGTCTACCACATTGAATGTGACACGACTTGTGACGGTTTGTGGCGTCGCGAATGTGACTTCAAGCTCCAATTGCCCGAGTGTTATTGTGCTTCCTCCAAAACCCATCCAGGCACCTCCGATTTTTCAACCGATCTTGTGGAATCATCATTTGTTGGAAAGCCTCCAGGGATAGTATGTCCGCATGGCCTCCCTCCATCTACCAATATTCACGTGCCAGCGATGGGCGATAATGGCGGTTACTTACCAAGGAATCTTGGTGCGGGAAGTGTACCCCCATGGCGTCCTCTGTGTGAATGTGATTGGCCTGCATTTTAGGAGGAAGAATTAGTGGGGTAATTAGTGCGATGTGGTTAATTTGCCGGCGTCGCCTTCCTCACATCTTTTTGACGAGAGATGTGATGAGGAGCCCCCGCAATGACGCTTGATAATGCGACGAAGATGATTCATTCCTACTCGAGGGGGTGTTGTTGTCAACGAGAGGTGCTTCGTGGCGCAAGATCGTCTTGACTTCTCTTTGTTTCGCTCGAACCGCCGATATCCGTTGATCACTTTGCATTGGATGGTGTTGAGTGATATTTTCCCGTGATATTCACGGAAATCACGCTGCCTCTCTTCCTTCTTGTCTAACTGCTTCCCTCGTCTTGCTTTCCTCGGCGGGTGGTCCTCGTCTCTGCTTGCTCGGCAGCCACACGCCTTGTGGCTTGCCGATCTCTTGGCTTTTCAATGTGGTGGATTCTCCTCCTCGTCTCTTCTTCACGGCTCGGTATCGTTCCCTCATTTTGGGTTGTCAGGAGGTCCTTCCCTCGCCCTCTCTTGAGCTGAGGCTGAATTCTTGCTTCTCTGTTGGGCGAGTCTTCCCTTCGGAGAGTTGTCTTCCCTCACTTGCATTACTCTCTCATCTTCGCAAAGAGTTCTTCCACCGTGCGCACCTCTTTACACAATGAGCCTTTGCCAGCGGATCCCCTCTGAGCCATAGCGTCGCATTGATGATAGTAGTGTCGCTTACTCCTTCAGCACTAATCCGTGGGAGAAGTAACTTTTAAGGAGTTTCCCCTTCGCGCTTGTCCTGACCGCAAATAGGTCACTTTCCTCTTTCATTCCATCAAAAATTACCTGGAAGTTGCCTTCAAGCTTGCGAGCGGAGTTGCGCCAGGTGATTGAGGGCTCGCCGAAGAGTACCAGGATAAGGCTATGCCTTCGAGAGCTAGAAGGAGCCCTTCGCCTTGATATCATCATCTCCTCCCTGGCTTCAACGTCAGATTTGTATCATAAGCGCGGAGGAACTCCTAGTCCGTCTCAGCCGTCATACGCTTTAACAAAGGGGGAAATTTGAAGCTTCGGAAGGCCATTTTTGGTCCCGTAGGGCGGGCGAGGGAGTTTGGATCGTGGTCTTCCTGTGTCTTGTCGCGGCCGGAGATAGCACTCACTGGCTCGGGCTTTAGTCTTGTGATTCGTATTGAACCCCATCGATAGTCCTTGCAGACGCTTCCAACTCGCCATGAGTTGTTCGTTGGCTTTCATGAGCCCGCCGCGTTGGGGTCAATCTCCTCTGAGCTCCGGTTCCTTCTCCACAGGTTTCTTCGTTTCCATGGGTCTTTTGGCGATGAGTGGATGTCGCCGACGCCCACATCTCCTCGTTGTCGAACCGTCAATTCGCTGCCGAGGCCGCTGCTTTGGGGGCTCGCTTGCGACGCCACCGGAATCTGTGGAGGTAAGGTTCGCCACGTTTCGAGTTTATTGCGGCCGGCACCGCGTCTCATCATGCGTGTCAGGGGATCTCAGTTGGCTTCGTGACGCCGCCTTGGTTCTTCCGCTCCTGCCGTCGTTGTCGCCCCTTGGATAACTTGCCTCTTTCCTTTTTTTGGTGGCATGGTTGCAGGAAACTTACCCTTGAGCTTGATCGGCCGGTGGTGGTTTCACCTTGCGGTTGGGTTCCCCACGGACGGCGCCAGTGTGGTTGCGTGGAACCACCGGGTCTCTTTCTCTCTTCTTCTTCGTCGGACTGTTTCTTGTTTTTCGGGGAACCTGCCTCTCCACTGTCTTCTTCCCCCCTTTATAGGGCAGGCCTGGGAACATGCCCATATTGATTGGCCTTCTTTTTCTTTATTATTTCTTGCCAAGAGCTAACCTGAATTGTTTTTATTGAATCACGTCTCTCATGCGTTGGGCTTTTTTGCCCTCTGTTCGTACACCTTTTATAGGGGTTTGACGGGAATCTCACTTGTATTGGGGTCTCAGATTGCCTGGACACGTCACTGTGTACTTGGGAGGAGTTGTTGGAGGGTGTCAGACATTGGTGATTTGGCATTAGGTTCGCGTCGGAGGGAGACACGGCTAGGAGTGATTCCCTCCGGTTCCCTCCTTCGCCACGGAAGGGTACTTCCCCTCGTTGCGGGGGGAAAAGGGGTGATCCTTATCCATCTCCTCCTTTTACCGGGGTTGACCCCTAGAGTATGGGCTCATGGCTTTGTCGAAGGAAGAGGTTGGCGTTCATAAAACCGTTTATGTGGGTCACTAGACGCGTGGTGTTTCACTCAGTTGGCCAAGGGGAGGGGTGAGCCTGGCTGGCCCTACCACACTTATGATGTCAATTATGAGATGTACACATGGGGTTATTGAAATATGTTCCTTTGATTCATTGCAATACACTTTGCTGAGTGATGAACTCACGCTTGTGCTTATGATGTTTTTAGGTACCATGACACCGGCATGCGGGAAAGGGGCTCAGCGGCACTTCATCACATAATTTCCGCACATTTAGACAATATTTACTTTTCGGAGTTGTGATAATAAATTTAGTGTGAGGAAACTAGGATTATGATTTGTTCGTGTGCTTGTTTACATCCATTACTTCGTTTTAGTTCATGGAGTGGTTAAATTCGTTATGCTAGACTTAAGTTATTGCTATGTCACCTGTTATTACTGTTTTAGATGCTTTCCATTATGATATATCTTGAGATATTCTTGTTGTTGCTCCGTACCATGGAAAAACAAAGGAGATGCTGCCGAAATTTTTCGGTTTAGCATTTGCACCTTTCTGTAATTTATCCTAATTTGTGGTATTTAGATGCTTCTTATGCTATATTTGGTGACATCCAGGGCATACCAGATGCCGGGGTGTTACAGGTACTACCAGGAAATGGCCTTCGGTAGTTTCAGCTCTAACTGGGGTGATAGATAGCAAAGCCTAAAGAGTTGCGAAATAGCTCAGATTTGATCATAACTTAATGAAAATCATATTTGAGCATTTTTAACTAAATTAACTTTCAAAAGCACAAGGTAAAATAGTTTTTAGTCAAAATAGATCTTTTGGAGCTTTCAAAGCAACTTTTCGAAAGAAAAGGAACTAAAAAACCATATGAACCAAATTGATTGAATTGTTTGAGTCAAAAAAGGCTTTTAGAGCAGTAGAAATATCAAGATTCCAGTTCTAAGAGTGGTGACTAACAAAGTGCATTTATTAGGTCAATATAGACCAATTTTTGAATTTTGAGATAGTTTGAGAGACAAAACATTTCTAAATGCATTTTGACTTTTGTTTCAAGATAAGAGATAGCTTTAGCTAGTTTTAATAAATTAATATATATATATATTGTTTTGATAAGTGAGGTTTTTGCAAGGATTTTTGTAAATCATCAAAATAGGACATTTCCAAAATAGTTTTGATCTAATATGATCTAGAATTTTCGTTTGAAGATTAAGTTGCACTTATTTGATATTTTCACATTTTTGGGATGTAGTATACATGGACATGGTATAATATTCCCCCTTAATGTGTTGCCAACTTAAAGAATCAAGAAATTCGAATAAGAGCAAATAAACATCAAACAAACATGCAATCATGGTGCACAAATTCAAGCAATATTGGATAAGTCTATGACATTTAATTCTTTCCTCAACTTGCAAAAGCAGGTTTAATCTAAAGGTTTGGTGAGAATATCAGCCAATTGATCTTCGTTTATAATATGGCTAATGACAATATCCCTTTTAGTCACACGATCTCTTAAGAAATGACGGCGAATATCTATGTGTTTGGTTTTTGAGTGTTGGACGGGGTTGTTAGCTATTTTTAAGGCATTTTCATTATCATACAAAAGAGACACTTTTAAAATTTATACCATAATCCATCAATATTTGCCTCATCCAAAGTAATTGAGCGCAACAACTACCGACGGAAATATATTCGGCTTCGACGGTGGATAGGACAACATAATTTTGTTTTTTAGAAAACCAAGAAACAAGGGATCTACCTAGGAATTGATAACTTCTAAAGGTGCTCTTTCTATCCACTTTGCAACCAACATAATTCGAATTTGAATATCCAATTAAATTAAATTTTGCACCTTTAGGATACCACAAGCCTTTAATATATTAAATTTTTTTGACGGCCACTAAATGGCACTCTTTCGGAGATGCTTGAAAGTGTGCACGTATGCAAACACTAAACATGTTATCGGGTTTAGATGCAATAAGATAAAGTAAACTACCAATCATAGAATGATAAAAGCTTTAAATCTACTAGTTTACCTCCCTCATTGAGGTCTAAATGCCCGTTGGATGCCATGAGAGTCTTTATAGGTTTGCGTCCTCCATGACAAACCTCTTGAGCAGATCCTTCATGTACTTGGTTTGACTCACGAAGGTCCCATTCTTGAGTTGTTTGATTTGTAGTCCAAGAAAGTAGCCCAACTCCCCAATCATAGATATTTAAAATTCCCTAGACATCATATCACCAAATTCTTTACAAAAATCTTCGTTAGTAGAATCAAATATAATATCATCAACATAAATTTGGCATACAAAGAATTCACCATCTATAATTTTAGTAAAGAATGCTGTATCAACCTTCTTAATTTTAAAACCATTTGAAAGTAGGAAGTCTCTAAGCCGCTCATACCATTCTCTAGAAGCTTGTTTGAGTCCATATAGCACCTTAGAGAGTTTGTAGACATAATTAAGATTTTAGGATTTTCAAAACTGGGATATTGTTCTACAAATGCTAACTCGGATATTTGTCCATTCAAGAATGCACTCTTCACATCCATTTGAAATAGCTTAGTATCAATGCAAGAAGCAAAAGCTAGCAAGATGCAAATGGCTTCTAATCTTGCTACGGGTGCAAAGATTTCACCAAAATTCAAACCTTCAATTTGGGTAAAACCTTGTGCAACAAATCTTGTTTTGTTTCTTACCACAATACCATTTTTATCTTGCTTGTTTCAAAAAAACCATTTTGTGTCGCGACGTTGTGGTCCTTGGGTCTTTCAACAAGCGTCCAAACGTCGTTTCTAGCTAAGTTGTTAAGTTCTTTATGATCTTTAAGCAAATAGTTCACCCAATCTGGATCGCTTAAAGATTCATTTACATGAGTTGGTTCAAAAGAAGAGACAAAAGAGTACTGCTCATAAAAAGAAGCAACACGAGATCGAGTTTGAACTCACTTACTGACATCACACAAAATTTGATCAAGTGGATCCTTGGATATTTGGTTGTGAATTCTTGGAGGTATCGCTTGAGCTTGATCATCCACCTTACCTTCTACCTCGATTGCTTGAACTTGACTCGGCATAGCAAAAGTAGACGATTCAACTTGAGTGGAAGAAGGTTGACTGTCCTGATCATCTTCTTTTTGAGTCACACCTCTAATAGACATATTCTTCATGGCTTGTCTTAATCTCTCATCACCTACATCATCTAAATTCCCTTGCCCTTCTTGAGATCTGTTATTTTCATCAAATTCAACATCGCAAGTCTCTTCAACTAAACCAAAGGTTTTGTTGAAGACACGATAAGCTTTACTATTAGAAGAATAGTCAAGAAGAAAATCTTCATCGCAATGGCTTTGAAACTTGGAGAGCCGAACACCCCTTTTTAAAATAAAATATTTGCAACCAAAAACTTGAAAATAAGAGATATTCGGTCTTCGACCAACAAGAAATTCATAAGAGGTCTTTTTCAAGAGCCGATGTAAATAGAGATGGTTTGTTGCATGACAAGCGGTATTGATTGCTTCCACCCAAAACTATTGAAAGTATTATACTCATCAAGTATTGTCCTTGCCATTTCAATTAGTGTTCAATTTTTTCGTTGTACAACTCCATTTTGCTCGGGAGAGTAGGTAGTGGAAAATTCATGTTTTATTCCAAGTTTATCACAAAAATCCTCATTTTTTGTATTTTTGAACTCAGAAGCATTGTCACTACAGATTTTATTGATTTTAAAATCAAATTCATTCTGAGCCCTTTTTGTAAAGCTTTTAAAAATGTCATAGGCATCAGATTTTTCATGTAGAAAGAAAACCCAAATAAATCTTGAGTAGTCATCCACAACCACTAAACAATAAGAATTTCCTTCGATACTCTTGTAGGTTGTTGGGCCAAACAAGTCCATATGTAAAAGCTCTAATGGTCTAGATGTGGACATGATACTATTTGAAGGATGAGAGCTGGCAACTTGGTTGTCGGCTTGACAAGCACTACAAAGCTTGTTCTTCACAAACTTCACATCTTTCAAGCCCACAACTAAATCATTGTTGAAAAGCCTTTTGAGTTGAATCATCCCAACATGAGTTAGTCTTTTATGCCATAACTATTCCAAGGATATTTTTGCAATTAAGCAAGTTTGAATACACAACTTATTTGAGGAGAAATCAACTAAATAGATATTTCCAAATCAAAAACCTTTAAAAACAAAGGATTTTCTATTTCTTTTGAAATTTCAACTCCATTTTGAGAAAAGGTACAAATAAGACCAAGATCACAAATTTGCATGACAGATAGGAAATTGAAATTTAAAGTTTCAACCAATAAAACATTAGAAATTAAAAGGTCATTAGAGATAGCAATTTTATCCAAGCCTAATACTTTCCTTTGCTATTGTCACCAAATGTTATTTTGTCATGGCCTCCACCTCCACTCTCAAATGTGGTAAACATCTTTCGGTCTCCAGTCATGTGTTGAGTGCATTCACTATCCAACACCCAATACCATCAATCGGTCTTGTAGTTCATCTACAAAATAAAATTAAATCTTTTTAGGTACCCAAATTTATTTGGGTCCTTGGAGGTTAGTAACCAATGCTTTGGGCACCCAAATGGCATTTTTTTGTGACCAAGTATTGGGGTACCAACAAATTTAGCAACAACTCTACCATTGCTAGTCTTCCTAAGAACATAACATGAATCATAAATATTATTCTTAGGAACTTTACCCAATGGGCAATCATTTTCTATATGTCCCACATTGTGACACTTATAGCAAAGCTTTCCATTGGATTTAACAAACCTTGGCGCCTTATCGCTCTCTTTCTTACCTTTCTTGGGGATGAACTCAAGTCCCTCCTTGTTGTATGAGCAACATTGTCTACTCAAAATCTTATCAAGTGTTTCCTTACCCTTGAAACATCGTTCCAATCTCTTACTTAGCTAGGTTACTTGCTCCTTGAGCTCATTGTTCTTAACAATTAGATTATTACTATTTTGAATAGAAATTGAGCTAGAGCTAGAACTAGAAGGTATGGCAATCAAATCATCATAAGAAGTTGCTATGCTAGATTTTGAGATATTGCATGAAGAATTATTTACTCTAGGCATAGCATTAGAAAGATCACAAGAGACTCCAACATCAATTTTTGATTTAGAATGGTCCTTGAGAAGGAGAGTCTCATGAGCACCCTTGAGCTCATCATAAGATGCTTTGAGAGAAGTTAATTCGTTTCTCAAAGCCTTATGCTTGGACTTCTCCTTGCCAAGATACTCATTCAAGTTCTCAAGCATATCAAGGAGCTCATCATATGAAGGATCATCATCGTCATTAGCTTTTATCTTATCTCCTTTTGCCATAAGGAAAAATGGAGTGACAAAAGGTGACGTGGCCTCCTCGATGGAGACTTCGGCGTGTCCCTTCTTCTTGGAAGGGGTGTCATCTTCAAAGGAGTGAGAATCTGAATACTCCTTTTTGGAATCCCACTGCCCAGTATTTGCCTCGCCCTTTCCATCCTTGTGAAGCTTTTTGAAAAGCTTCTTCTTGCCTTGGAAGCCTTTTTCTTGGATGACTTGCCATTGTCATCCTTCTTCTTGGGGGCAATGAGAGGCAATATGTCCTTTCTCATCGCACTCAAAGCATCGTATTGATGAAGCGTTTGTTGCTTGAGTGTTGCCCCTTCTTGAATTTATGAGGAGTGCTAGAGCTTCAGCGCCTTTTCATAAATCTTCTCATTCTCCTCATAAGGAGAGACATATCCTCCTCGATGTCATCTTCCGAGTCATCAAGCGTCTCCTCGCTTGATTCCACCTTTGCCTTGAAAGAAATGTTCTTTTTCTTGGAAGAACTTTTCTCCAAGAGCTCCTATTTGTCCTTTTTGTACAACTCATTTGTGATGAGGTTGTCCAAGAGTGCAATTGGCATCTTTTTCGCCAACTTGGGTGAGTTGAGGAAGAGTGTCACAAACGTATCATACTTGTCCGGTAGAGCCCAACGCATCTTACGAACAACATTAAGATCGGTTAGTGAACCCCCAAGGCCCTTGAGCTCATTCATTATGTTGTTTAGCCGTGATTACATCTCAGTGATGTTTTCATGGGGCAACATAGTGAAACTCTCATACTTGATCTGGAGCATGTATAATTTGGCCTCCTTGACCGCAGATGTGCCCTTGTGTATTTCGGAGAGGGTTGTCCATATCTCATGAGCCGTCTCAAGATTGCTCATGTGATTGAACTCATCCATGTTCAAGGCTCTAAACAAAGCGTTCGTCGCTTTAGCATTGAGGTGAGAGTTTTGCTCATCTTGATCGATTGTGGATGTGGAATCAAGCAACATGGCGACACCCTCACCAACAATTCTCCATATGCTTGGGCTCATGGCCATGAGATAAATGGTATTGTGTATTTTCCAATACACATAATTCGTGCCATCAAAAAATAGTGCCTTACCTATAGAAACACCCTCACTAGCCATCCTTTTCTCTCTAGACGGTGAAGTCTAAAATGAGAGACCAATATCTGATACCACTTGTAGGATCAATGATAACTGACTAGAGCGGGGGTGAATAGGAGGTTTTTAAAATTCTTGGCTCTAATTGTAATAATTTAATCAAGTATCGCTAGAAATGAGAATTTTAACAATCAAGGCTTAAAACTTCTAGGTTTCACTAAAGTACACCAACAGTCTAAGTATAAGCAAATTACACAATTCTAGCAAGATGATCAAGAGCTAAGTAAATTAGAAAAATAAATTGCACAAATTGAATACGAGAAAGTAAACCACAATATATGAACACAAAATTTATCATGTGGTCTCGGAGACTTGCCGGTCTTCCCTAATCCACGTTGAGGAAGCTTGATCCACTCAAGCCGGCTCCTTGCGCAAATGAGACTTCCCTCAATCACTCGTGGTAGCTCTTCCCCGCTACGGGTAGGCGAACTCCTTGCCTTCACAACCAACCAGGCCTTCTCACAATCTCCTCTGAGAAGATCACCGAGTCCACACATCCAAACTGTCTAGGAGGCGGCAACCTCTAAGAGAATAGACTTGACATTTTGCTTGAAAGAGTTTGAGTGCATCTAACGGCCCAATTGATGCAATGCACTCAAATTGCTCTCCACAACTCACAATTTTTAGAATTTAATGCACAAGAGAGTAGAGAGAGTTGAAAGGGTTTAGAATGTATTTAATGTGGTCACCAACTAAGCCCTTGATGCAGGTGGAGGTATTTATAACCCCCACAAAGAAACTAACCGTTGTAGGTTTTTTTCAGAATAAATTCGCCGAGTTCGGCACTACCGCCCTTTGAGGGCCGGTAGTATCGAACAAAGCTCCAACAACTGGCCTAGTGCATTTAATGCACTAGATTCTAGATGTTACACCAACCCCCACCAGGTCCGGCACTACCACCCAAAATGGTCGATAGTGCCGTATTTTTAAAATAAGCAAATTCAGGATCTTCTGGAATAAAGCTACAGAGGTTGTGGGGGTGGTACTGCCACTAGTATGGTAGTACCACTCCATAAGGCCGATAGTGCCACTCGGGGCCAAGGCAGAAAAAACACACTTTCTGTAAAATAAGTGCCGCCATCTTAGACGTGATACTGCTGCTCACTTGGAATTACTGCTCCAAAGACGTGGTAGTGCCAGCCACCGAGGGTCACTTAGAGCTATTTTCTATTAAATAGCTTCCGACCTCTTGTGGGCGGTACAACTACTCCGGCAGTACCGCCCCTAAGGGGCCGGTAGTGCCGCTCTTTACTCAAAGACATTATTTTGAAAGGAGTTTCGATGCAAATGAATAATCATGAGCTATCACATTCATTGAGCCATTTGTTCTACGCATTTTCAGCTACTAATCAAGTACCCCTTAATAGTACGACACCTAATATAGCAATCCAATCTCTCTCCAAACATCGAGATCGGCAAAATGCTATATAAAAGGTCCTTAATTCTTTTATACCTTGATCTTGAGCTTGACTTCAAACATGGGCTCATGGCATGCTCTTCATTATATTTTGATGTGGTCCAACCACCTTTTGCACACTCAAAGCAAAATGTTAATCCGGTAGTTATTTTTCTCATAAACAAGGGGGCTGGCATCCAAATGTGTCATCTCCTCCATCAAGTCACGAACACCGCTCCACTTGCGAACCTCAAACATAGCACGAATGAACTCCCAATCATCATCATTGAGAGGAGGGATCTTTGGTTAGTCATCTTAGGTGATTTTTGGCTACCCACCAGTGTATAAGAAGCCCTCCACCTTTAAGTAGAACTACTTCTTCCTGGGGCAATTCCAATTGTACTTGGTGGCATGCACAGAATACCTATCTTGATTTTTGAACTATCGAGGTCAATGGGCCTAGAGGACTAATGTAACACCCCAATTTTTGCTTTTCATGTATTTAAATAAGATTTGGCACTTTTGTGAATTTTTGGAATTTTTTGGGATTTATTTGGAATTTATTTGAATTTATTCCCTTTTCAAATAATTAAAGAATTTAATTTTTCAAATAAAATTTTGTTGGAAATATTTTATTTGAGTCCAAAATGTTCCAAAATATTTTCTGGAATTTTTCTGAGTGTTTTCCTATTTTTAATGAATTAAATGAATTTCTGCGAATTAATTTGATTATTTAATCGCTGGAAAAACCCAAACCGGGTTTCACTGTTCATCCGACCGGACCCTAGTCCGAGTCAGACTCGAGTCCGACCCGGACCCGACCGCGCCAAGCCGTCTCGGTCGAACTGCGTCACCGAACCCTAACGCGCGTGACCGTTGGATCGTGATCCAACGGCCACGATCGCGCCACGTCGCCCGAGCCCGACCGAGCCAGCCAAGTCGCCGAGCCGGACCCGAGCCCAAACCCCGCAACCGTCGGATCTTGATCCGACGATCCACGTTGAGCCACGTCACCGAATCCGAATTGGATTCGGATTTCGCCGTCGTAACTGGGTGGACCTCGGTCTCCGCGCAATACACGGAAGCCGAGGCCCCTATTTAAGGCGCCGCCGCCGCCACCGGGTAGCCGACTCCCGTGCGCACTCGTAGCCCTAGCCACGTCACCTGAGCCGCCGCCGTTCGCCCGCTAGAGCTCGCCGTAGTTGCGCTAGGTTTCCGCCGCGGTTATTCGTCGATTCCGCCGCCGTTGAGTCCAGATCCGGAATCGCAAGGACAAGCCGCGTCGGAGGGTACCTTTCACTTCGCCGGAATCATCCTCAAACGCCGTCGGGCGTGTCGTCGTCCTCGTCTCTGGTCTGCAAGCGTCGCCGCATGCCATCGCCGTCGCTCGAAATCCACCAACCGTCCGATCAAGATCCGAGGGCCCAGATTCGTCCATGTCACCACGGTAAAATCCAACATTGTAATTTCTAGATCTATTTCCAACCGTTGGATCTAGATCCAACGGTTCAGATTGTGCCACGTAGCTAGAACCGCACCGCGCTTGGATAGATGTCAGCCGTTAGATCTAGATCAAACGGCTAAGGTTAGCCACGTTGTAAACTCTAGATTGGATCTTGACCGTCCGATCAAGATCGAACGGTCCAGATCAGCCGAGTAGTTTTCCTAACACGTTAAGCCAGATCCGATCTGGGCCGTTGATTTTCAAATCAACGGCCGAGATCTAGCCACGTGGGCGGTAGTCTGACCGCCGCCGTCGGTGTCGCCGCCGGTCGCCCGACGCCACGCAGCGTGACGTCAGCGTGGGACCCGCGTGTCAGCGGCTCAGCAAAACCGCACCATGACGTCACCGCAGACGTCACGGTGGGGCCCAGCTGTCAGCCGTCCCTTAGCCGAGCGTGATGACGTCACCGCTGACATCATCCGATGGGGCCCACATCTCAGTGAGACATGTACTCGTGGACCGGGTCCACGGTGGACCCAAACCGAACCGTGGACCACGTCCATGGACCGGCTGACGCAATAAATCGATTTTTCAATAGAAAAATAATTCGGTGGAAAACCAAAATCCATGCTGACGTCATTATTCGTTTTTTTCGTATAAAAATAAATGAATTAATTCGGATTATTGATTTATTTGAATTTTGAAACTTCAAACGCTTATAACTTTTGCAATTTAACTTCGATTTGAGTAATTCAAATTTCTAAATTTTTATAAATTTAAGATCTACCTAATGGTGAATTTTATTTAATTTTTGGACTAAAGTTTTTTTTCTGTAATATTATTTAATTGATTATTTAAACTTTAAACGCTTGTAACTTTTGCGTTTTAACTCCGATTTCGTCGATTCAAATTCCTAAAAATTCATAAAATTATGCTCTCTCTGTTTATGGACTTCATTTGGATGTTTGGACACTTTTTGTCTACTGTTTTATTCATTTATTGCTATTTGCACGCGTTACGAGTAGACGTTGAAGTGCCCGAAGGCTTCGAAGGTGAAGTGTTGATCCAGGAGCCACCTCAGGACTAAGATCAAGTATTCTTTGAAGGCAAGTTGTGCTTTGACCATGTTGATCCTATTTTGAAATTAATTTGATTTAAATTATTGCATGCTAGTTCAATTATAAAATGCTTTAATTAATTTTGGGAGATTAGTTAATTGCCTAGTTGTTGTATGCCACATTGACATAGATAATTGAATGCCATGAACCCCTTGTCACCCTAGTTGAGGATTAAATAGTTGGACATTATCAAATTGCCAACATGGGTAATTAGATCATTGTAGTATATTACTTAGACCTGCTACGTGCTCATGACATGATTTTGGACAATCAAATGTTAATATTGACTTAATGATATATTGAACCTGTTTTGGAAAGGTATCATGTGTTGTGATGTTGATGGCACGTGGTGCATGGTAATCAACTGGGGGTTTGATAAATAGTTTTCGACCGGGGCATGTGGCAAGAATGATCGGGTGGGCCAGTTGTGGCATCGGGAGCGTTGGTTTGGTTCTTCGGGTAGTCTTGCCCTGGTCAACATAAGAACTTAACCTTGCAAGCCTTTGAACTGAGTTAATCGTGCAACCACATGTCCGTAATGGGACGGACCTAGTTGAGTAAGTTACTAATAACTTGCATGTGATACCTCGGGTGTCAACTACACCTTTTGTGTAGCTTGAAAGGGGAGCGTACCAAGGCGATGGCATGGTACCCGTCCAACGGTATGTCGGTCCCATACTTCGCCTTTGTTAAGGGAAGGGATGGTGTATGGCAAAACCCGGAAAGGTTCACTTGTGTAGTTAGCCGTTTCCGAAAGGCTTTGTTACGATCACTCGCCCTTGTGGTGTTTGGCTGTATCTTGTGGGTAAAGTGCATAACCTCTGCAGAGTGTAAAATCTACTCGAATAGTCGTGTCTGCGGTATTGGACATCGCTCGGGAATTACAGTCAAGGGTTAGATTTTCTTGGAAATAACTTGAACTTGAGAGGTTTGGTTTGGTTAAAGAATGATGTTGATGGAAATGTGGATTAGGAATGGGAAAGATGTTTATTTAACTCCTGGAAAAGTTATTGATATTACACTATTTCTATCGCTTTCGAATCTACTTATGTTATTTGTTAAATGTTGTTACTGCAAATGAACCATGAGTTATTCCTTTGTATTAAACCATGCATGTAGAATATTAGCTTGCATTCTGTGCATGACTTGCTGAGTATCAAGTACTCACCCTTACCACAATACAACACCAGTTGAAGAAGAGTCTACACCAGCTTTGGAGGAGGAGCTCCAAGAGGAACCGTCTAACTAGGGAGCGAGCCCAGTCAGTTGCCTGTGGTATACTGGATGGCGCCACTAAGTTATCTTATTTTCCGCTGCTATTATTTCTCTTTTATTAAATTTTCGCCCTGCGAGGCGTACTTTTGTAACTTGACCTTAAAGGTTAAGCAACCAGTTTGGTTACTATAATTAAGGTACTTTCTATTTCGATGAGTATGATTGTGATATTTACCAATGTTGAGACTGTGTGCACTAGCATGATCCTAGACTAGTGCTGAATACACAGAGGGTCCGAATTTACAAATTTGGGTCCCGACAACTAACCTCCTTGTTTGGCCTTTAGAAATGGAAAAAGTGATCAAAGTCCACAACGGTGAGCTTCATGTGCCTTCCTACGCCCGTGCCCGAGCGCCCTATGCTCACGCCCTTGCTACCTACGCCGATGCCCCACACCCAGCATCTTGCGCTGTCCCTGGACCCTCACTCGTGCGCCCCACACCTTGTGCCCAGTGCCCAACCTCCCTTGTAGATTGACTAAGGAATTGAGAGGAGAATGAAACTAAGATCAAAGAAAAAAAAAAAAAGGAAAACATCCAATGTTTATCTTAATGCCGATTTCTTCCTTCACCCGTGCGTTGCATCGGAGGGGAAGGGGCTAAATACCCAAAGAGCCTGGCTCATGCACCTCCATGTGGACCAATTCCATTAAGACTGTGGCTGTTTTGCCACCTAGGGAAAACATAGGGCCTGTTTGGGAGAGCTCTGCTCCTCAATTTTCAGCTCCACTCCAACTTCGTGTAGCCAAACACCTCAGCTACACAGAACTCCAGCTTCAGAAAAAATGCGAATCTAGAGGGCTACTTCATGGTTTTTGTGGAGCTCCTTAAGGGGTACTCCAAGAAACACTGTTTCATACCCACTCGTGAAGTTCATAGGTAATTACCCACCTTTGCCACTAGTTATACATATGAGGTAATTACCCACCTCCATTCAACATCTAAGGGCACAAATGGGTATCCACATCAAACCCATATATTCTCGAAGCTAGATCTAATTTGCAAGCCAAACACCTCCCTTCCCTACTTCAACTTTATGATGGAGCTACTCTATGGTGAAGTGGGTGGAGTGGAGCTGATTTTTTTGGAGTGGAGCTCTCCCAAACAGGCCCATAGAAGGGAAATGGATTTCCCCTTCTATGTTACGGCAGGCTACATGGCCTAGTGGGCTAGCCGAGCTAAGAAAAAGTTGGGTTGGCTCAAATTCTAGACATGGCTGGATAGGTGGCCCATGAATGAAAAATGATTTGGGTACACCGAGATTTTTCCACCGTTTGGATGCCCAAAAATTTGGCCAAGTCTGGAATTTTGCCATGCTTTGGAAGCTCAAAATCTGGCCAAGCCCAAGATTTCACCATGCTTTGGATGCACACGTGGTGGTTCAATACTACCCCTTCGGACGCTTTCCCTAGTGCCAAGGGGGCATGGGGCTAGTGTTGGGAGAGCACCTAACACTCATTGCAGGTATCAGACCCCATAATATACAGATCAAGGGATTACAATATACAGATCAATGAATTACAATTATGCCTAGAAAATACGATAATATCCCTCACTTGTACTTATAGGTTAGCTCTTTCCATGAGGGGTATTTTGGTCATCTGTATATGTCCAAGAGCATATAAATACCCAATGTATCTCTTATTTATAACTTAGGCTCTCTTGAGCAATAAAAGAGCACATTCAAACTGTTGAACCATCGGGACCTGCTCTTTAGTGGCAAACCCCGTTGGCCCACCGACAGGAGTAGGGTGGTTCTCTCGAACCCTCAAACCTATATAAATCACTGTGTCATTTTCATTCTCGTGGACGAGGGTTCGTTAAATGGCCGATGTCCACCCATCATTTATGTTCGGTTTTCACACATACAACATAAATATATTATAATAGAAATAAACAATCAAAATTGTGTTTTGGAAACCATATAAATGTCCAAAACAATATTTTTTTTATAATCGGAGGGAGTATACTTATCATTCACGCACACACTAAACAGTGGTAGCTCAGAGCCAAAACTTTTGATTATATATTATCATTTTGACATGACCAAATATTTTTAGTATCAGTACAACACAACTTGTATACAAGCACAACTTATCTAAAAAGTGACAACTATTTAGCAATAGAGAATATGTATATATACATTAATTAACCCTTCAAAACTTGTTTGGTCGTGTTACTTACTTACTTTCATATCAGCTTATTAATTAGGCAGTAGCTCTTCCTTGTTCCCAAAAACTCTAATACTCCCTTGTTTCTAAATATTTCTAGCTTTTAAATTTTCTTTTTAAATATATATTATTCTACAGTTTCGATAAGATTTTTTTACCATTTTTCTTTCATACCCTTCCCTTTTAATTATTTTTAATGCTATTTACTATCATGGACTAGAATAAGATACACTATCCAAAGTAATAATAAAGAAGGGTAATATATTCTTTTGTAGATGTATTTGGTAGAAGTGCAAGAATCTAGAATAACATGTATTCAAGAACTGAGGGAATACTCTCTCTATTCCTAAATACATGTCATTCTACAATTTTGAGGTATTTTCTTTTTTGCCATTTTTTTTCCTTCTATGCCCCTTCCCTTTACATATTTTTAGTGGCATGTATTTCATGTACTAGAGTAAGCACACCATCCAAATATATAATAAAGAAAGATAATATAATCTTTAACTCTTTTGTAGATATGACTTGGTTGAAGTACAAGAATCTAGAATGATATTTATCCATGAATGGATAGAGTATATGAAATACGAGAATCTATAATGGTAACTATTCATGAATGGATAGAGTATATAGTTACAACTCTATTATAGCGAGAGTAATAGCGTCCACACAAGGGAGCCACCTCTTATCGGGGTGCATGGTGGAGTTATGGGTGTACGACTACTGTGATGACTCGAACTTTTGTTACCTTAGTTGACAACACTAGTCTTTGGCTTATTACTTGACAAAATCTCCTTTCGTCAAATTATAGCCCACATCAGAGATTGCAGCAGAGAAATAGCTAGGACTACCTTTATTTCGCACTCGACGACCTTAAGCCCTGTTTTTCAAGTGATTCGCCCCAGCAACTGAAGTGGTACGGACTGTTCTACTGTTCATTAGTCACTTCTAATATAAGGAAATTAATAGGAGCACTTTCGTAATTAACAAGTGGAATATTATAAAAGATGCATGCAAGAATACTCATCTAATCATCTACATCATCATCATCATCCAAGTTTCATGACTTTTATTTAGAAAAGAGTTTCATTGGGGAAAAAAAAGAGCATTTAGAAAGCTATTTATGGGATAAAAGGTTGTATCACTTTACTCATGGTTACCTAGACTACGATGGCTGTCGGTTCTTTGGTATTTCCTTCGATGCGATACCAGCTGAGTATAGAGCATTTCCCCCTATTTTGTATATTACACTTTCACCTAGTGTATATGTGTGGGCTAGATTATGAGAATCGATTCCTAAAATCAAACTGTTTGTTTTTTATTCAATTTTGGATACCATAATCCATAATAAAAAAACAAAAACAAACAGGCCGACGAGATCATGGTTGACACATACGGTTTTAATTAAACATACAACACAAGTGATTTAGTCCTTGTGTATTTAATCCTCTGTAGAGGAAGTCCTAACCTGCCATAATTCATCGTCACTTTCCCTAAGCTCGCGCTACCCACCATATTAATAGTTAGCTAGCTAATAGTTCCTAGCTAATATTAGCCAGCTAACTATTAGTTGGAGGGTGTTTGGATCCACCAGCTAATATGTGGTTAATAGATGCTATTGTCCAGAATACCCATGCTATTAAATGCTATTGGTGGTAGACGCGAAGGGTATTTTGGTTAAATGACACCTATTAGCTACTATTAGCTGGGTTTAGCTAGCTAATGAGATAATCACTAGCTGGGTGCCCAGCTAATAGTTAGCTAATCTATTAGCTAGGGTGTTTGGATCCACTTCAGCTAATTTTTAGCAACTAACTATTAGCTGCATGGATCCAAACAAACACTTAATCAATCCACAAGTTTATCCGCCGTTGTTCGATCAACCATTCGTCATCATTAGGTTTATTTTAGAAAATAGTGCTTTGATGCAATTACTAGGAGTAATAGTCTGTAAAATAGCTTTTCAGTTAAATTATAATAATCATCTATCCACATGATAAAGGAAGACTTCCTGGATTTTAGTTTTCGCGTAGGACTCGAATCGGCTTTTAGTGTACATCCCGCCTTCGGTTCCGTTTTCCGCGGTTGACTATGTATCTTTGGATTTAGGCCATGTTTGGTACGGTTCCAGATTCTAGTAGAAACGAAAACGGTTCCAGATTCTTAGTAGAAACGTTTCAGGTTGGATTCTGTGAATCAGGTGGAACTGGGTTGAGACCGATTCAGCCACGATATGGAAAAAAAAAATGATCCAAAGAGAATCGTTCCGAGCTTTAGCCCGTTTAGTTGTGTTTCTTTCAGAATCTAGTAAAAACGGCTCGTTTTCAAATTGCCAAACGGGGCCTTAATCGAATTGCAATTCCACTTTGTTATGAGCTACGACATGCCAATTAGAGCAGGTTATCAAGCTTAACGAGTTATTATCGAGTTTCTTTTTGAATTAACATAGTTTAACATGATATTATTCATTTATCATTTAAGTGGTTCGTTTAATTTCGAGCTGACGAGCCACCATCGAGCCGAGTCTCATTAATAGGGGTGAAAACAGGACAGGAAATATCCGCCCGATCTGATCCCGAATCCGTTTAAAATCCGTACCGATGTAATCCGTATCCGTATCCGGAAAATCCGATGTAATATGGGTTAGGATATGGGAAGAGCAATATCCGATCCGTATCCGAAAAATCTCATGTAATATGGGTTAGGATATGGGAAGAGCAATATCCGATCCGATATCCGGTAAATATCCGACCTAATATCCGGATAAAATCAGTTATCCTTCCATTAATTTGGTTCATTATTGGATAGATAGAGTAGTTGTTTGATACTGGCACTAAAAAACACTACTTTGTTATTAAGCGTGAACTTCAACAAATCTATCAACAAACAAATATAGTGATGACATAATGCTTTTACCTAAATTGATTTGTTCAATTTATTTGATAAACTTCTTTTCTATTCAAATATCTGGAATTAGCTGAGTCACTAAATTGAAGCATAACAAACAAATCCGAGTAGTCCTCATTATGAGAGAAGTCTATCTTCAATTTGTCAGAATATGACAATTTAACACTATTTAATATCTCTAGGAATTTATTCCGTGAGGTTAATTTTGATAGAAGAGCTCCCCTTGTTCTCTGTTTTCTTTATGTCTCGACCTCTCTCCTTGTATCCGACCCATTTGCACCTCTAACTATACTACTATCCTAAGTTGAAATAATTATGACTTGAAGCTAATGTTGTAAGGTTAATGCTTCATTCTTTCTTTTACATACACAATTATGTACTATACTACTATCTGATTATGATATCCGATCCCGACCCGAATCCGTCAGGTATCCGCTCCGTATCCGAATCCCGAATAATCCGAATTCGTATCCGTATCCGGGACATCTGTATCCGACTCCGAATCCGGAAAAAAAATATGGGTTAGAATACGGGACAAGCAATATCCGCCCGTATCCGACCCGGTTTCACCCCTACTCATTAACATTTTTCGTTCGAAATAGACTCATTTTCATTTTAACGTCGAGTGTTCACCGCTCAGGGTCTCTCGGCATCCATTGCTCCCCAAAATTACAGCTCTACTCTCGCAAGGAAATCAACTGTTATTGTTGCTATCTGATTAATTCCAGTTGAGGGCCGGTTGTTCAATCGGGTTTTGCCCTAGCCCGTAGGATCATGTGCTGCTGTGATGTGGAAGGCAGTGCAGATGTGTATCTGCATCGTGGGCCCGCGACAATATATGAGCCAGGTGCATTGCTATCTGGTTGGACGGCAGGGCTGCTATGACAATGCGATATTTGCACCTTTCGACGGCCGTTGTTAGATCGTGATCGCCTGAACGTGCTCCTTCCCTTGCAGCTTCTACTGCTTCCTTTGTTGTGCCCTTCTTCTGCCTCCTCCTGGTGCTTGAGTATATTGATGGGTTTGGATCGGAGAAATTTTACAGTGGATAATATAGGTAGTAAATAGTGGTAGTAGAAATCAAATCAAATCATCCATTCTTTAAGGGTATTTTAGGTTTTTTCTCTCTCCATTCATCAGAGGTATTTTAGATTTTCCCTAATGCGTTCACAGTTTTGGATTCACCGAATACCTGATGATCTTCAAATGCTTCTTATCCATTCATCAAGATCACATGATGTGTTTTTCCGTAGAGGACAAATAATATGATAGAATTTTTTTACACTTTTACCCTTTTCTGAATTTTACTACCAATACTACATGTGGTAGTATAACTAGATCTAAATTGATTTTGACCATTAGATTCAAAGGAATGGACGGTTTATATTGATTTTAATCCACCGTAAAAGAGCTCTTTGGATCGACGTGTGTTGATTTATATTTTTTGTGTTGAGTGATTTGCCAAGTATTAATATTTATGATGGATTAATCTATTTGTGGAGAAGGAGTTGTGTTTGTTTGGCTGTTGATAGGATTGGGTTCAAGCATGCAAAGAAAAGGAGCAAAGCTATGAATTGGATGTGTTCTGGCTGACTAGAAGTGGAGGTGTGCAACGACTAGAAGGAGATCAAAGAAAACACATTGTCATGCAATTAGCACTTTGGGCTTAATTGGCTACGGCCCATATAAGGAACGGCTTCCGTAGATGAGCAGGCTTCCGTGGACGTGTTCGACTAGAAGAGCAGGATTACATGCACTTATAAAAAGCAAGGTGAGGGCTTCCTGGCTGGGCATCCGAGGGGAGGCGGCGCAGAATCCAGAGAAAAAGAAAAACAGAAGATTGAAGTGTAGATCGGAAAGGCACCCATGTGACGCCAGAAAAAACCAGACAGGAGGAGCGATACGAGGCTGGCGACTAGAAGCAGCGATCGAGGCGTGCGAGCGATCGGTGGGGAAGTGATCGTTGGAGTCCCACGCTGGTGCAGTCGCGGGCTTGGAGGTGCGGGTGGTGCGAGGAACGCGGTGGAGCTTCATGCAGGCGCGCTCGAAGCTTCCGTCCAGGTGCACTCAGAGGTCACGTTCAGGCTTGCTCAAAGGAAAGTTCTTCTCTGTAAATGAATTCAGTACTCAATTGATTTAATTAGTAAGAGTGATTCTGATTGGTTGATCTACGCTCGTCATGATTGATTATCTTGGTTTAGTACTGTTTTAATTATTTCTTCCGCTGTTTAGTGTCGATTAGCGTATCTAGACACTGTTTAGGGGTATTTAGCGCCAACAATCCTTCAATTGGTATCAGAGCAAGGTTAGCTCATATTAATCTTGCGATTAGGAGCTATGGCGCAGTTTAGCACTTTCTCCATGACTAAACCCCCTGTTTTTAATGGTGATGATTACCCTTATTGGAAAGTACGCATGCAATCTTTTTTACAATCTCAGAGCTATGAATTGTGGGAAATTGTAGAAACTAGATATGTTAAACCTGAGAATATTGTCACCAAGGAACAAAAAGATCTTCACACCTTGAATCAAAAAGCAATGAGTTATTTTTATGGTGCTTTGTCTAAGGATGAATTTAATAAGATCTCTAGTCTGAAAACTGCTTATGAAATCTGGGAATCTTTGAAAATTACTCATGAGGGCACTAATGATGTCAAAAATGCTAAAATTGAATTGTTTACTCGTGAGTATGAATTGTTTGCTATGAAAACTGGGGAAACCATTAATGACTTTGCTGCTCGTTTTAATGAATTGGTTAACAAACTTACATCTCTTGGAAAGGTGTTGTCTCAGGAAGATCAATGTAGAAAGTTACTTAGATCTTTAGATCAAAGGGTGTGGCATTTTAAAGTAACAGCAATAACTGAATCTAAGGACTTGAGTACATTGAAATTAGATGCTTTGCTTGGTTCTTTAAAGATATATGAGATGGGTCTCAGTCAAATTAATCATAATACTCATGATGTTCCTATTGCTCTTGCCACTGTTGAGAAAAATAAACAAAAGGATATTGATATTGATGATATGAATTTTGATGCGCTTGCTAGTCTTTCTAAAAAGGTTTCTAATGTTTTGAAAACAAAGTTTGGCAAAAGTAAAAATGATCTCATAAAATGTTTCAATTGCAACGAATTTGGTCATTATAAGAGTGATTGTCCCAAACTTGCTAACAAGAATTCTAGTCCTTTTCGAAAGAAGAAATTTTCAGATTCCAAGATGAAGAAGTCACTTCAGAAAGCATTCTTGAACATTGTGGAGGAGCTTGATTTTTCAGATGATGATGAGGATGATGATGATCCTTTGGCTACACTTGAGAAGGACGATGAGGTTGTGGATATGTGTCTTGTTGGAAGGGAGATATGCTTTGCATCATCGGATGAAGAAAAAACCGACGACGAGGATGAGGTAAACGATTCTGAAACTCTGAAATCTTCTAAATTACAAGAAAAGATTCGTGATGCCTTGATACATAAATATAAAAAATTGAAACTTGAAAATGAAAAACTTAATCTTTTGGTTAATAAAAGGGGTGAGAATTGTGGTTCTTGTGCCAAATTAAAAACAAAAATTGCTAATCTTGAGAGTGCTACTTGTGATGCTTGTGAGTTTTATAAAAGTGAAAATGCCATGCTGAAATCATATTCTCCTTCATGTGATAAGTGCATTGTGTTAGAAAAAGAGATAATTTCTTTAAAGAATTCAACTGATTCATCAAATTTGGAGAAACAAGTATCTGTTTTAACAAAAGAATTTGGGTGTGAGAATCTTGTTGAGCTTAGGAAGAAATTAATTGAACTTGAAAAGCGTCCTCATGGTCTTTCATGTAATCGATGTCCTGATCTTGCTCAACAAAACAATTACTTGAAAGCTACTTTGGAAAAGATGACAAATGGTGAGAAAAATTTGAACATGATTCTTAATACTTCAAAATGCTCATTCATGAAAGAAGGTGTAGGATATAAAAAGAACAACATTGACAAAATTTCTGTGGTTAATGAAAAACCTGTTCTTTTGCATCATACTGATAATGTGAAGACTGAAAAGAAACATGTGAGATGCTTTAATTGTGGTAAATTTGGACATGTGAAAGTAAATTGTTTTTCTAATGTGGGTCCAAAATATTGGGATACTTTTCACCGTGTGAACTGCTACAATTGTGGTAAGTTTGGTCATTATGCAAGAAATTGTTATGCTTTTCATAATCATGGATATAAATCAAATGAAACAAAATTTCAGCAACATTACAATGCTCATTTTGGAATGAATAGACTGGTAAAACAAAGAAAATTGATGTCTTGTGACCCTTCATTTGATAGCAATCAGTTGAAAAGATTTTCTCATGTAAACGGTGTTAAAACTATTTGGGTTCCTAAAAACTTGTTAAAAAATGCTCTCCAACAATGTCATGTAGACTAGTCTTGCATATCATATAGTACAAGCATTGTTTATTATACTTGTTGAATACTTGTTTCTATAGCAGTGAACTTTCACATGACAATCTTTCATGACAAAGCCAACTTAGTTGAGTTGTTTTATTACTAGTAGAGAGTGGGATGTTTATGATCTTACAGTTTTCTACTGGATTGAATAAATTTGTCACACTGGCTATTTTTCAAAAATCAAAATTCCTAATGTGTTTTTGAGTACTATTTTTGAGCCATTTGTTTTGAAACCAGATGATCATGATGAGTCCTTGGGATTGCTTATAAAAATGCAGGGCAAAAGATGCAAGATTGACTGTGTATTGTCATTTGCCAAATTAGAAAAAGATGTGAGGTCAACCTCGCCATACCTGCACATGACAAGATGCAATAAAATGTTTGCCATATAGGAAAAAGATGCAAGCTCAACCTTGCCATACCTGTTAAAAAAAAAAACAGGGCTTGTGAAATATGTATTTAAAAAAAATGATGAAGGAAGTAACTCAAAATAGCAGCTTTCGACAGATAATTGTGAGTCTGATATGTTATATGTGCTCAAATCTAGTATCTTTAACACATGGGATATTTTTATATATATTAAATATTCTACCCAAGTGTACTTATTCATTTGTCCATGAGTTTATTGTAATCTTATAACCATCTTACTCAAAACCGGTGGTTTCTACTTGACTATGGGGCAGTTCCTGGATCTTGGAGTGTGGATATGAATTGCTATAATATTTGTGTTCACCTTGAATAATTTTCAATGCTTTTTAGGTTTGCATTTCATGGCATATATTCATTTTCTTGTGCGATCCTTGATGTGTGTTTTGACAAAGGGGGAGAAATAGTATGAGTTGCATTTGTTTAGGGGGAGAGATAGTATGAGTTGCATTCGTTCAGGGGGAGAGATAGTGTTTGCATGTTTTGGTCATTTGTTAAGAGAGAGTTTATTTTAAGGGGGAGCCTTCTTGAATATTCTTTAGAGTGTGTTGTCAAATCACTCATCAAGGGGGAGATTGTTGATTTATATTTTTTGTGTTGAGTGATTTGCCAAGTATTAATATTTATGATGGATTAATCTATTTGTGGAGAAGGAGTTGTGTTTGTTTGGCTGTTGATAGGATTGGGTTCAAGCATGCAAAGAAAAGGAGCAAAGCTATGAATTGGATGTGTTCTGGCTGACTAGAAGTGGAGGTGTGCAACGACTAGAAGGAGATCAAAGAAAACACGTTGTCATGCAATTAGCACTTTGGGCTTAATTGGCTACGGCCCATATAAGGAACGGCTTCCGTGGATGAGCAGGCTTCCGTGGACGTGTTCGACTAGAAGAGCAGGATTACATGCACTTATAAAAAGCAAGGTGAGGGCTTCCTGGCTGGGCATCCGAGGGGAGGCGGCGCAGAATCCAGAGAAAAAGAAAAACAGAAGATTGAAGTGTAGATCGGAAAGGCACCCATGTGACGCCAGAAAAAACCAGACAGGAGGAGCGATACGAGGCTGGCGACTAGAAGCAGCGATCGAGGCGTGCGAGCGATCGGTGGGGAAGTGATCGTTGGAGTCCCACGCTGGTGCAGTCGCGGGCTTGGAGGTGCGGGTGGTGCGAGGAACGCGGTGGAGCTTCATGCAGGCGCGCTCGAAGCTTCCGTCCAGGTGCACTCAGAGGTCACGTTCAGGCTTGCTCAAAGGAAAGTTCTTCTCTGTAAATGAATTCAGTACTCAATTGATTTAATTAGTAAGAGTGATTCTGATTGGTTGATCTACGCTCGTCATGATTGATTATCTTGGTTTAGTACTGTTTTAATTATTTCTTCCGCTGTTTAGTGTCGATTAGCGTATCTAGACACTGTTTAGGGGTATTTAGCGTCAACAATCCTTCAATTGAAACGAATGCAAACTATCTCTCCCCCCTTTGACGGGAGGGCAACAACGAAGATGCTTTTTTGCTCGAGCAAACAGCTCTTGAAGCTTGTTTGCTTCCTTGTTTATACAGCGTTGGAGACGCTTCGTGTGCAACTGGTGGCTTATAAATGTGGAGAAATTTTAGGGTACATTATACTCATAGCATACGATGGACAGTAGAAATCAGGTTTAGCCATTGATTTATTAAAGGTGTTTTTACTATTGTACTACTGAAGAAAGTATAAATAAACATTGCCAAATCTGATTTATTAGATCGAAAAAAATAAATAATTCATATTAAATTTAGTGTACCCTATCAGAACTCTAAATGCGGCGGTAAAGTGGCAAGCAATATGGAGGCCATCTTGTATGGGTTAGGAAACAGCTGGCATTTTTGCGAGACAGGCTCAGGTGCAGGGCGGAACAGGGGCGGTCCAACGCCCATAGGACGCGCCTCAGTCCAATGCCCTCTGCTGTCGGCCAGGAACAAATCTAGTACGAAATTTTGTTATTTTTTATACCTGCGCATAAATTCGAAAATAATTTTTAAAAATATTAATATTATTTTTCATGACATCGGGTGATTTGTAACATTTCTTGTAAAAATTATATATATGGTAAATACAGATACCAAAACAATTAAATCTTATTCTCTCCCTTAATATATACTATATGCTTATAGGTAGGTGTTTCTACGCTTTTTCTTTTAAAAGTTATATAAATATTAAAATATGAATGAAAGATAGTTAGCGATTATTTACCCATTCATTTATTTTTAAATTTATATAATTTATATTAGTAAGAAAAAAATAGAAGCACTTCTCGTATTTTTATTCCGCTTGCCCAACTGCTCGCCGCCACCGCCGGCCTGCCGCGCGTCCGCTTGATTTCCTTCCCAGGACGGCCCTGCGATAGCAAGCCTCGAAGGCTAAAATTGAAGAGCTGCACTGGTTGGTCTTATCATTTTTTTTTGGATTGAACACTGGCGATCCCATGAAACCAGAGGTCCAGCCAAATCGTCGGACACCAATTGCGGACATATGCCAATTGCGGACATATCTTGTGAGTCTCTTTTAATCGCCTCCACCAAGTTTGTAGCATCAGACTCTACCATCACAGATCCCGCTCCCGCCTGTATCAATTTTTCCGGCCGATGCGGGCTATAGTTACCAGAAACGTGGTTCGTCCAAGTCACAGTATGAGATTTGAGTTCATGATTTGCTACTTTTTTTAAAATTTTCACTGTGAATACAAACCTGGTACATTCAACCGATTCAGGTTCGACGAATCCGATTCACAATTTGCAGTATTTTACAACGATCCGATAGCTATAATGCCAACACTAACTCCCTGACTGTTCCTCACTGCAACACCCAGTGGTGAAGCCATGATGAAAATACAGAGTGGACTCAAAGGATGCCGAGCTCAGATCAAAGGATGGACAACGCGATGTGAGCACCACGGTGATAGCAAATGAGCTCCTGTTGAGAGATGGCGACCGGGCTCTTGCCAAAATCTTCTTCTTAGGCGACTGTGATGGCGAATGACCTCCCGCCACATGCTGCTTCTCAAGCGACAGCGACGGCTACCATCCACCAGTGGTGGAGGTAGGGCGGGGGAGGGGGTGGAGCTCATGAAGAAGCAAAGCGATGGCGCATATCGGCATATGGAGGAACGTTGGAGATGGGGGAGAGAGAGAGTGCTTGTGGCCGGCAACATAGAAGAGCAGCGCGCTGCAGTAGAGGGAGGTGAAGAAGCAGGCTGCCAATGGTGGGGGAGAAGAGGCTCGCACCAAGGTTTCAAATCTCGTTTTGAGTCAAATCTTGGAGGTTCCTGAAATTCGAAATCTCGGCGAGATTTGAAAATTTCGGACAAAATCCGGACGAATTGCAAAAATCAAATTTCAAATCCGGTTTTTTTTTTCAACTGGGAAATCCGAGATCTCGGCCGAAATCACCGAGATCTCGGCCAAATTGAACCGGCCGAAAAATGGTCCAAAACACGTCAAAAAATTTTGAAAATTTTTTTGGATGGTCCTGACACATCACTAATGTTCCCATAAAAATTTGAGATGATGATCAAGCATGAGGAATTTTTTTTAAAATCTAACAGTAGTAAAATCGTGATAAAAACCGTATGTAAAATCAATTTTTGATTTTTCAAATGTAACAAATGAACTTCAAGTCATTTGAAAAGTTTTATATATGTTCCTGTGTATTAAAAAAGTCAACCCATAACAATTCAATAACCAGATTTCAAAACTATGCTTCAGTAGGAACCTTCTCGCTGTCAAATGCCTGTGGAACATAAAGCATGTACAAAACTTAAGTTGTAAACCTTATTTTAAAATGTACACATAATACTTATTCACAAAATCTCGTTTTTCATGGAATATCGTTTCCATATGAATAGAAGGTATATGTACATAATAGTAATGATGAGACTGCAATCATGTCATTAGGAAATATATTACACACATATATGTACGAAGATAAAAAAAATAACAGCGTAGCATGAAACCAAGTCTAAGGAGGAGAAAGATCAGTGCAATATCGTTTATTACTTGCCTCCTAGATTAAATGAATCGTGAAGACATTAGGTGTTTGATGGACTTGCATGTGATGCAGTTGCCACAAATGAATGAAATAAGTTCATAAGTTGGACATATAGTACTCGTTAGGTTGGATCATTGTGGTTCATGCCCTGTGATCACGTACCCAGTTCATTAACAGCTTGACGTTGGACCATTTCAATTAGTTTCATTGCACGCTTGGTTGGAAAGTAAACTCTGCTATCCAGATGCTAGTAACAAAAACTAATGAATTTCTTGAAACAAGTTTGGTACACTAGAAAATTTCCTATGTATTAAAAAAAGTTCAAACCACTTTAGAAAATTTTGAAAATTTTTGTGAATGGTCCTAACACATCCATAATATTCCCATAAAATTTTCAAATGGTGATCAATCTTGAGAAATTTTAAAAAATTCGGACAGTGCAAACCGACAAATTAAACCGACCAAAAAATGGTCAAAAACACATCAAAAATTTCAGAAATTTTTTGTGGATGATCTTGACTCTAAATACAATCAAATACAGTGCACAAAAATCAAAATCCAGTAAAAAAAACCCGAGATCTCGCCCGAGATTCCCGAGATCTCGCTGACAAATTCGAAATTTAATTTTTTTTGAATTTTTTGAATTTTTCGAGATTTTGAATCTCGGAGGGGTTCGAAATCCAAAATCTCGGCCGAGATTTCGGATTTCGGTCCGAAATTTCAATCCTTGGTTCGCACACTATCGTTATCGAACAACTAGAAACGTATTAGTCACGTCCATTATATATATCATTATACCAAAGTATATCTGTATATATTAACAGTATATAGATATATGTTACGGAGTATGGAGTAAATCGGTAAAGAATGGAAAATAAAAATATATTTGTACCTTCTCGACAAGCTCGACTGTCTCCGGTCCACCACTCCACCAATTACTCAGTGCCTCAGCCGGTCATCCTCCTCACTCCTCACCTTGGCTCTTTTGAATAACTAGGAAGATCTGCGCGGAATTCCGCGCCGTTAGTGATATCGTTTGTCCAATATAGAGCAAGCATAAAATAGTTTAGAAATGTAAGGTTAGATTTTATTTTTTTTAGTCAATCGGCATAAATGCAGAGAAGGCAAAATATATAATGCTTATCACGAATTAAAATCATGAGATGATGGAAACGGGAATTGTTAATCACATATGGAATAGCGAGGTTCATGCATCTATCTGAATCTAACGGTTTCATCGATGAATTCGATAGGTAATCTCGATAAGCTGACCCAACGTTAGCGATGACATAGCCAATTGAAATAATAGCGTTTGATTAGATATTCATAGTAAAATGAATGTATTATGGTAAATAGATATGTTTTAGATAGTCAATTGATAATTTTGGTATTAAATTCTATTCGCAAGAGGGCTAAAGGCTAAGGCTTTTCCTGAAGCATGGTAAAGATTTTCCATGTTCTTACAAACAAAAAGTAAAAGAAGCAGTTGGCTTTGCTATTTTAGAACGGCGCAATTAGGATTATTAGGTTATAGGAGAGAGTAATTAGGCAAGGAGAAGCATACTGTAGTTATCTCTGATAGAACTGTAGGGAACACAAAGGGACAATGTAATGTTAAACGTTGAGAAAACATTGAAGCTATGAATGGTAACAAATGCTTTGGATAAAATACATATGATTAGAAGATAGTATAGGCAGCGATATACTATATGGACAATAAGAAGATCAGCTAATTAACATAGACAACTACCTGAGTATGTTGATAGCATAAGAAATAATATTATTAGCCTACTATGGCAGCACGTTAGCACAGTAGATACATGTAAGGTAGTATTCAAAATAGGTATAACACAAGCATGAGGCCAGTATTTCTATTAGATTATATGTTTTACTTTCAGTCAACAGGTAGGTTGGCGCGGACATGGAATTAAACCTGATATATAATATCGGTCCTGCAAGGATAAAAACGAAACATGTAAAAACTTGTAGATTGATGTTTGAGAAAAAAAACAAGGTTCTTAAGTGGTGAATACATAAATAACCAGATACATGGATGGTGTAAGCAATGTCATGATCTCGGCAAAAAAAAAAAAACAACCGTTCACAGGACGTCGGCACATTCATGATCAGGAAGAATACAATTTGAAAACATCAAAAGAACAATGCTCTGGGTAACAAGCGCATATAACAATACACACCTAGAACTAATTATGCATAAGCAATAGGCTAACGAACAGCATGGTGACAGACTGAACCTCATGAAGAACATGCCACATGAATAACAAAGAAGAGTCTAACCTAGAGGCATTCAAACTGCTACACCACGAATAGCAATTGTATACAAACATATACACAAAGACCAAACCGCGAACAAACAATATGCAGGCAAACAAAGCAGCAATTTATAATAACAAAGCCGTAGAATAGAACGTAAAGCGATCACTTAACCTGAAAACAGCAATCATGAATCGTAACAATTTAGCGAAGACAACCAACTTGACTCGCCGCCGATGGCCAACAACCAACAAACGGGGAGCTGTAGATAAACACAGAAAACAAAATAGAGAACAAAGGAAAACCGACCAACAAGCAACATAAACAAGCAGTTAAGCAGACCCCAGGAGAGGAAAATATCAACCAAGATGGAGCCACCAACAGAATCAAACCTAAGTACAAAACAATTAACAAAGAAGGCAGTATAATACCTGTGACAGGAAACACTATTGGTAGCGCATAGAGCAGCGCCAAGCGGAAAGCATCGAGCACAACAATCAGCAAAAGCATCCCCAATCGAAAGCGCGCAACATAGCGAAGCATACCCAATCCAGTGCGCAACCAACAAAAGGCAAAGAAACAGTAAGCGTCAAAGCGCGATACAATAGGGAGAAGCAACAATGTAAGGCAAAAGAATAAGGGGAACACAAAGGGAAGCGAAAATAGACAAAAAATAGCACCATCTACAACTCAGACGGAAGGGGATTTGACCGGCGGCCAGAGGAGCGGTGCGACATACAAGCGACCTGGCTAGGTGGCGGAGGCGAAACCTTGCTCACCAAGAATCCATCTCCAAATAGCACTCATTCAGCCAAAGCACAATAGAAGCAAAAATAACATCACGGATCGGACCCAAAGCCATCGAAAAAGGCAGCAAAAATGTAAAAGAGAAAGAGGGAAGAGGATTTTACCGTGCAAGAGGTCTGGCCAAAGCGAGCAGAGGAATCGAGGGTCGAGGCGCACGAGGCGTGGGCGGTGGAGCCGAAAAGGAGGAGCGAAGGCGAGCGCGCGGAAAGTGGGGTCGATGCGGAGACAGGGGCGTGGGGGCAGCGCTCCTCGAGGGCTCCGCAAGATCCATGGCGCAAGCCCTCCGCACCCGGGGTAGCGGCGGGCGGGAGCGCGTTGCGGCAACTGCGGGCTAGTGAGGATGGGTAGGGTTTCGGGGGGAGTGGAGACGGGGCGCATGAATCGTGGGCGTCTGTCTCGGCAAGCTGCGATCCCACGGCGCTTCACTGGCCCAATCGGACGTCCGACCGTGCATGCGAGCCAGAGCCGAACGGAAATCATCCGAACCGGAGGGGCCTTTACGCACGAGGGGTGGCGTGGAGCACGGCCACGGCTGCGAAGCCACGCTCTTCCGGCAAGCTGCGATCCACGGCGCTTCAGCTAATCGGACGTCCGGCCGTGCATGCGACGAGCCCGTAGCGGAAATCATCCGAACCGGAGGGGCCTTTCTGCACAGGGGGTGACGTGGGCACGGCCACGGCTCGCGAAGCCCACGCTCTTTATGATATGTAATATACAAGTATACAATTATATTACTAACTAGACAATATATTATTAATAACAATGAAATTTAATCATTAATAACAATATATTATATATTAACTAAGAAAACAATAAAATTAAATAACTCATAGCAATATATTACATAATACATATTATGTACTATATAGACTATATTATATTTATAATTTATCTCGCCCTCAACGAGTATGCGCGCTCGGCATAGACCTGAGAGATGGGCAGGGCTATTTACGGGCGGTCCAAAGCTCGGTCGGTGTGACCCGGCCTAAGCACAGATACGGCACGAGCTACCGGGCCAGGCCTAGGAATGGGCCTGTCGGGCGGCCCGTCCCGGCGTTACTGTTGACAGATGAACGGAAGCACGAAGAGTTTGCCTTTCACCCGAAGCACGTAGACAGATGAACAAGCGAACAAACGTTATTTGGGCATCAGGCATGCGATATTGGCTTTCAATGGATGATGTTTTGAAAGAATTGAGAGAGGAGAAAAAACTTGACAACAACTTGAGGGCTTTCCCGGTCATTTTACATGGAAGTATTATATACACTAGATAGATTTGCGCGTGTTGCCGCGCCGTGCGAAATTTGATCCATTTTTTCCAGGAAAATGAAAAGATCTTCTTTTGGCGAGTTTAACATTATATACGTTCATCGGTGAATAATATATGTTTCAGAAAGTACTATAGATCGAGTTGTAAAAAAAAATTTGTTTTGATGAATTTGGTTAACACTCTATTATTGCCCGGTCAACCTTCTTTTGTCGAGTTGAACACTCTATATGTTAACCGGGTAATAATACATGTTCCAAAAATTATTAGAGATGTTAACCTTCTTTTGTCGAGTTTAGCACTCTATGTGTTAATCGGGTAATAATATATGTTTCGGGAAGTATTAGAAATGTTAACCTTCTTTTGTCGAGTTTAGCATTTTATGCGTTCCCCTAGTAATAATACATGTTTCGGAAAACATTAGAATTCGAGTTGGGGAAAAAAAGTCTAGAGATTAGAGATCGATTTGAAAAAAAAGCCTTTCATAAAATATTAGAATTCGAGTTGGGGAAAAAAGGTCTAGAGATTAGAGATCGATTTGAAAAAAAAGTCTAGCGATATAGCTATACACACATTTGTGTTCATGAAAATAATTTTCCCAGGAAAAATGGAGAAATGATCATGTTCCAGAAATTATTAGAGATGCCAACCTTCTTTTGTTGAGTTTAAAACTCGCTATACACATATTTGTGTTGATGAAATTTTTTTTCCCGGGAAAAACGGAGAAAGGATCATATTCTGAAAATTCTTAGAGATGCCAACCTTCTTTTGTCGAGTTTAACACTACGCATTCACTGAGTAATAATACATGTTTCGAAAAATATTAGAGATCGAGTTGGCGGAAAAAATCTAGAGATCAGAGCTTTCATCGAGTTTAACACTCTATGCGTTCACCGAGTAATAATACATGCTTCGAAAAATATTAGAGATCGAGTTGGGGGAAAAAATCTAGAGAGCAGAGCTTTTGTCGAGTTTAACACTCTACGCGTTCACCGAGTAATAATACATGTTTCGAAAAATATTAGAGATCGAGTTGGGGAAAAAAATCTAGAGATTAGAGATCAAGTTGGAAAAAAAGTCTAGATATAGAGTTGCACACAAATTTCTACTGGCGAAGATATTTTTTCTGGGAAAAATGAAGAAATTACCTGAACGTAAGGAGTGAGGACCTGTTCGTTACGTTTTTGGACCAGACCGCTATCCCGAAAAATTAGAAAAGGGTTCGCTCGCGATTTGAATTTAACGGGAGTTTTTTTTTCGCAAAACAACGAACAAGGGACCTGAATGCGATTTGGAAATGAATTTCTTCCCCTCACAAAAAATCACGAAGGATCTATTCGTAATTTACAGGGGCCTACTCGTAATTTGAAAAAACGGAAGGGGCTTTTCATAAAACGCGTGGGGTGACGTGTGGCCACCCCGGTTGGCCAGGAATTTCTCCCCTTATAAGGGAGTTAATAATATTCCCCTCACAAAAAATCATGAAGGATCTATTCGTAATTTAGAGGGGCCTACTCGTAATTTGAAAAAACGAAAGGGGTTTTTTCATAAAACGCGTGGGGTGATGCGTGGCCACCCCGGTTGGCCAGGGATTTCTCCCCTTATAATAATATATACTAGCAACATAAGCGCGCTACGCTGCGTCGTTGGTAATATAATTTATTCGTAGGAGGTTAAGTATCGCATAATTCGGGTATTGTGAATGTTAGAAGCGAGTAACAGAGAATCAGGCCACGAAAACAATTTTTCCAGGAAAAAATAAGGAAAAATGGAGAAACGACGGACGAAAAACGAATTACCATTTTTTTTAGGAAAATGGCCCACGAAAACATTTTTTCCATGACGGAGGAAAAACGGATCACGAAAACATTTTTTCCCGGACAAAACGGAGAAAAGAAACGGTTTTCCATTTTTTTTTGGGGGGGAACGGCCAACGAAAACATTTTCCCTATGCTCCGGAGGGAAAACGGATCACGAAAACATTTTTTCCGGGCAAAACGAAGAAAGAAAATGGTTTCCTATTTTTTTTTGGAAAAACGGTCAACGTTTTTTTTTTAAAACGGGCCACGAAAATAATTTTTCCGAGAAACATAAGGAAAAAAGGACAAAAACGGAGAAACGACGGACGAAAAATGAATTTCTATTTTTTTTGGGAAAACGGCCAACGAAAACATTTTTCGCATGCTCCAGAGAAAAAAAGGATCACGAAAACAATTTTTTCGAGGCAAAACGGAGAAAGGAAGCCATTTTTTTTTGGAAAACGACCAACGAAAACATTTTCCCTACGCTTCGTTGGTAATATGATTTATTGGTAGGAGATAAAGTATTGCATAATTCGGGTACTGTAAATGTTAGAAGAGTTTCCGGGGAAAATGAGGGAAAACGGACAAAAACGGAGAAATGATGGACGAAAAATGAATTTTTATTTTTTGGGGGGAGAACGGCCAACGGAAACATTTTATCCCATGCTCCGGAGGAAAAACGGACCACGAAAACATTTTTTCCAGGTAAAACGGAGAAAGGAAACATTCTTCCAATTTTCTTTTGGGAAAACAGCCAGCGAAAACATTTTTCCCATGCCCTGGGAAAAAAACGGATCACGGAAGTATTTTTCCCCGGGCAAAACGGAGAAAGGAAACGGTGCTCCATTTTTTTTTGGAAAAAGGGCCAACGAAAATATTTTTCGCATGCTCTGGAGAAAAAACGGACCACAGAAATATTTTTTCGGGCAAAACGGAGAAAGGACCCGAACGTAAAGCGCAAGGACCTATTTGTTATAATTTTGGACCTGTTCGCTATTTTGAAAAATAAGGAAAGGGCTCGGTCGCGATTTGTATTTAACGGGAGGCTCTTCCTGTAAAACGGCAAATGAGGGACCTAAACGCGAACCGGGAAAAAAATCTTCCTCACATAAAATCGCGTAGGGACTTATTCGTAATTTCGAAGAAACGAAGGTCTTTTTCGCAAAATTGGGGATGGACATGTGGGTGCCTTTGTTGGGCGGCAATCTCTTCACAAGTAAGGGTGCTAATATACGCCCTCGGCTTAACTTGCTTGAGGGTTAGTGAGTTTAGGAACCTTAACTTTAAGGGCTTGTTTGGATGTTAGGGCAAAAAATCATAGGGAATAAAATCCCTAAGGGGATTTTAAAGGGCACATTGAATCCCTCTTAATCCCTTGGGGAAATAAACCCCTTCGGAAAATATTCCCTGCTACCATTTGGAAGGCACGGGGATGAAAATCCTACAAATCAAAAAATATCTAAAAAATTCAGAAAAAAATCCAGAAAAATTCAGTATAAGTTCAGTACAAGATTATACATCAAGACATTGCATAGTCTGGTGGCAGACCATTTGGAAGGCACGGGGGGGATGAAAATCCTACATATCAAAAAATATCTAAAAAATTCAGAAAAAAATCCAGAAAAATTCAGTATAAGTTCAGTACAAGATTATACATCAAGACATTGCATAGTCTGGTGGCATATAACCAATTTCCCCTGCGTAAAAAAAGTAGGGTAGAAGCGCAAATTGAAGCCTTTGCCTCTCATGGACTTGAAGGGAAATTTTCAATTGAAATGTACTTTATCAGTATTGGCATGTAAAAGGCATTTTGTCTGGACAAAACATATCATACCACCTGCAATAAACTGTAATTTCCTTTTTTTTTTTCATATTCAGATAGGAAGAAGTGTTTCGCAAGCTGCACTTCAGAAGTATGGACTGATACTTCTTTTTTGTAAGAATGCTAAGAAACTATAGTCGTGTATTGAGTCAAACAAATTAGCTGTACCTTTCTTGGTCTTGCAACAATTTAACAAGAAGAGAAATTTTATGCAAGTCAGTTGACAAGTTCACCCCTTACCAGATGCATACATTGGCTAGGGAACTGCTTTGCGGGGCAGGTAGAGTCAGCTAAACTGCCCCTTCTCTGCTCAGTTTTGCCCCTTCTCTGCGGACGGAAGAACACCTCGGGTTGGAGGAAACCTCACCTTCCTCTCCGTCGAGCAACCGGTCATCGCGGCTCCGCTCTTTCCACCGCGTGTATCGGTGGCTAAGGCCTTCAGCCGGCCGCGCAGGTCCCAGAGGCGACGCATCAGTTGAGTTGAGGCAAGCGAGAAATTTCTAAATCGTATTTGCTCCGCCTCCTCTCCCTTGCCGTCGCCTCTTCTCCCCCTCGCAGCACGCCGCCTCCTCCTCCTCCCCCTCGCAGCACGCCGGACGAGGAGGAGAAGTAGGAGATACCCTCATCTTCTTTCGCATGCCGCCGGGAGCCACGAGGGAGAGGCGTCGCCAGGGGGTCAGATCCGCGCCGCCGCCGCCGTAGGCCTTTGGGAGCTCAGATCCATACCGCCGCCAGGAGCGCCGCAGCCGCCGTAGGCCGTCGGGAGCTCAGATCTGCGCCGCCGCCGGGAGCATCGCCACCGCCGTTGTTGGGAGCTTGCTTCGCCGCTCCTAATCGCTGCTGCCACCAAACTTCGTCCACGCACTGGCCCGGTACGAGACGGGGGAAAAAAATTTCTTGTTGGGAGTAGATTATATTTTCCCCAGGGTTTTGGCCGGGATTGGGGTAGATTCCCCCTCCCACGTCTCTCCCAAACAGCCGCCGAGAAAATCATCCCAGGATTGGGTCAACGGGGAACCTTTCCGGGGAACTCGCCGGGATCCCGGCTGGGATTGGAGTTCCCAAACAAGCCCAAAGGCTTGCAAAGATGATCAACATTTCGAGGAAAATTGACAAACAATTAAACGTCCATAATCCACTGAACTCCGTTTAGTAACTTCATGCTGAGCTGTTATCTTCATAAATGAGGTTACGGTGATAAAAAACTGAAAGGCCATGAAGTTTCGAACCTGACGGCCTGACCGATACGTTTTCCTTCGGTTCCCAGAAACAACAGGGGATATTTGCAACTTTGATAATTTTCTCATCCATAGGATAGCATTATTCACGGATGGACGTTTCTTTTCTATTGCAATTCGAAACAGATGGGAAGAACAAATCCTTGACTGCCTCTGCTTTCCTGCTTTGTTGCCAACTTGACAAATTGGTACTGCAAAACAAACGGATGGCCTACTATTGCTAGGGCAGAATAATTTTAGAGCTGGGCGTGGGGCCAGGTCCAGGCCGGCCTGGCCTAACTTCGGCCCACCGTGCTTTCGGGCCGGACTGGGCCCTGTAAAATCTCTCCCTTGCCGGCCCGTTGGCCTTTCCGTGACGAGCTGACCCGGCTCTCCATGGCCCGGAGCCCGCCGTGCCTGGGCCGTGCCGCCCAACGCTCAGCTCTAGCTCGGTCTCCACTGAATTGGCCTCAGCTCCACATTCACTCAACTCCTAGTCTCCTCTCCTTGACTCCCTCAGTCCACTCTCTCCCCTCGGTTTCTAGATTGGCAGATCGCCACATCCAGTAGGCGGGAGCAAGGGCTTAGGCAATGGTAAAGCTATGTTAGGTTTGAACCCACTCTCCAGCCATCGGACCCTAAGTACTCTCTTTAATATCGATTCCTAATTTTTGGCATAGCGGCGATGAATACACATGCATTCAGGTGTGACGGGAGGAAGAAGAAGCTTTGCTAGGTGGTAAGTTATTTCTTAGGCCATGTGGTTTGGTGGGCCATTGCTTGTTAAATGCCTAATTTGATAATTGATAACTTTGCTTGTTGCCTGTAAAACTGGACTCGAACCCTAGGCGCACGTAGAGACCATAGGGGGGGAGGCTCGACACCACTAAGACGGGGGACGCTAGATGCACGTCGCGGTGAGTCGGTGATTGTGAGGGCACATTGAGGGCGTTAAGTGAATGCCGGGGAGTCAGTGAGGGAGTGGACGCGTGGCGATGGGCAACCCACCACGATGACAACGAGGGGGCAAGGAAGGCGACACATCATAGATTGGTGAGTGCCTAGCAGGCTAATTAGGCTGATCACGGTAGCAAATAGGCAATGTGAGCCTCTTTTCATGTACACTTTTTATCAACTAGCAAGGTGACCCACGCACTTGCACGTGCATTATCTTTAAATGACTCGGTAATACATATGTGATTTTGCTTGTTTGGCAAATAGATCATTACAGAACTTCATTTGTAATATTTTAATATTATATATTATAGGAGGGAATGTGCTCACTCTGTTTCCCGATACTTATCACATGTAACCAAAACTGTCGGACCCCGGAATAACACCTCCGAAATCTTCTGTGTATTATGTACTAGTCCAGGAAATGCTAGTACACACAGCAGAAATGAAACCATAGCATATCCGTCGTTCTTTATTAATAATAAATATTCAAAGATACAAATGAAATGGCGCGCAGGCCAACGAATAAATAAACGAATAAATGAAAACAGCGGAAATAAAGATGAATAAATAGAGCCCAATTAATTTGCCACAGGCAATCGACTGGGGGCACGGCCTAGTCCAGCTGGTCCTCACCATCGTGATACTCCTCCTCTGAATTGGTAAATTAAGCAAGGGTGAGTACATACGTACTCAGCAAACCACACCGGAAATGCAGTATAAATGTACGGGTAATCAAAGGATGGCAATATGGTTTATTTGAGCATAAAGCAACGGTTTAATAACATTTTCAACAATTTTAAAAGGCATACTTTATTCCAAAATCAAATCTATACATTTTAACTCAGGAATCTCTCCTGGAATTGGCTTAGTTTTACCCATGATGGACTCCCTCCATCCAACATTATTTTTCGGAAATCAAATTTTAATTTACCAAAGTCTAATCTGAGAATGGCTTGCTCGGCATGCCCATAACCGCGGGCGCGGCTAATCGATTAGTTTGACACTCTGCAGTGGTTGTACAACTTTACCCACGAGACATAATATTTCCCTTTTATGTCAACACACTTCCTTTGGTGAGTGACAGAGAAAATTATGACAAGGCCCCAATATTAAAATCATACACGTAGTCATGCCCGCTAAGGTTTCACCGCTGAAAGACTCCCTCTATTCAGAAGCCCCCTCTTGCGCCGAAGTGGCAGCATCTCGCTTTCACCACACCACTACCCCCATATGGCATGACTGTCCATGAAATGATTTAATAAGGATAGCCAGGTCTGTCCCATTCCAGACTCGTGGTAGTACGGTTTAGGCTTTACATTCAGCGAGACTCAGACCGGTCCTTAATTGACTAGGCGAGACTTTCCACAAACCCACTGAGATAACCACACCACTTTCCATCCGTTTCTCGCCCGGTCTAAGTCATTTTCATTTTAACCATACTAATCTCCACATTATCACTGACATTGATCACTATAAGTTTCCACATGAACATGATATCATTTTGGCATAAAGTTCCCCAAAATTTCCTAAGTTAAGTTCTATGCATGGCTAAGCAATGTCTAACTATTACCATAGTCATAACTCATATTTTTACTAAGGTTACAAGGGTATCGGAATTCAAATGTCAAAGGTCGCATATCGGAATTGGATTTAATTATCATTTAAAACTAGGTCGGAAATTAATGTCTATAATAAATAAAGCATGCAATAATTGTAAATACAACATACAAGTTCATAAAACTGGGAGCAATATGATCAAGGGAGTGTGACTTGCCTGGTTCGACGAGTTGCTGCTCGAAATCGTCGTTCGGGAATTCCTCGGTCTCTCCGTAATCTACGCGCGAGAAACAACCAAATTCAAATAAAGTCCAATTCTGATACGGGGCCGGTGCGGCCGGAGGGGGGCGGGCGAGCTCCGAGACGGGGCGGCGTGGCCGGGCTCGCCGGAGCCGAGGAAGGGCGGCGGCGGCGGCGCTCGGAGGAGAGTGGAGGGAGAGAGAGGAGAAGGCACGGAGAGAGGGGTCCCGTGGGGTTTTATAGGAGGCGGCGGCGGGCGGCGAGCGGCGCGCGAGATCCAGCGCTGCGCGATTCTTGCGAAGCGCGGGAAGCGAGGGCAGCGGCGGCGAGGCGAAAGCGGCGGCGTTAGGCGCGGCGGCGGCAAAAGGTACGGGTGTTACAAACCTACCCACCTTAAAAGAATCTCGACCCCGAGATTCGGGTTGGCTAGCAAAAGAGTTGGGGATACTCGGACTTTAGCTCCTCTTCTTTTCCCAAGTAGCTTCCTTTTCTGAATGATGACTCCACTGAACCTTGCAGAAACGAATGGTCTTTCTCCTCATGACATGCTCAGCAGTCTCAAGAATCTTGATTGGATGCTCTTTGTAAGTCAAGTCGTTTTGGATCTCGATATCATCCAACTGTGCCTGCTCAGTGGGTACTCGAAGGCATTTCTTCAACTGTGACACATGAAATACATCATGTACTCCTGCCAGTGCTGGGGGTAAACTCAGCTGATAAGCAACTTCTCCTTTCCTGGACAGTATGGGGTATGGGCCCACATACCGTGGTGCTAGCTTCCCTTTATTTCCAAAGCGTTTCACGCCTCTAAGGGGAGTGACTCTGAGATACACATGATCTCCCGGCTCAAAGGCTAGCTCTCTTCGGCGGTTGTCCGCATAGCTTTTCTGCCTGGACTGAGCTATCTTGAGTCTATCTTGTATAAGCTTGACTTTCTCTTCTGCTTCATTCAGAATACTTGGACCGAACAACTGTCGCTCTCCAACTTGATCCCACAAGAGCGGAGTTCTGCATTTCCTTCCATACAATGCTTCAAATGGTGACATCTTCAAGCTGGCTTGATAACTATTATTATATGAAAACTCGGCGAATGGGAGACACTTGTCCCAACTGGCTTGATAGTCCAACGCACAAGTGCGTAACATATCTTCCAGTATCTGATTCACACGCTCGGTCTGTCCATCTGTTTGAGGATGGTAAGCTGTACTGAAATTCAGTCGAGTTCCCATGGCTTCATGTAAACTTTTCCAAAAGTGTGAGGTAAACTGACTGCCTCGATCTGAGACTATCTTCTTAGGAATCCCATGTAGACACACAATCTTGGTTATGTATAGCTCGGCCAGTTTATTTCCACCATATCTAGTGTTCATCGGTATAAAATGGGCTACCTTGGTGAGACGGTCCACAATTACCCAAATAGAATCATAATTTGTTTGGGTTTTAGGGAGTCCGGTGATGAAATCCATTCCAATTTCTTCCCATTTCCACTCTGGGACTGCTAATGGCTGTAGCAAACCTGCTGGTCTCTGATGTTCTGCTTTCACCCTCTGACAAACATCACAGCGAGCAATGTACTCTGCAATTTCTCTCTTCATGCTAACCCACCAGTACTTTTCCTTCAAATCCTGATACATTTTTGTGCTGCCGGGATGAATAAAGAATGGCGACTCATGTGCTTCCTGAAGAAGTATCTCCTTTATCTCCTTATGGTCCGGCACACACAACCTATTCTCGAACCATATGACACCTTGTTCATCCTCTGAAAATCCTGGGGACTTTCCTCTTCTCATATTCTTCTTAATTTCTTGGATATCAGCATCTTCTTTTTGAGCTTCTCTAATCTGATCTCGAAGTGTGGGTTTTACTTCAAGTGCATTTACTGATCCGTGAGCGACAATCTCCAGATTCAACCTCTCCATCTCCTGGCATAGTTCAGGCAACCCTTCTCTAACACTGATCATGTTGACATGGCTCTTTCTGCTCAAGGCATCAGCTACCACATTGGCTTTCCCTGGATGATAATGGATACCAATATCATAATCCTTAATCAACTCTAGCCATCTTCTCTGTCTCAAGTTGAGCTCAGTTTGAGTGAATATGTACTTCAGGCTCTTATGATCCGTGTATATTTCGCAGCGATTGCCGATGAGGTAATGTCGCCAAATCTTCAAAGCATGCACAATCGCGGCCAGCTCTAAGTCATGAGTAGGATAGTTGCTCTCATGAGGCTTCAGCTGCCGTGACGCATATGCTACCACTTTTCCTTCTTGCATCAGCACACAACCTAATCCTTGCCGTGAGGCATCACAATAAATCACAAAGTCCTTGTGAATATCGGGTATGATCAGGACTGGTACTGAGACAAGTCTTTTCTTTAGCTCTTCAAAGCTTTTCTCACATGATTCTGTCCATTCAAACTTCTTCTCCTTCTTCAAGAGTTGAGTCATTGGGCGTGCAAGCTTGGAGAAACTCTCTATAAATCTTCGGTAATATCCAGCTAATCCCAGAAAGCTTCTAACTTCAGAGACAGACTTGGGCTGTTTCCATCCCATCACTGCTTCTACTTTGGCTGGATCCACCGCTACTCCACTTGCGGATACAATGTGTCCAAGAAATCCTACTTCCTTCAGCCAAAACTCGCACTTGCTGAACTTGGCGTACAGCTGGTGATCCCTGAGCTTTTCCAATATCAATCTCAGGTGAGTCTCGTGCTCCTTCTCATCTCTAGAATAGATGAGAATATCATCAATGAACACCACCACAAATTTATCCAGAAATTCCATGAACACCTTATTCATCATATTCATGAAATAGGCTGGTGCATTGGTCAACCCAAATGACATAACGGTGAACTCATAAAGTCCATACCGAGTGGTGAAGGCTGTCTTGGGTACATCTTCAGGTCGGATTTTTAACTGATGATATCCTGACCGAAGATCTATTTTGGAGAAGACACCTGCTCCCTTTAGCTGATCGAACAAGTCGTCGATCCTGGGTAAGGGATACTTATTCTTAATGGTGACTTCATTAAGAGCTCTGTAATCCACACACATCCTCATACTACCGTCCTTTTTCTTGACAAAAAGAACAGGTGCACCCCAAGGTGATGAACTTGGTTTGACATATCCCTTGTCTTGCAGCTCACGAATTTGCTTCTTTAATTCAGCTAATTCATTTGCAGGCATTCTGTACTGCCTCTTTGAAATTGGGGCTGTACCAGGGACGAGATCGATTATGAACTCAATATCTCGGTCTGGAGGCATACCGGATAAATCCTCTGGAAAGACATCCGGATAATCCTGTACGATTGGCACTTGCTCTAAGATTAAGCCCTTGAGCTTATTGAGACTGGCTTGCTTCTCCCTACTGTTCTTGGACTCAAACTCAACCTTGATCCCATCTTCATTAGTGAGTTCAATAGTCCGATTAGAGCAATTAATTCGGCCCTTATTCTTGGTCAACCAATCCATACCAAGAATCACATCCAAATCCTGGGACTACAAAACTATCAAGTTTGCTAGGAATGTCACTCCCTCTATGATCAAAGGAATTTTTGGGCAAATGGAGCTGACTCTTACTTCTAAGCCGGGGGAGCTGACTAACATGGGATTGGCAAGAGGAAAGACGGCTATCCCATGCTTACCCACAAATCGACTAGCAACAAAAGAATGTGAAGCTCCAGAGTCAAATAAAGCGATCTTTGGGACTGAATTTACGAGGAACGTACCGACGACCACATCCGGAGCATCCTGGGCTTCCTCTGCCGTGATATTGTTGACTCGGCCTCTGACTGCTGGCACTGGCTTTGCTGCTGGAAGAGCTGAAGGATTGGGTCTGGTCGGTGCTGGCGCTAGCATGGCTCTCTTCTTAGGGCACTGATTTGCAAAATGTCCCATCTCATGACAGTAGTAACACTGGACTCCTGCCGCAGTCTGTGTAGTCCTCTGGATCTGATTGCCTGCCGGGGCTGGAGGTGGCTTGAAGTTGGGGTTGGCAGGGCGCTGCGGTGCTACCAATGTCCTGGATGAAGAAGGAACCTGAGGTCTGACATGCTGCGGAGGCTGCGGCATCGCGGTGCGAGGCCTGGGGTGTCCTCCGGGGTTATTCTTCTGGAAAGCCATCCTTCTCTTGCGACTTTCCATTTCCTCATGCTTCCCTCCTGGCGAATAGCCTTGTTGACTAACTGCTGGAAGTCAACATAGTCATAGGATATGAGCTGAACTGCCAGCTCATCGTTCAGTCCCTCAATGAAGCGCTCCTGCTTCGCTTCATCGGTGGCTACGTCTTCTGGAGCATATCTGGCCAGGTGATTGAACTTGTGCAAATATTCCGTCACTGTGCGTCCTCCCTGACGCAAGGAACGGAACTCCTTCTTCTTAAGTGCAATGACACCTGAAGGAATGTGAGCACGGCGGAAAGCTCGCACAAAGTCATCCCAAGTGATAGCTTGAGCGTTCCGGTGAGTAACCCGAAAGTTATCCCACCACTCAGCAGCAGGTCCACTCAGCTGATGAGAAGTGAACAAGACTCGCTCTCGATCACTACACTGGATGATGTCCAACTTCTTCTCAATGGTCCTGAGCCAATCGTCCGCATCAAGGGGTTCAGCGCTGCTGGAGAACACCGGAGGTTGGGTTCTCATGAATTCTGGCAACTTGTTCTGCTGGTGATGCTGGTGGGTGGCGGCTTGAGCAGTTTGATTATTGTTGATACTCTGTGTTAACAGTTGGATGAGCTGGTTCTGATTCTCCATCATCTGCTGCCAGGTGGGTCCATCTGCGGGAGGAGGGGGCAATCCTGGCGGAGGGGGACTGTTGGCGTTGCTACGAGTATTCACCATCTGATGGTTGATGACAAGATTTAGGAAAAGGAAGGAATAGAGTTCTACCCAAAACCCCACACACAAGCGATAAAACTCCAATAAAACTCCAATTGAACGAACGAATGAATCAAATCTTTATTAAACTTCTAGCAAAAGAAGGCGCCTGTTTACAAGAAGTAACGACAGCACGCACAACGAAGGAATCAACGTCTAAAGCTATCTAAAGCGGAAACTAATCCTGCTGAGGTCCACGGAAATGGCTCAAGTAAGTCTTCTTGTCGCCGGTCTTTCTCTTCTTCGGGACGTGGACAGGCTCTGAGTGCTCTGAAGTCTCTCCTTGGACGGACGAACCCTCATTGCCGGCCTTGTACATGGCCAGCTCCTCCTGCACTTCGCGAAGCTTCTGCTGGGTCGTCAACAGCTCATCAAGGGTGTCTTGGTAGTTTTCATCCATAGCCTCCGTGAGCACCATCTGTCGAAGCAAAACGGTGGAGCTGGTCGTCGTAGGTGGGTGGAAGGCACTATATGAGCTGCACTGATACTTGATGGGATGGTAGCAAAACTCAGAGGGCTTCAACCGCGCCTCATAGAGTCTACCCATCGTCCGTACTGCCTCACGAGCTGCGTCCTGGATGTCCATGGCGAAGGTGTCTCTCATGATTGGAGCTTCGTAGATGTGGGAGATGGTCCTGCCGCGGTCCTGCGCGTAGAGGTGAACCTCAACTCTCCACTGATCCTGTGCGAACGTCTGCGTCCGGAAGCCGTGGTAGACGGGTCTCTGGGTAAATCCGAGGAATCGCGCCATATCCAGCAAAATCCTGGTCCAGCTCTCCGTGTACAGTCCGTACGACATCGCAGTCGGGATCTCAGCCATCTACAAATTTTGAGAAAAACGACTTAGAAACGAATTTTTATTGAAGAGGGAATAAGGAATAAAAGTTTTTTAAATTATCTTTCTTTTTAAAATATAGTCGTTATGTTTGAACCATGGCTATGACCTACAGTCAATATGGCTCTGATACCATCTCTGTCGGACCCCGGAATAACACCTCCGAAATCCTCTGTGTATTACGTACTAGTCCAGGAAATGCTAGTACACACAGCAGAAATGAAACCATAGCATATCCGTCGTTCTTTATTAATAATAAATATTCAAAGATACAAATGAAATGGCGCGTGCCAACGAATAAATAAACGAATAAATGAAAGCGGCGGAAATAAAGATGAATAAATAGAGCCCAATTAATTTGCCACCGGCAATCGGTGAGGCATGGCCTAGTCGGTGGTCCTCACCATCGTGATACTCCTCCTCACGAATTGGTAAATTAAGCAAGTGTGAGTACATACGTGCATCGACAAACCACACCGGAAATGCAGTATAAATGTACGGGTAATCAAAGGATGGCAATATGGTTTATTTGAGCATAAAGCAACGGTTTAATAACATTTTCAACAATTTTAAAAGGCATACTTTGTTCCAAAATCAAATCTATACATTTTAACTCAGGAATCTCTCCTGGAATTGGCTAAGTTTTACCCATGATGGACTCCCTCCATCCAACATTATTTTTCGGAAATCAAATTTTAATTTACCAAAGTCTAATCTGAGAATGGCTTGCTCGGCATGCCCATAACCGCGGGCGCGGCTAATCGATTAGTTTGACACTCTGCAGAGGTTATACAACTTTACCCACGAGACATAATATTTCCCTTTTATGTCAACACACTTCCTTTGGTGAGTGACAGAGAAAATTATGACAAGGCCCCAATATTAAAATCATACACGTAGTCATGCCCGCTAAGGTTTCACCGCTGAAAGACTCCCTCTATTCAGAAGCCCCCTCTTGCGCCGAAGTGGCAGCATCTCGCTTTCACCACACCACTACCCCCATATGGCATGACTGTCCATGAAATGATTTAATAAGGATAGCCAGGTCTGTCCCATTCCAGACTCGTGGTAGTACGGTTTAGGCTTTACATTCAGCGAGACTCAGACCGGTCCTTAATTGACTAGGCGAGACTTTCCACAAACCCACTGAGATAACCACACCACTTTCCATCCGTTTCTCGCCCGGTCTAAGTCATTTTCATTTTAACCATACTAATCTCCACATTATCACTAACATTGATCACTATAAGTTTCCACATGAACATGATATCATTTTGGCATAAAGTTTCCCAAAATTTTCTAAGTTAAGTTCTATGCATGGCTAAGTAATGTCTAACTATTACCATAGTCATAACTCATATTTTTACTAAGGTTACAAGGGTATCGGAATTCAAATGTCAAAGGTCGCATATCGGAATTGGATTTAACTATCATTTAAAACTAGGTCGAAAATTAATGTCTATAATAAATAAAGCATGCAATAATTGTAAATACAACATACAAGTTCATAAAACTGGGAGCAATATGATCAAGGGAGTGTGACTTGCCTGGTTCGACGAGTTGCTGCTCGAAATCGTCGTTCGGGAATTCCTCGGTCTCTCCGTAATCTACGCGCGAGAAACAACCAAATTCAAATAAAGTCCAAACGAATTCAAATAAACACAAATTGAACTTCAAACTAGCTCTAAACTGAAGTTTGGGATTTCTAATGAATTTAGGAAGAAGAACGGAGCCAATCGGAGTTCGAACGGGCGAAAACGGGCTCCCGGAAGTTTAAAAACTAATAAAACGGGATTTTCTGGATTTTTCGGAATTTTGAATTATTTTTAAAAGGAAAATCGGAATTTCTGCGTCATGCTGACGTCAGCAGCCAATTCCAATTTTCAGATTTTATTTTGAAACGGCAGAAGCCAACTTATAAGACTTTTTACCATCGTTGAAAGGTACCAAAATGTATATTAAACTAGCAATCAAGAGGTATAAAAAATTTAAAAGGTGAAGATACCAATTTTTTGTACCTCTTAGTACTATCTTAATTTAAATTTTAGTACCTAAGTCTTGCCAACTTATACATCATCTTTTCCAAAAAGTCCCATTCAACACGGTCATATGCCTTGCTCATATTCAATTTAGGTGCTGCACACCCAACTGCACATGAAGTGCGTCATCTCGTACGCCAACACACATTATCTGTGATTAAACAACCAGGAACAAATGCTCTCTGGCTTGGTGTGTGGATATCTGGAGGAACCTGTAAAAATCATTAGCATTCTCCGAAGAAATTAAAAATTAACGAATTCCTTAAAAGAACTCAAAACAGTTGAAACACGATCTTCTCCAAACACATCTAACGTCTGGAAATTTGACAGATTCCTAGACAAAAAAAAATAAGTTTATGAAAATTATAACAAACCAAGAAAACATTTTTTTTCTCTCAAAATATATCCCTCTCGTGCCGTACTTCAATTTGTTTTGCGTCATGCTAACCTCCAAGGCTTCGACCTCACGAAAACCACGTGTACTTGATCTAAAAGAAATTATGTACAAGAATATTGGTGCGGCCTCTGCCGCCTGTATTGTTCCAGTTTTATCATCAGATGTCTATCTCAGAGATACGCATAAAATCGTAAGGATCACACGTGCTTTCTCCCTCTCACAATCTCGTGTTAAAGAACGTAGTTACCAGATTCGTTGCCAATTCTCGTAAATCATGAATCGGATTTGTCCAATCCAAACTATTGATTTTATATTCGCAATGAAAATTAGAAGAAAAAAATGACGAATCGTGAACCCAAATTCCATAGCACAATTTGAACGAACCATGCATCTAGCTTTCTGATAAATATGGACAGAACATGATAGCCGCTTTACAAGCTAGCTAGCTGTGCCAATCACGGCGATACACCGTGATATCGCGATCGACTACGCCACGGGCCACATGCCGTGTCGCTGTTCACAAATCACAATCACTCGCGACGGCCTCGCTAATTAACGGCCGCGTTTTACGGTGGTGTTCCATGATTCCGTCGTACGTCCGGCCATCTCACATCAATAGAGACGACGGCTCTCGATCGTTAGCGCTCCAAAACCATTCGCCGCAAATTAAGTCTAAATCGCCATCGCGTACGTACGTATTATCGTAGAATTATGTGATGTAACCACTCGATCAATAACTCATTAAGGATTTTTCAAAGGTACACCATGATTGATGCGAGGCGTTGATTTCCTTAGATCTAATGGTTCCTATTTAATGGGTCCACCCAATTATGGCATGGAGTAATACCATCTTGTGAAGATCATCTTTCTTTGCTGATGTGAATTAAAAAAAAATGATCAAAATGGGAAGAATCAGTAGCTAGATGGCAAGAAGTCGCTAGAGTTGATGCCGTACATTGAAGGGTGGATCATACGTACGTGGTATTCTGGTTTAAGCATAGAGGGATACTAGCTAACGGTATATCTGAGTTTTATTAGTTTCGGTGATTAGTTTAGTTTTATGAGTTTCAGGTTTCATCTGTTTTAGTGCTAAGTTTCATGAGTTTCAGTGTAAAATTTCACGAGTTTTATGAGTTTCAGTGGTATACCGTTGAAACGGTATAACAACATACCGTAGAATAGTATTTCTGTTAAGCATATCATGGAAATATGTTTGAAATAAATATAGCATGAAAAGCTGAAATTTTCATCCTTCGGATACGAAATTTCCTTGACTATTTTTATTTGTTAATTTCAAATTATGTTTAATTCAGGTAAGATATTGTAACTTTATCTACTACCAAAGTTTAAATTCAATCGTTATGAACATGAAAATGAAAATCAAAGCTGCACGCAAACTTGCGCTTGTAGATAAGTACTAACTATATATGTGGTTATACGTACAAGCTATGTCGTTGCGGCTATGTAGCCTAGAGCATGGCCGTCTCCAGAAATTTGGGGTCCCAGGGCGAAATGCAAATTGAGGCTTTAAAATTTGAAAAATTCATGTGTACTATAAATAAGACATACTTTCAGACAATTATATAGATTTAATATGTGCTTTTTCTTACAAAATTTAGGAACATATCAAGTATCAATGTTAAAAGAGTCAAGACAGTACTGGCACATGTTCTACTAAAAAACATCATCCGCCTAGTATTTCTTGAAATAAAATCTTCAATTATATCTTTATAATTAATCTTCTCGAAAACATCATTTTCAAGTGCAATCATTGCCAACCCATTGAGTCTTTCTTGTGTCTTTCAAGTGCTATCATTTTCAAGTACTAAGCGAGCAAACAAACTAATCATGGTGGATCAGATTATGGGCGTTGCTAATGGTCTTGAACTCTGATTTGGGGGCCCTAGTAATTTTGGGGGCCCTGTGCCGGTGCCTAGATGGCACATGGCCATCAACGGGCCTGGCCTAGAGATGAAATGAGTGTAACATTTTTAGACAACTGCATATACACGTATAAGGATGCTGATTAATCTTTAAAAATTAAAATCTTTCTTTAGTACTTACGTGGAGGGGTGATTTTGATGATAGATAATCTAATTAAGTAAAAGAACCTAGATGGTGGCAAAACTTGCTGTTTTTGTCATATGGAGGAAACTATCCAACATCTCTTTTTTGATTATCAATTTGCTCACTTTACATGGCGTGTTATACAAGTGGCTTCTAATTTATCCCCTCCTAATAGTATACAGCTCTTATGTTTGGGACTAATGGGAGTGGAAAAGGAAATAAAGGCTTAATATTTAATTGGGGTTGGCGCTTTATATTGATCCCTTTGGCTTTGTCGAAATGAAGTTGTCTTTGATAAAAAGAAAACAATTGTCTAATCTGTTACAGGTTATTTATATGTGTATCAATTATTTGCGATCTTGATCATTGTTGCAGCGTCAGGAGGACCAAAAGATGATTTTAATGGCATGCAAATGTTTACATGATGTGGTTAGAGACTTCTTTGTCGGGCATGGATGGAGATTTCAAAGAAGAATTTGTGCGCCTTGAGTGTTCTTCTTTTCTTTAAGTTGCTTGTTACAACCTTTATCTTGTTTAAACTTCGTTGAAACAATTTCGTCTTGACATCATTTCTTGCTGTAGCTTTATAATAAATTTTAGACTGTATACATCCCACGATGCAGAGGCTAGAAGGTTAATATATTATTCCGTTATCTAAAAAAAGGAAACTGATTAATTTCATGACCATATACATGCACGTAACATTCCTTTATATCGTGTAATGGAAGATGATGAAATGGAAGACTAGAGTGTTTGCTGCATGGATTTAATCTAGACATGCTGATTTATTATAAAGGTCATTAGTCAATCTACCATAGATGGTGAATCGGTAACCTGCTGTAGCAGTGCGCTTGTAGGACCGTGTATGGCAACTAGAGGGGGGTGAATAGTTGCACCGAAGTTTAAAACCAAATTTTTGATCAACTAAAACTCACCCAAACCCGAAACTAAAAGAACACTTTCAGTTTCAAACAAAATAGAGAAAAATCGTTCAATAAAACAATTATTCCAGAAAAATTCAACCATCAAAAAGTCTCAAGAACTTTACTGTAGAAACTAGACGAAATTATGAAACTATTCCAACAAGAATCAACTCAATCGGATCAACGGATCAACAGTTATAAACGATTTAAATTGTCTGTATCGAAAACACCAGTTCGGACTGTCCGAACTGGCTGTTTAGTACTATACGCGTTCAGTTCGGACCGTCCGAACTGAGCAATACGAAAATTTTTTAATACTCTTTGTAAAATTCAATTTCCGAGAGATCTAACCGTTGGATTGAGCTGAAATTTGAACACAAGAGTCTAGGCTTCAATCCGCACCAAATGAAACAAGAATCAATTCGATCAAGCTTCTAGATTAAAAGATATTGATCTCGCAAAACACGTTTTGACTGAGAATACGAGAAACTTTGAACACGTCAAGGGAAAAACTTTTGACTGATACCAAAACAAGGTTTTAAAAGAATTTTTGAAGGGATTAAAAGCAGAGTTTGAATTTCAAGAATTCACAGAAAACACGAATCAATCTATAATCCCAAAGATCAGACAAAGACGAAAATGCTTGAATTAAATAGTACCTCATGAATCCACGCAAGACATCCTTGAAATATTCAACTTTATTTCCTTTTGTCTAAAGTACTCAAGCACAAGAGTACTAACTTACAAAACACAGAACCAAAAACTTGTTCTGCAATATGCTTGTACGCTGGTTGCTTACTTGCTTTAAACAGGAGACACCCCTCCTTTTAAAGCACAAACAATGAATCCGATTAGACTATACAGTACGTAATCAAATAGGATTCGGTTACTATATCTCACGTATCAACTCAGATTTGGTTACCCAGAACCAAATAAAATACCTAAACTTTGTCCACTCATTTTCACATGTATGATACGCATACCATACCAACGTGACTTAACAAATTTTGCAAGCATCAGTTTTTGTCACGCATGACCAAAAACCGAATCAACTTGATCCTCCAGACCAAGTTAGCTTTTGCACGCGTATGGCCCACCTGCCATACTCATTCTTCACGTACACTGTTCTCTAGCCCAAACGTCTCGCATGACATCTTGACCACCAAGACCTCGGTTCCTCCATAACCTAGTCTCGAACCTCAGCTCTTCCATGAACCTAGTTCCGGTCCCGTCATCGACCACGTTTGCCCTCGAGCAACACCTGCACATGAACAAACCCAAAACGATCCGAGCACAAGTCCGCGACTTGACTCAATTTAGTTCATGCAACCACTCACACGAGTGCGTTGCATCAAATCAACCATAAACACAATTTCCAAATTGTAACCTTAGCAAAATACTCCCTGGACCAAAAAACAAATCTTTGCAAATACAATCTTTGCAAATTCAATTCTAAACCAATTTTTCAGCACATGATTTCACAATCTCCCCCTTGATGAAAACATTGGCAACACCACTTAGAATTGAACACTGGCATTCACTCCACAAGAAAGTTTTTGAACAAACCAAAGTGAAGAACACAAAAACTCTCCATTTGACAAATATGCAAAGTGAAAAACTCCGCCTAGGTGAAGAAAAGAAAAACCTCCCCCTAAGAAGAAAAATGTGTGTGTGAATGTGCAATGAGCCCAAAATTCCAAAATTCTCCAAACTTCTCCCAAACTTCTCCCCCAAACTTCTCCCCCTTTGACAATGGATTCATCAAGAATACAAAAGAGAGAACAACATGTTCAAAATTTTTTTTTAATAATGATTTCACAAAAGAGAAACAAAGGAATGCCAAGATAGGAAAAAATGAGCTCATTCGATCATATAACCTTATATATCACATAATACGCAAAATACATGAACTTGATGTGATTTTAACAAGTTAGGGAATGACATGCATCTCAACCCTAGTTCAGTCTACTATAGCCAAGTACTAAGTAAAACCTCAGCAGAAAAGCAAGGCTCAAAACTGAAGCAACTAACAACTCATGGCGAGCAAGTAGTTTCAACTCCAATCTAGTAGGCCAATTTAATCTTTTAAAAAACGATTAACTGCATGTGGCATGCTTGAAGCATACTTCTTTTATTTTATCGGAGTGGCATGCTTGAAGCATACATCTTGTCTTTTTAGGGAATGGCATGCTTGAAGCATACATCTTATCTTTTTAGAGGAAAGCAAGTCTGAAGCGCACAACTTGAGACCTTTGCTTTTAACAACCCCTTTTTATTGATTCCCTTTGCTTTTTCTTTTTCTTTGATTGTAAACATGCACAGAGATTAAAAGGCCTTTTGAAAGAGTAAAGCTGAAAACACACTTGCTCCATAGCCCAAATTTGTCAAGAAGATTCAATATCAAGCCTAGAAGAGTAAGATATCACAGAGTATTTAGCTATAGACAATCTAACCAAGGAATTCCGCAATGTCACTTTTAGTTCAAGTAAAGCAATTTAGATTGTCGTATATCAGCTCAGTTACAAAATATATAAAGAAATATGATAAAATAAGCTCATCAACTAAAAGACTTGGCAAGGAAACTCCCCCTCAAAACAGGCTCATGGGATGCACAATTCCCAACTCTCCTCTTAGAAAAGCAAATCGAGAAGCATCAAGTGGTTTTGTGAAAATATCAGCAAGTTGCAACTCAGAATCAACAAAATGCAAAACAACATCTCCCTTTTCCACATGATCTCGAAGAAAATGATAGCGAATATCAATATGCTTTGTTCGAGAATGTTGCACTGGATTTTTAGCAATATTGATAGCACTAGTGTTATCACAGAAAAGTGGAACACTATCTAAATATAATCCAAAATCCTTTAAAGTTGAAATCATCCAAAGCACTTGTGCACAACATGCAGCAGCAACAACAAATTCAGATTCAGCAGTTGAGAGAGCAACAGAAACTTGTTTTCTAGATGACCAAGCAACTAAAGATGTACCAATAAAGTGACATATTCCAGATGTACTTTTCCTATTAATTCTACAACCCGCAAAATCAGCATCAGAGTAGGCTCTAAGTGATAAACAAGATGATGAAGAGTACCATAAGCCAAACTCTAAAGTGGATTGTAAATATCGAAGAATTCGTTTTACCGCTTGTCGATGAGAGGCACGTGGGGAAGCTTGAAAACGAGCACATAAGCACACCGCAAAGTGTATATCTGGCCTTGAAGCGGTGAGATAAAGAAGCGACCCAATCATCCTTCGATACTCCTTTTGATCAACCGTTTCTCCTTCTTCATCCGGATCCAAAACAGTTGTTGTACCAATTGGTGTGGAAATTGGTTTGCATGTATCCATCTCAAAACGTCGAAGGAGATCTTTTGTGTACTTCGTTTGATGAATAAAGATACCTTGCTTTGTTTGCTTGACTTGTAAGCCCAAAAAGTATGTGAGCTCACCCATCATACTCATCTCAAATTCCCTGCTCATAGTGTCAAAGCTACATCCTTGAGAACGAAGTTTTCATTGACTCACACAATTCCTTTTCCAAGAATCCGTCCCTTTGAATCGTCGCCAAAAGTGATGACCTCGTCACCTGAACTTTGTGTGAGGGAAGAGAACTATTTTGAATCTCTAGTCATATGACGTGAACATCCAGAATCTATGAACCATATGTTCTCCTTCCTCTCTCTCATAATCTACACAAAAGGGAATGTCGATGTCTCAATACTGGGGTTAGATAAAAGAGATTTAGGAATCCAGTACTGAGACATACGACCAACAGAACCAGTAGACATAACACGAGGATTTTTATGCATAAAAACAGATTTACCTTTTCCTGTGTTTCTAGAAACAAAGAGTGTTTGCATCACCCTAGACACATAATGAGGAGTTGAGTGTGTCTTTTTGAAATTAGATCTAGCATTAAATCTTTCTCTCCTTTGTTGTTTAGCTAGTCTAAAGCAGAACTGAACTAAATGGCCATCTTTACCACAGTGAGTGCAAGTGTATTTAACATGATATTTAGCTTTAGAAGTAGAAGCAACATTTGCACTCATCATAGTAGAGGATAAAATTCCAGCAGATTTAAAGACAGTTTTCTCAGGCTCTTTGACAATTTCAAACTTTCCACTTTCAAGAGCTTTAACAACAGTAGGAGCATGTGTTTTGTGATGAGTATAAGGATCAAAACCTAAACCTTTGTGATGAGTGCTGACTTTTGATTGATCCAAAATCATATTTAGGTTTTTCTTTCCTTTAGTAAAACGCTCTAACGACTTTTCCAAGTAATCAACTTTTCGAGAGAGCACAAGACAATTATTGCAAGGAATATCAACTTTCTCTTTCTGTTTGCGACAAGTAGAGCATGAAAGAACCTCATGAGTGAGCATATCATTAGTCATATGAGAAACTCTAGCATTTGCATCTTTCAATTTCAATTCAAGAATTAAGCATTTAGGACAAGAAATTAAACCATGCAAATCATCAGTGGAACAGCTAGCATGTTTAATATGTTTCTCATTTTGATGCAACAGGGAAGCATGAACATTCCTTAAAGCAATAACTTCAGATTGTAGCATATCACAAGATTTGCAAGAATCATCATCAGGAATTAAAGATCTAAGCCTTGCAATTTCAGAATTGGAACTATCAATTTCTAGATCTTTTTCTTTAAGAGCCTTCTTAGATTTTTTAAGTTCTGAAGCTAATTTAACCATGGCATACTCAAGCTCATCATAAGAAGGTCTCACCTCTTCAAGGTCGGAGTCGTTGTCACTATTCCTTCTAGCCATAAAACACATCCCGGTGAAGTCATCATCAGGATCTCCCTTTTTGTCCTTCTTCTTGTCATGTGGCTCATCATCACTCTCAAAGTCCACATCACTAAGATCACACTCCTCTATGGCGGCTAAGACTTTCTTTGCAACTTTTCGAAAATTGGGGCGCCTAGGGGTAGTGTGTCTTGAGCTGCGTTGTGCCGGTTCCCTTTCTTCCTTCTTCTTCAACTTGGGACAGTTTGCTTTGATATGCCCGGGAAAGCCACACTCAAAACAGTTGAAGGACCTCGGTTGTGCCTCCACGCCTCCTCATCCTCACATTGTTGAGTGCTTTAAAAGCACGTGAGGAGATGAGCACAAGATCTTCTTCAGGAAGCATCTCAAACTGTTCATCTGAAAAGGAAGCCAAAGCAGACAAGGAACAAAAAGATGGTAATCCAGATGAAGTGCTGGGGTTAGCAACAAGTGCATGTGTAGAGGATTTATTATCACTAGGTGACAAAGAATCCATCTCATAAGTTTTCAGTCTAGAATAAAGATCATCCATGGTCAAAGTATCCAAGTCAACAGTTTGATTAATTGCAGTAACAACCATGCGCCATTCAGGACTAAGAGATCTCAAAATTTTACTAGCGTTATCCTCAACTGAATTAGTAACTCCAACACCACGCAAATTACACAAGATTTTCTCAAATCGAGAGAAAAGGTCATCAATTGATTCACCCGGCCTCATAGCAAAATCAGAAAAATCTTTTTGGTAAATATTTTTGCGTACTTTCTTAATCTTAGTAGAACCTTCATGATAGTCACATAATGTCTTCCAAACAGAATAAGCAGAACGTAGATGAGAAACTCGATCAAATTCTTTTTCAGAAATTCCTTGAAAAATCAAATTTCTCGCTTTAGCATTCAGATCAATGTCTACTTTATTATCATTGGTGACTGTATCAGGAACATCAAAAACAGTAGAAACTTTGCGCCAAACATCATTACCTTGAGCTTCAATATAGGATTGCATGCGACTCTTCCAATAAGAAAAATTTGAATCATTAAGCATAGGAGGACGATTAATATACTTATCTGATGCCATACCTTAACCTCGCTCTGATACCACTTGTAGGACCGTGTATGGCAACTAGAGGGGGGGTGAATAGTTGCACCGAAGTTTAAAACCAAATTTTTGATCAACTAAAACTCACCCAAACCCGAAACTAAAAGAACACTTTCAGTTTCAAACAAAATAGAGAAAAATCGTTCAATAAAACAATTATTCCAGAAAAATTCAACCGTCAAAAAGTCTCAAGAACTTCACTGTAGAAACTAGACGAAATTATGAAACTATTCCAACAAGAATCAACTCAATCGGATCAACGGATCAAAAGTTATAAACGATTTAAATTGTCTGTATCGAAAACACCAGTTCGGACTGTCCGAACTGGCTGTTTAGTACTATACGCGTTCAGTTCGGACCGTCCGAACTGAGCGATACGGAAATTTTTGAATACTCTTTGTAAAATTCAATTTCCGAGAGATCTAACCGTTGGATTGAGCTGAAATTTGAACACAAGAGTCTAGGCTTCAATCCGCACCAAATGAAACAAGAATCAATTCGATCAAGCTTCTAGATTAAAAGATATTGATCTCGCAAAACACGTTTTGACTGAGAATACGAGAAACTTTGAACACGTCGAGGGAAAAACTTTTGACTGATACCAAAACAAGGTTTTAGAGGAATTTTTGAAGGGATTAAAAGCAGAGTTTGAATTTCAAGAATTCACAGAAAACACGAATCAATCTATAATCCCAAAGATCAAACAAAGACGAAAATGCTTGAATTAAATAGTACCTCATGAATCCACGCAAGACATCCTTGAAATATTCAACTTTATTTCCTTTTGTCTAAAGTACTCAAGCACAAGAGTACTAACTTACAAAACACAGAACCAAAAACTTGTTCTGCAATTTGCTTACGCTGGTTGCTTACTTGCTTTAAACAGGAGACACCCCTCCTTTTAAAGCACAAACAATGAATCCGATTAGACTATACAGTACGTAATCAAATAGGATTCGGTTACTATATCTCACGTATCAACTCAGATTTGGTTACCCAGAACCAAATAAAATACCTAAACTTTGTCCACTCATTTTCACATGTATGATACGCATACCATACCAACGTGACTTAACAAATTTTGCAAGCATCAGTTTTTTGTCACGCATGACCAAAAACCGAATCAACTTGATCCTCCAGACCAAGTTAGCTTTTGCACGCGTATGGCCCACCTGCCATACTCATTCTTCACGTACACTGTTCTCTAGCCCAAACGTCTCGCATGACATCTTGACCACCAAGACCTCGGTTCCTCCATAACCTAGTCTCGAACCTCAGCTCTTCCATGAACCTAGTTCCGGTCCCGTCATCGACCACGTTTGCCCTCGAGCAACACCTGCACATGAACAAACCCAAAACGATCCGAGCACAAGTCCGCGACTTGACTCAATTTAGTTCATGCAACCACTCACACAAGCGCGTTGCATTAAATCAACCATAAACACAATTTCCAAATTGTAACCTTAGCAAAATACTCCCTGGACCAAAAAACAAATCTTTGCAAATACAATCTTTGCAAATTCAATTCTAAACCAATTTTTCAGCACATGATTTCACAGTGCGCGCATACATAAGATCAAAACAAGTCTTCATCAATAGACGGCCAGGATTTATAGTCTCCCTTACCTCTGGGAAGGTTAAGATGGTGTACCATAAAAGACATCTAATTAATCAAGGTGGCTGGGTATTCATGATTTTAATGTGAAAAACATTTGTTTGTTTTACAAGTAGTTATTCAAACTGTTAAATGAGGATGACATGTTTGAGAACAATTTTTTATCGGGAAGTATTTGGGAAGTAAAACCCTCTCTCAAGTGGAAGGGATGCCACGAAACTCTCATTTTTGGGCAAGACTAAGGCCCTGTTTGTTTGCCCTATGGATTATATAATCCAGCTTATATAAGTTAATGTGGGAAACAAACAGCCTAGATTATAATCTAGATTATATAATCCAAAGCATGAGATTATAATAATCTATAAGCAGCCATTAGGGTGCTTATATAATCTCGAACTAATAATCCAACACAGTAATAATCCAGGAAAACAAACAACCCACCGGCTTATTTAAAGGTAGCTTATATAATCCAGCTTATATAATCCAACACTAAAAAGCTGGATTATATAAGCTGGAGAAGGAAACAAACAGGGCCTAATAAAGGTCAAACATCACTTTTTTAGATTGGGGTCTTTCAATCTTCATGATGGATCTTAAATTCATTTTTGGTAGGATACCTGGCATGGGAACAACCCTCTTAGTACATAATATCCTTGACTTTACAATATTGTTCCTTTTAATATATCTTTTCGTAGGACCATTACGGGACCTAATTTAAATGTATTGCAAGAGTTTATTACAAGGATTGCTAATATACATTTATCATCAGACCGAGATATTTTTCAATAGAGTCTTCATCAAAATGGACAATTTTCTGTTCAATCGATGTATGCAGCTTTAATGCATCAAAATATCCCAAATACAAATAGACAATTTTGGCAGCTTAAAGTAACTTAAAAAATAAAAAAATTTCTATGGTACTTACATTGAGGGGTGATATTGACAAATGATAACCTCATGAAAAAAATTGGATTGGTAGCAAATAATGTTGTTTTTATAACAATAAAAAACTATACAACATCTCTTTTTTGTCTGTCAGATTGTTCGTTTCGTATGGTGTGTAATACAAGTGGCTTCTAATTTGTCACCTCCTCATAGTATAGCTCATATGTTTGGATCTTGGATCTTGGCTCTTGGGGTTGGGAAAGGAAATAAAAGCTCAATATTTAGTTGCGGCTGCCACATTATGTTGGGCTATTTGGCTATGTCAAAACGATGTTTCCTTTGATAAAAAACAAATGTTTAATCCAATGCAGGTTATTTATTTGTGCATCAATTGGTTGCACTCATAGTCTGTGCTGCAACGTCAGGAGGCTCGAGAGATGGTGTTAGCGACATGCAGCTCTTTACATGTCATGTTCGGGGAAATCTTCATCGGTCATGAATGAAGGTTTATCACAAGATTGTGTGCGAATTTAGAGCCTTTGCTTAGTCTTTTTATGTCTTATTCAAACTCTTTTCTTCATTTGATTGTCGTTTGCTAAATCTTTCTTGTTGAGTCTCTTGAAGACAATTTTTGGGTGGTAACTTTATAATAAATGTTTGGTTGTGTGCATCCCAAGGTGTAGAGGCCGAAAGATTAATAAATTCTTCCATTATCTAAAAAAAGCTATTGTGTACATGTCCAGGTTATGGTGTCACCGATTTTTTTTGCGACTAAATGGCAACACCCCTCGATCGATTTGATTTTGTACTTAAGGCCAAGGTTTGAAATTTTGTTTTCGGACCCTATCTTAGAGGTGACCAAAATCCAAAATTTGATGAGATTTTTGAATTTCAGATGAAATCTAGATGAAATTCAAAAACTAAAATTCAAATTCGATATTTTTGAGGCCATGAAATCCAAAATTTCGGCCAAATTCATCAAAATTTTAGCCATTTTCATGCCTTTGCAAAATTTCAAAAAAATTAACCAAAATTGGTATATTTATTTATTTTTTCAAAATTTTCACAAGTCCTCAGCAAATTCCTTACCAAAAAATAGTGTTAAATTTGGTCCTAAAATCATGAAACCGATCCAAATTGTGCCGATTTTGGTCTAAAATCCTGAAATTTCCTGAAATCACCATATCAATTTGAATTTTTTTTAATTTTTTATCCCGCTAAGATTTGAAATCTCGGTGCCGACTGAAATCCAGAATTTTAGCTGAGATTACCGAAACCTCGGCGAAACCATGCACAAGTATCGAATCTATCGGTGCTGTGGACCAGGGATTCAAATTTTGGTCCAAAATCCGAAATCTCGGTCGAGATTTCGGATTTCGGACCCCTCCGAGATTTAAAATCCCATCCGAATAAAAAAATTCAAAAAAAATATAGATTTCGAATTTCTCGGTGAGATCTCGGCCGGAATTTCATGCTTTTTTGCCGGATTTTAAATTTTATGTATTGGATTTGATTGTATTTACGGTCAAGATCATCCACAAAAAAATTCAAAAAATTTTGACATGTTTTTGACCCTTTTTTGGTCGGTTCAATTTGTCGGTTAAGACTTTCCGAATTTTTTAAATTTTTTCAAGATTGATCATCATCTGAAAATTTTATTGGAAAATTATGGATGTATTAGGACCATTCACAAAAATTTTAAAATTTTTTCTAAAGTGATTTGTACTATTTTTCATTCAGGTGAATTTTGTCGGTTCGTCTTTAGTAGCACTATTTGAATTTTTTAAAATTCCTAAAGCTTGATCATCATATAAAAATTTATGAGAATATTATGAATATGTTAGGACCATTCACAAAAATTTTCAGAAGTTTCTAATGTGGTTTGCACCATTTTCCATTCTGTTGAAATTTGGTGGTCAACCCTTTTATCAGGATAATGGCACTGTTAGGTTTTTTAAAAATTCCTCATGCTTGATTATCATCTGAAATTTTTTTGAAAATATTATTGATGTGTCAAGACCACCTAAAAAAAATTTCAAAATTTTTTAATGTGTTTTGGATCATTTTTGGGCCGGTTCAATGTAGACCGAGATCTCGGATTTCCCGATTGAAAAAAAAACGAATTTAAATTTTAGTTTTTGTAATTCGTCCGAATTTTATCCGAAATTTCCGAATCTCACCGAAATTTCGGATTTTGGGCACCTCTGAGATTTCACTCAGAACGAGATTTGAAACCTTGCTGTGGACAATGCGATGCAGTTCCTTACTATTGGCTTGACAAATGACAATCCCAACAGCTTTAGCACACGGTCCATTAATCAATAGGATAAATTCTCGTATGTCACCGTAAAATTCCCCGATACCATTCTATGTCATCCTTTATATGACTGACACGTCATCGTAAAAATTTGCAGTGGCAAACAAATAAGACTATGTCCAACAGTTTCCCATCCGCTCGTCATTCCCCTCGTGATGGGAAAACTCCCCGCTCGGGAACGACTTCGTCGCTCCAGCAGCTTCCCCTCCCGGGCTCGGAGCGGAAGGGATAAGAGAGAGAATCCCGGACGGGGGAGTTTCTCTCTCCCTTCCCTTCCGCTCGTCGAGCTGTTGGCGGAGCGTGCGCGCGTTGGGGCGGAAGAGGGGAAGCGGCGTGGAACACAGGCGGCAAAGACGCCAGCGGCCAGGGCTCGGGAGGAGGCGAAGCCGGCGGCGTCAGTGGTTGCTGAAGAGGGAGGAGTTGGGCCTGTTCACCGGCGTGCACGGAGTCGAGACCTGCGTCGGCGCAAGGTACATTTCCCCCGAACTGCTCCAAAATTTTCCCCAAATTTGTGCCCGATTTGGTAGGTGAATATGCGATGGCGACCGTATTTTGTGGATTACAGGCCGGTGGTGCTCACTTTTGTAGTCGATTTGGTGGTTTCAGATTTGTGAAAATGCGATTAGGGTCGTGAATCAAGATGTCGTTTAGGGTTTCTTTGTGTTTGTTTGCTTCGATTGTGCTTGAGGATCGATGTGAGCTTCGATTGTTTGCTTGATTGTTTCCCAAATATGCAGTTCAAAACTTTTAGTGGTAGCTTCGGTGTGGTTCTATCAGTTTGTGAAAAAACTTGCAATGCTATGTTTGTGGTTCTGTCATACTGCTGCTATGGTATGTTTGTGGTTCTGTCAGTGTATGAAAGTATTGGCAGTGAAAATATATTGATTTAGTCAGAAAGTATTGGAAGTAATTTGGTAAATGTCAGTTCATGTTGGAAGTGAAAATATATTGGTGCTATTGCTGCTATGCTATGGTTGTCAGTTTGGCAAGTATTTTGGTAAATGTGTGCAAAACTGACAATATGGTTGTCAGTTCATAGTATTCTGGAAGTTAAAATATATTGCTGCTATTGCTGGTATGCTATGGTTGTAATTTCTGTCAGTTTTGCAAGTAATTTGGTAAATGACAGTTACTATTGGAAGTGAAAATCTATTGATGCTATGGCTGCTATGCTATGGTTGTATTTGCTGTTAGTATTGGAAGTATTTTGGCTCGGTTCTAGTGCTTCTCTGCATGACCATTAACTTGGTGACTGTAACGACAAAACAATAACTTCTGAATGAAAACATGGAGTAATATAAATACAGTTCTGAATACAAAATGCAGTACAATTGGAAGTTTTTTTGGTAAATGACAGTTACTATTTGAAGTGAAAATATATTCTCGCTTTTCTTTGCATTGCTATGGTTGTCATTTCTGTCAGTTCGATGATGTATTTTAGCAAAATGTGAGGTACTATAGGAAGTGAAAATAGTTTGGCTGCTATTGCTGGTCAGGAATGGTAGTATTTCCTGTCAGTATTGCTTCTATTTTCCTAACTGCTATGGTTGTGCCGGGTTTGGAGTAGTCGCTTGTGTTGGGAGTTTGGGAGGCAGTGCTTACTTCAGGTGTCCCGAGTTGACGAATCCGACATGAATTGTTGTAGTGCTTTTGTGCAGAACTTTAACTTTCTGACTCTTACGACACAACATTGACTTCTCAATGGAAAAATTGCATAATATAAATACATTGCCGAATACAAATTGGTGCGGCTATTTTTGTAACTGTCAGTATTGGAAGTACTTTCGTAACTTTCATTATATATTGCCTCTGTCATTAAGTATTGCCGCTATGGTTGTGCCGTGTGTGGAGCTGTTGCTTCTGCTGGGTGTTGGGAGATTGTAAGTATTTGTCTACCTGGCGTACCATTTAGAATAACAAATATTATTTCTGTAGATGGATGAACAAAAGCTCCTAGCATATCTGCGAAGCATGAAAGAAAATGTTGAGTTGCAGGTCGAAGCTCTTAGGCAGATAGTAAATGACAATTTCAGCCCGGCACAGTGTTGCCATTCGATCGACCTGAATTATGCCCTCCTCGCTGTGGATGCCATCGCTAGTCGCTTGGACGAACTTACCTTGAAAGCCGCACATGTAGTGGCAGCAGCAGAGAATGCAGACCATCGTGGGGATGATGATCCTTCGAATGACGTCGACCCTGACGACATTCTCCGTGCTGACAATGAGGAGTCCGTCAGTGGGGCTAGCTTGGAGGGAGTGGGGTCCGATGGATGGGAGTCAGATCGCTCGTTCCATCTGAACCATTAAGACATGTCGTAGATGTTATGTATGGTCGTGTGTTCGTAGAACTACGGTGTGTCATCTATGTCATGGTCCAATGTGACTAGCTTCCATGTCTAATGTTATGTATGGTGGAATGTTATCTATTGTGGTGTGGTACGTACGGTCCACATCTTATGTTGTGTAGGCTGAACTACTTGCCTTGTGTAATATTATCAAGTGTTCTCAGTTACCCATGAAGAAAATGTTATCTACTTGCAATGTCTAATGTTATCCATGGCATAACCTAAGTGTTTTGTGTACAGAATTGTAAACAGGGGTATCATGGATCCATTTCTGCAAAGTATGCTCAATGAGGGCGTTGATAACATGAACTGCACACAACCAAGCCTGCCCTTCCCAGAGATACCTAGCTTCTCCCCGGTTTGGTCTGACGGTCAATCGGCAGATAATAGTTCAGCGATGGGTAAGAAGAAGAAGGCCGTTCGGAAGACTACGAGGAAAACTTGGAAGGCAGCGGAGGAAGAGCTTCTCGTGTCAGCATGGTTGAATGTGAGCCAAGACTCTATCGTCGGCACTGATCAGTCAGCCGACACCTACTGGGGCAACATTGTCAAGTACTGTGAGGACAATGCCATTGCGAACTGGACTCCGAGATCTCAGAAGGGTTTAATAAATCATTGGTCCACCATCAGCGCTGATTCGAGCAAATTTTCTGCATACATGGCTAAGGTCGATGACATTCACCCTAGCGGCAGTACTCTCGAGAATAGGGTAAATAAGATAAGTTAATTGACGTTCCGTATGTCTAATATTGGTCAACATTATCATGTGCACTTATATATTTATTCCTTTGCCGGTTTCAAGATTGCCATGGCGATGAAGATGTTCAAGGAAATCGAGGGCAGGTCGTTTGGTTTTCTCCACCTTTGGTCGACTCTAAGTCAGCACTCAAAGTGGTGCGCTCACATAGATGCAAAGCGACAGAAGACGGAGTATGCCTCGTCCGCTCGGTCTAGTGCCGCTTGCCACGATTCAATTTCTGGGGTGCCGGATGATATGATGACAGCTAGATCTGGTGAGTTACCTAGGCCAATTGGCCGTGATGGCGCGCGAAAGGCTAGGGCTCGGGGTGGGGGTGGCAGCACGTCTTCGGTCAGTGCTACCACCTACAAAGAGGAGCTAACAGAGCTGAACAAGCACAAGGCTTCACTGGTCGAACTATGGCGTGAGGAGGTGTCCATCATGAAGCGCACCGAGGAGGACAAGATCATGGCAATGGATATCAGTAACATGGACGAGGCTTCTCATGACTACTTCTCGCGTCGCAAGGCGGAGATTATTGCTAGGAGGTCGGGGTAATGTACCTTCGATTGGCACTTTAAATTATGGTACCTTGTTCATTAACTATTTTGTGTGCTGGACTTTCCGTTAAGAATGTGTTTTCTGCTACGTAACAAATATTGTGTGCTGGACTTCGGGCAATATATTGCTTGTGTCACCTCATATTGCTGCGGTAAGGAAGCAGTTATTACTGCAACTATGCTATGTTTGTGGTTCTGTGAGTTAGTGAATGGCTTGGAAGTTCCAATATATTGATTATGTCAGTTCATGTTGGAAGTGAAAATATAATGCTGCTTTGGGAGATATGCAATGGTTGTGGTTCTGTTGCTGCTTTGGGAGATCGGTTGCTGCTTTTCCCGGGTGTGGATCAGCTCGGTACTGTTGGGTCACCATGTTTTCGTTTTGGTTGCTTCAGGCGTCCTGACCAAATCGAAACTGACAAGAATACATGGCTCGGTTATGGTTGCTTAGCGTCCCGAGCGAAACTTGGTGACTCCTTGGACACAACATTAACTTGTCGCTGCTATGTTTGTCCCGGGTTGCTTGCCTGCATAGTCTGAAATGCTCCGTATTTGCGCAACTTGGATTGTCATCAGTACATCAACAACAGCAAGGCTACAAAGGAAGCGATGTGTTATATGATGGACCCATTGCCGAATAGAAATACATTGCTGAATATTTGGTTGGTACTACTACATTGCCGAATAGAAATTGATAGTACTACATTGCCGAATAGAAATACATTGCTGAATAGAAATTGATAGTTCTACATTGCCGAATAGAAATACATTGCTGAATAGAAATTGATAGTTCTACTCTAACTCTAGCACCCCCCATGAATGGACCATAGGTGCTCGACAAGGTCGTCCATAAGCATCCGATGTTTCTTCCTATCACGGATCTCTTGTGTCGCCTCGATGAAACGGAGGACCGACCTACGCGGCGGACGTGAGATAGTGACGTGATCATCCATGAAGTCATACTTGAATTCCTGCGACGGACCATCCCTCTCATCCTCAATAATCATGTTATGCATGATTATACATGCAGTCATGATGTCGTGCAAGGTGGACTGGTCCCAACACCTGGCCGGCCCTGCAACAATAGCAAAACGGGATTGCAGTACACCGAAAGCACGCTCCACGTCCTTGCGCACTGCAGCTTGCACAGTGCCGAAATGGACACGCTTGTTCCCTCGAGCAGCCTGAATTGGTTTCACAAATGTGGCCCACTCGGGGTAAATACCGTCCGCCAGATAGTACCCCATTCCATACGTATTGTTGTTGATGGTGTACGTAACTTGGGGGCTAGTACCATCCGTTAACCTGGAAAGAACGTTTGATCTATGCAGCACATTAATATCATTAAGGCTACCTGGCATGCCGAAGAAGGCGTGCCAAATCCAAAGATCGTACGAGGCCACAGCCTCCAAAACTAATGTCGGCTTCCGAGCATGCCCAGTAAATTGACCCTGCCATGCCTTCGGGCAATTCTTCCAATGCCAATGCATGCAATCAATGCTGCCAAGCATCCCAGGAAATCCACGCGCCGCCCCAACCGCAAGCAGACGCTCTGTGTCAGCTTGAGTTGGTGCTCGGAGGTACTCATCCTTGAATACCTCCACTACGGCACGAACAAACCTCCGTAGGGATTCAATGGCAGTGCTCGCACCAATACGAACATACTCGTCAGTAGCATCGCCGGATATACCGTATGCAAGTTGACGCATAGCGGCCGTCATCTTCTGAAGAGGAGACAAGCCCATCCTTCCGGCAGCATCTCTTCTCTGAGCGAACCAAGGATTGTGGGCCTCCACAGCACTTGCAATCCTAACAAAAAGGTTCCTGCTCATCCGGAACCTGGACGTGCAAAGCACACATCAATGCAATAGCGGGTGTCAACGTCGAAAATAACCTCCTCTTGCATACCTACGCCTGAAGAATGCATGGCCATACACGGGCGTGTCGGAGAAGTAGTCGTTGTATAGCCTAGCCGCACCCTCCAGGTGTCCTCGGTCGACCACCGCCCGGCCGGGAACGGAGCCCCCCCACCGTGGGACGCTCTCTTGTGCTGCTAGTTCCTCCTCCTCAATGGCAATGCGCAGTAGCAGATCTTCCTCTTCATTGTCCAGCAAAATAAGTTGATGAGCTCGCCGAGAAAAGCTCGGCTAACCCTCAGACCAACTCATGATTCTGTCTACGACACAACTTCGATGATGTTTGTCACAACACCCACCCTTCTTTATATAGCCCGGGATTTTGACTTCCTTCCCTTGCAAGCTACAAATAAAATATTACCCCTTCCTTCTTCAATAAGCTACACACAAAATATTACTGCTACCTTGTCTAGGAAGCTACACATATAAAACAACTGCTTCCTTCTCGCATAAGCAAAACATATTAAATTATTACTTCCATCGTACACGGTACGGGATAAGTCGAAAATACATGGAATACATCTACCATACCTAATAGGATACACACCTTGGCGGTTAGAGTATATTCTTATAATATGTATGAAGGGATGGGAAGGGAATAGGGAAGGGATGCTGTTGGAGATGCAGTCTGGGAAGGGAATGGAATATGGGAAGGGATTCTCTTCAGGATTTGGGAAGGGAATATGGGAAGGGAAACCGCTGGACATAGTCTAAGAACTGTCGATACCTTTCCCTCACGAAGCTTTTCTTGACAGCCGATGAACACCTCGTAATTTGTAAACGCCCCACATGTGGGTTAACAATGTTGTAGGGGGCCGGGCATTGCCATAGCATCGATGCAATGCAGTTAAACATTCCAAACATCGACCGTTGCCACGTATAAAAATAGTACCAAGTAGCCGGAGTAAAATTATCATTCGAAATTAATACATTATAATATTATGTAATATAACGATTTTTACTAACACGTTCTTATAAAAATTGATGATCAAGGTCTCGCATGAAAGACGGTGAAAAGTAATAAAAGGGTAACATACATTTTGAGACGAATAGTACATTTTTTCTTCTTCTGTAGAATAACTGTCTGAACACAGCAGTAGGGGTGGAAATCTCATATTTCCGAGTTGTTTTTTGAAATTGATACAGTTTGATTTGATGTTATTTTATTTATAGTTTGGAGTTATTTTTAGAATCAAGCTAACGAGCCGAGCCAAGTCGAGTAAGAGCAAAATCTAATTTCATTCGAAATTAACTCATTCAATATTTCATCAATAAACAAGTGTACTTGAAGCAATTTGAACCGAGCCCTACCATCCATCTTTTTTTTTCCCAGCCCTTCACAGCAGCAATGCCATGATCTACCTGGCATTTCTTCTTCTTCTGCAGAATAACTATCTGAATACTTTGGTAAATATTTTCTGGGACCAGAATGGTGTGGCCATTGATCTGCTTGGCATGTGAGGATTGTACCAAAAATCATGTTCGGGATCGGGACCAAAGGTACTTCGGGATGGAAGGCTTCCAGGAGTAGTCAACACTCCACGGTATCATGCGCTTATACTGCAATTTAATTGAGGTTTAAACGGATTCATCAATAGCCGCCTGATCAGCTTTGGTTAGCAACTTAGACCCCGTTTAGTACGGTTCCAGATTCTAGTATAAACGGAAACGGTTCCAGATTCTTGGTAGAAATGTTCCAGGTAGAATCAGAATTACTTTCTACAAACCGTTTGGTACGGTTCCAGATTCAGAAACCAGTGAAACGGGGTTGAAGGTGATTCAACCACGGTGTGGAAAAAGAAGAAACGTTCCGAGGAGAATCGTTTCGAGTTTTAGCCCGTTTAGCTGGGTTTCTCCCATATTCTAGTAGAAACAGATCAGTTCCAAGTTGCTAAACGGGATCTTAGCATAGCTCAGCACTCATCCTCTTCTGTCCTCCCTTCACTATGCGGCCATGTATCTGCCAACATGCATGCATGCTCAAGATTACTCCCAAGCTCACGGCCTCATGACAATGCATGGTGCAGGTGTCGGCGAATTAAGAGTATCAATCACAGCTGGATGATACGACTGATTTTATCATACATATTTCAGTGGAAACGTTTCATAATATAATTAAATTGAGGCAAGTGCAATAAAGCAAAATGAAAAAGTGGTTAGCCGGGCCATGGGACAATGGGTTTTTTTTTTTTAGATTACTGGTACCATTTTTGGCTTTTACAGTACACTAAATTTAATATGAATCGTTCTTTCTTTTCAATCTAATGGATTAGATTAACTAGAATTAATTATTTATACTTCATCTGGTAATAGAGTAGTAGAAATATCCTTAATAAATCAACGATTAGATCTGATTTCTACTACTAACTATATACTACCAGTATAATGCACTGTAAAATTTCTCTTTAAGAAACCTTTGGTCACAACTAAAATTTCTCTTTAAAAAGAAAAAAATTGAGAAAAAGAACATGAAGAACATCACATGTTTCGTGTGCGGAAAGGACGGTCATATGGCAAAAGACTGTCGCTATCACAAAAACAGGACAAATGAACAGGGCAAGAAAAATGCCAACGTGACCATAGGCGAGGCCTCGACTTCAGGAGGGTATGGTAATTATCCTGTTGTTTTTTTAGCATGTCAAACCACTGATTGGTGGGTTGATACTGGGGCTAATGGTCACGTGTGTTCCGATGTTTCCTTGTTTTCTTCTTACCAGGCAGCCAGGGCTTCCTCCGTCCTAATGGGGAACGGGTCGCATGCTTCTGTTCTTGGTGTTGGCACGGTAGATCTGAAGCTTACTTCAGGGAAGATTGTCCACTTGAAGAACGTGCAGCATGCGCCAACAATAAAAAAGAACCTTGTTAGTGGTTCTGTTTTATGCAGGGATGGTTACAAGCTAGTATTTGAGTCAAATAAAGTTGTATTGTCTAAGTTTGGGAACTTTGTTGGTAAAGGCTATGAGAGCGGAGGCTTGTTCCGCTTAAGCACTTTAGAGTCTTGTTATAATATGAATATTGCAACTGGTTTGAATAAATGTGATGCCGATATTTGGCATTCTCGATTCTGTCATATTGGTTTTGATAGCATTGCTCGAATGTCTAGATTAGAGTTAATTCCAAAATGTGATATTGTCAAAGGATCAAAGTGTCAAACTTGTGTGCGTGCAAAACAACCTAGAAAACCCTTTAAAGGATTAGAGAAAAAAAAGAACTTGGCACCATTAGATCTTGTCCATTCTGATCTTTGTGAGATGAATGGATTGTTGACAAAAGGAGGCAAAAGATATTTTCTAACTCTTATAGATGATGCAACACGTTATTGCTATGTGTATTTGCTGAAAACAAAGGATGAAGTTTTAAACTACTTCAAAATCTATAAGGCCGAGATTGAGAACTAACTAGAAAAGAGAATTAAAAGACTAAGGTCTGATCGTGGAGGAGAGTATATCTCTCATGAATTCTCCCAGTTCTGTTCTGAGCATGGTATAATCCATGAAGTTACACCACCATATTCTCCCCAATCAAATGGGGTAGCTGAGAGGAAAAATCGAACACTCTCGGACTTGGTGAATGCCATGTTAGAGAGTGCCGGTATGCCTAAGATGTGGTGGGTGGAAGCTATATTGACAACAAATTTTGTTTTAAATAGAGTAATCACTAAAAAGTGTGAGATTACTCCATATGAGGGATGGAAGGGGAGAAAGCCCAATGTCAATTTTCTGCGAACATGGGGGTGTTTTGCAAAAGTTAATATACCATTGCAGAAAAAGAAAAATCTTGGACCTAAAACTGTCGATTGCATTTTTCTGGGATATGCACATAATAGTACGGCCTATAGATTTTTAGTAGTAAAATTAGAAACTACTCAGATTGTTGCTAACACAATAATGAAGTCCAGAGATGCTTCATTCTTTGAGGATATTTATCCTATGAGACCAGCAGGTAGTACTTCACAAACTGAGAATATTAATATTAAACCTACCACTATTTTTGAACCAATGAGTGATACACTACCAGTAGAAGATATTACTGAGGAGGATAACAATTTAGTCGTAGAGGCTCCTCGTAGGAGCAAGAGACAAAGGGTTGAGAAAACCTTTGGCGATGACTTCATTGTATACCTCGTAGATGATGTGCCAAAAACTCTTTCAGAGGCTTATGCATTACCTGATGCTGTATTGGAAAGAGGCAGTCCGTAGCGAGATGGATTCCATCATGGCTAATAGGACTTGGGAGATCACTGATCGTCCTACTGGGTGCAAACCTGTTGGATGCAAGTGGGTTTTCAAAAAGAAAATGAGGCCTGATGGTACTGTTGATAAGTACAAGGCAAGACTTGTAGCCAAGGGTTATACCCAGAAAGAAGGAGCGGATTATTTTGATACTTATTCTCCTGTTGCCAGATTAACCACCATTAGAGTGCTCATTGCTTTAGCTGCTTCCCATGGTCTACACGTCCATCAAATGGATGTAAAGACAACTTTCCTTAATGGAGAGTTGGAGGAAGAAATCTATATGGAGCAACCAGATGGTTATGTGATTACTGGACAGGAAAATAAAGTGTGCAAATTATTAAAATCCTTATATGGACTAAAACAAGCACCTAAGCAATGGCACGAAAAGTTTGATAAAACTTTGATATCTGCTGGTTTTGCTGTTAATGAGGCAGATAAGTGTGTATATTATCGTTATGGTGGGGGTCAAGGTGTGATTTTGTGTTTGTACGTTGATGACATACTTATATTTGGGACTAACACTGCTGTAATTGACGAGTTCAAAACTTTCTTGTCTCGATGCTTTGATATGAAAGACTTGGGTGAAGCAGATGTTATTCTGAATATTAAATTTATCAAGAATGAGGATGGAATCATTTTGCATCAATCCCATTATGCTAAGAAAATATTTAGCCTGTACGGCTTTGAGAATTGAAAATTTTCCTCAACACCATATGATCCGAGTGTTAAACTTCGGAAAAATCAAGGGTTAGGCAAAGATTAATTAAGATATTCACAAATTATTGGGTCTCTTATGTATCTAGCTGGTGCCACAAGACCTGATATCTCATTTGTTGTGAGCAAATTAAGCCGGTTTACATCTAACCAGGGAGATGATCATTGGGAGGCACTTGAAAGAGTGTTGCGCTACTTGAGAGGCACAACATCTTACGAAATTCACTATACTGGATATCCATCTGTATTAGAAGGATATAGTGATTCCAATTGGATCTCTGATGCGGATGAGATCAAAGCTACAAGTGGTTATGTTTTTACCTTAGCTGGTGCTGCAATTTCATGGAGGTCTTGCAAACTGACCATATTAACGAGGTCAACCATGGAAGCTGAACTTGTAGCACTTGATACATCCACTGTTGAGGCTGAATGGCTTAGAGAGCTTCTATTGGACTTGCCATTGGTTGAGAAACCAGTACCGCCGATCCTAATGTACTGCGATAACCAAACAGTGTTGACTAAGGTTATGAGTACTAAGGATAACATGAAGTCCTCCAGACATGTGAAGCGTAGGCTCAAATCTGTCAGAAAATTGAGAAACTCCGGAGTAATCGCTGTGAATTATATTCGTACTGAGAAAAATCTGGCAGATCCTTTTACAAAAGGACTTGCAAGGAAAACAATTTCCATTGTGTCTATGGACATGGGTATGAGGCCCATTTGAGTTACAACACAATGGTAACCCATACCTTCCTGATCGGAGATCTCGTGAATTAGGTAATGGGAAAAACAAGTTGATGTTGTAACAAGAGAGTACATATTATTAAATTGTACCTGTGTCCTAATAGACAAAGTACTCTCGACTGTATGGAAGGTTGGCTTAAAGCCTTAATGTATTCTAGTGTCAAAATGAGAGAAAAAGGTATTGGCCTACAGGATACCTATAATGAATACACCTACTTGAGCATAACTGTGTGGTCGCAGTTCACGAGGATGGGGCATTCTCTAGAAAGCTCATGAGCAGATAAGGGAGCATGACCATATAACGCTCCGTATAGGCGTGGTTCATTGACAGCCTTGTATCAGTTGTGATTGAAAGTGAAATCTGATCACAAAAAGCTATGAATTCAAGGCATAGTCCATTCATCAGCTGTGAGAAGATGAATCTTGCTAATCTAGGTGTAAGTTCAACCCGTACGGGACTTATACTAAATAACTGGTATATAAATAACATTTCAGTACAACGATGTTTGATATTGTTTTAGTGTTTGCTTTGGAATTGGTGGGGGTTGTTGGAATTGGCCCATGAGTATGGCCCATTTCCTTTAATTCCAAAGATTGCATGGTTAATACCATATTGCTTAGGCAAGTGGAAGGAAGGCAATTTATAAGGTGGAGTCCTTGCCACTCCTTGAGTTATGAGAGGCATGACATAGGGATGGTATGAGAAGGACTTTGAAGAAACACATGCACGCGCGCACACGCGCACTCGCGTATTTTTGCGTGGATAATCGCGTGACTTGCGACGAGCGACCGCGCCGCGCCTAGCTCGTCTCCAGGCAGTCAAATTGCACCTTATATTTTGCTGAATCATGCAACTATTAGCTTTATGTACTGGTCAGGAGACTGCATAATTACAATTATTTGTGTTTGAATTGGCAGTTACCAGTGCATTAAGTCTGTTAATTACATCGATTACGATGCTTAATCTTTGTCGATTACCAGTGAATAATGGAGGCAGTTACTGGTGAGAGGCTATATAAAACCTGGAGACGTCCAGGCCAATGCACTGAGTTTTTCCAATTCCACACTTTCTTCTTCATCCTGCGAGAGCTGTATTGAGGTGTTGAGCAGTTGGACCACGCCAGCCTTCCTACTCGGCGTGCATCGTGAAGGAGGGTGAGCGGTATCTTCGAGCTGTTGCCGCAGAGTTCACCTGCACAGGGCGGCAATAAGGTTTCTGGGTAGCGCATCTGCGCGACCGCTCCTGCGCTGCTTCCTCAACTTCGACCTCTTCCACAACCTCTTCAGCGCATCGTTCTGTTCTTCATCAAGCCTAACTCGCATCGTTCTGTTCTTCATCAAGCCTAACTGTAAGTTGTTAGTGATCGTTTAACTATGTTTCTTGAAGTATATATGTTTGGAAGTACAATGTGTAGCCTGCTGTTATATCTATTGTGTTCATCACTATTTATCTGTAATATTTGTCTCCTGTTAAAATCTGGAATTAAAATATTGCACACATTTCCAACATTTTGAACCGAACCAACAAGCCCTACCAACGATCTTTTTTTTCCCCAGCCCTTCACAGCAGCAATGCCATGATCTGCCTAGCATTTTTTCTTCTTCTGTAGAATAACTGTCTGAATACTTTGGTAAATATTTTCTGGGACCAAACTGGTGTGGCCATTGATCTGCCTGGCATGTGAGGATTGTACCAAAAATCATGTTCGGGACCAAAGGTACTTCGGGATGGAAGGCTTTCAGGAGTAGTCAACACTCCACGGTATCAGGCGCTTATACTGCAATTTCATTGAGGTTTAAACGGATTCATCAATAGCCGCCTGATCAGCTTTGGTTAGCAACATAGCATAGCTCAGCACTGATCCTCTTCTGTCCTCCCTTCACTTATGCGGCCATGTATCTGCCAACATGCATGCATGCTCAAGATTACTCCCAAGCTCACGGCCTCATGACACTGCGTGGTGCAGGTGTCGGCGAATTAATAGAGTATCAATCACAGCTGGATGATACGACTGATTTTGTCATACATATTTCAGTGGAAACGTTTCATAATATAATTAAATTGAGGCAAGTGCAATAAAGCAAAATGAAAAAGTGGTTAGCCGGACCATGGGACAATGGTTTTTTTTTTCTTTTAGATTACTGGTACCATTTTTGGGTCAGGGTTATGAGAAGAACTCTTTTACAGTACACTAAATTTAATATGGATCGTTCTTTCTTTTCAATCCAATGGATTAGAATAACTAGAATTAATTATTTATACTTCATCTGGTAATAGAGTAGTAGAAATTAATATCCTTAATGAATCAACGATTAGATCTGATTTCTACTACTAACTATATACTACTAGTATTGAAATGTGCTAAATTTACAAGCATTCATACAATGATCTAGATAAAACTTGATGATCCTGATCAATTCACAGTGGCTGTGCTACAGTACCCGGTGATGCTACACTTTCGTAGTGGAAAAATCTGCACCGCTATTTTCTACCCAACGGTCATGATGCTATACTTTCGTAGCGGAAAAATCTGCACCGTTATTTTCTACCCAACGGTCATGATGCTACACTTCCGTAGTGCAAAAATCTGCACCCTTATTTCTCTACCCAACGGTTGCGGGACAATACTTAAATTTGTAAATCCGTGCCTTATTTACTACAGTAAAACAGATAATGTGAGTCGGACCAAGCTCGTGGCTCGTGGCTCGGACCGAGCTCGGCCGAGCCTATTTTTTAGGCTCGCAAAAACACCGAGCCGGCTCGGCTCGGCTCGCGAGCCAAATTGGCTCGGTAGCCCAGTCCATGCAGGGAATTTACTATGACTAATGACTTGTATTTTCAGAAAAAAGATGACGAGGGGCATCACTATGACATGTGGATGCATATATGTTCCAAATTTGCATAGATTAACAAAACAAATGTTAGCATAGGCAAAGCATGCAAAGTATTTCATATTTCTCTTGATAGTTGAGTCAGTGAAGGAAATCTTATATATGTCAAACCAGTATGTTCTCTTTACAGAATACATGACACGCAAGCCAGACAGTATGGAGCTATGCAGAACAACTGTTCCTATATGCTGCCATAGCCTGGCTCGGCGAGCCAACGAGCCGGCTCGCGAGCCAGGACCGAGCCGAGCCGAGCCGCTCTTTCGAGCTTGTCGCTCCATCGAGCCGAGCCTGGCTCGGCTCGCCACCTGACCGAGCTCGGCTCGGCTCGTTTCCAGCCCTATTTGCGGCGGCATTGTGAAGCCCCCTTACCTTGTGCTGTACTAAGCAAAGGTACTTGGTGTAAATCTTGATAAAAAAAAACAAAACAAAATGCAACGGCTGGACCTTGTGCTGCACTAAGCAAAAGTACTTGGTGAAAATCTTGACAAAAAAAACAAAATGCAACTGCTGGATTCAAAACATCAGATCTGGAAGCTGGGGGGAAAAAAATCAAGATCTAGGTTGTGATGCATAGGACAGAGTTGACAGAATCACATGTACAAGAACACTTCTTTCTTTCTCACAACAGTTAAATTTGCACTGTCCAGGGGCAGCCCAATCAATGCAATCTCTCTGTGCAGTTGCATGCTATGCAAAACTTCCTGTCCTCAATAAAAACACTGCCTACTTCCCTGCCAACCACCCGTAATGGGGCGTAGAAACAAAAAGCAACACAGGTATAGCATTTCTGAACAGCCTTTCTATGAGCAGAGCAGTACACTTTATGCCGAGCTTGACAGAGATGGAGTACGAAGCTATCTGCGTTTTGCAGCACAGACGTAGCCGACACTCATAGCTTGGGACGCAGACGAATACAAAGTACTAGTCTTCTTTGCAGTTGCATGATCGGTGTGTGTTATGTTCCTCATCAACAGATTTACAAATAAGTAAATAATACAGTTAAATATTGTAATTTGGAGAATTAATAAACCGGTGCAATACGTTTATTGTACTCTTGTCAAAACAAATCCATAACGGTTCCCTCTAGGTCGGCCCTGCCCTAACAATATAATGGTATATATGTTTGCATTCCAACAACAATAAATTAAGCGAGGGGACAAATTGTTACAATATTTGGCTGAACCAGCACTTTCTTTACCATTGCACTCGACACAAATAAATACCCAAACCCAAGAACAAATTAAAATGGATATCTTCACTTGGACATATTATCAACATTTATGGTGTAAAGTGAACCATCTGATGTGCACTCAACATATGTCGAGGATCGCATACGTAACACTTTAAAATGGGTTTACACTGGATATGTTGCCATACATATTGTATATATATATAAACATAAAGGCCAAATATATCTTATGCACTATAAATTTCAATTTGAGCGGCTGCAAAAAGAAAACTGCACGTCCTAGAGCATGCCCTGTACCTCTGCCCACTCAGAACCTTGTGCAGTTTTCCTTTTGGCGGATGCTCTCGCGCATATGTGGAAGCACATGAATGCACTTAAGTTCTCTTTTTCAGTGAGATCTACACAACTGCCGAGTAATTGAAGAACAGACGCCATGAAAGCACCATGCAACCAAACCATCCATGAGAGGGCATGGGCCAGTGCTCAATCCAGCCGCGCATGCAATGGATGAATTCCAGCAAGCAGCATCGATGGATCGATCAGTTGAACTTGGAGCAGACCTTCCTGACCTCCCCCTTGCGGCCGGTGAGCACCCCGATGCTGCCCATCTTGACCATGGCGTCGGCGAAGTCCTGCCGGAAGTATGGCCCCAGGAAGGTGCTGAGGAGGCCGGAGTAGGAGTCGACGACGTCGACGGTGTTGGTGTCGTTGTAGAGCACGGCGTCGGAGGCGATGACGGCGAAGCCGTTGCGGATGTTGCGGAGGATGGAGGTGTCGAAGACGCGCTCGCTGCCGCGGTCGAGGGACAGGCGCGTGTTGAGGTCCCCCGGCGCGCACCGGGACTTGAGCTCCTGGAGGAAGCCATCCGGGATGGACGGGTCCGAGCCCCGCCCGCCGCCGGGGAGCGGGAAGTTGTACAGCCGGTCCTGGATGAAGAAGCACGCCGTCGTGCCCACAGTGTGCGCGGCTGCACCCATTTACGTCGTGCACTCACGGGTTAGCTACCATGATAGGTCGAGGCAAGAAGAAGAGTAAGCTTGGTCGCTTACCGCTGAGGAGGACGAGGTCCTTGTTGTCGAGGCCTGCGGCGGCGAACTTGGACTGTAGCACGTCGATGGAGTCTCGGACGTCCGGCAGCACGTCGGCGTCTCGCAGGTTCGACACAGTCCCGTCGCGCCGCCCCGTCGGCACGCCGAACGACGGCCCACCCGTCTGCAACTCCGGCCACGAAACTAGTTAATTCTCACCTTCCAGACTCAATCAAACAATGCACCATGCGTGCGGTGGTGTTTCCGTATACGTACGAGGACGACGGCGTCGCGGGCGGCGAGGATGACAATGTCGGCGCAGGAGACGACGCCGGGGCACTCAGACTCGAGCTGTGTCTTGGCGCTGTCGATGACGTCCTGCCCGCGCAGCCCCTGGTGCTTGTTGTTGTCCACCTCCACGCTGCTGTTCCCTCCCTTGATCAGCACCGACGCGTCGCACCCCTGGCCCATCAGTAATTTAGAAATTTTTTACAACACATTATACTGATAAATATTTAGTGGGTGATAAAAATGAGATCATTTAGCTATTGATTTGTTAAACGTATTTTTACTACTCTAAATCTGAAGCAAGTATACATAAATACCAGCTAATTTGATCCATTAAATCGAAAAAAATAAATAGTTCGTATTGAATTTAGTTTACTGTAAAAGAGTTTATTATTATTATTATTATCATCATCATCCTCAACCGGTGGCTAGTCCAACTAGTTCAGTACCTCGTTGTCTGGCTAAACGGCAAAACTCAAGTAAATCGCTCAGAGACATGTAGTGGCACTTACCCTGACGAAGCAGTCGTGGAACTGGAGGCGGAGGAGGGCGGGGAGGATGGTGGAGTCGGAGGCGGCGGCCTGCCGGACGACGGAGGCGACGGTGGACTCGGCGTTGGGACAGGACTTGGAGTAGAACCCTGACTGAAGCTGGCCATTGGATGAGCCTAGCAGCAGCAGCAGCAGCAAGGCCAGGGCAAAGCCTGTGACACCAGTACTACTGCTACTAGTGGCCATCATAGAAGGGGAATTTAGAGAGAGAGAGAGAGAGGGAGAGAGGGAGGGAGATGGCAAGCTGGGTAGCTGGAGGTGGAGGAGGAGCAAGTCCTGTGGGTTGCGTTAATGAGCTTTTATAGGCTCTCTCATGGCGGTGGCAGTGCTGGCAATGGCGCCAATGTTCTAACACGATGCTTTTCAGTGTACGTGCTGGATTTGACTTCCACCAGAAAGAGTAGGCGTCAAGCATTTAGTGGTGCAAACTGCAGCGCATGACATTCATATAGTAGGCTTTGTCTGGAAAATCAGGAGTATCTCTGTTTTAAGTATAGCGGGAAGTAGAAGATTGTACCAACAATTAAAACGGTGAAAGTTCGTGCTTTTATGCACTACTATTTGAAAATTACATAAATATTAAATTATAAATAAATGATAGATAGCATGAATAAATGGTAGATGGTGGTTACTGAAACAACCCAAAAATTCAAAATGAATTTATTTGGAGTTCTTTCAAATTTCAGGTTCAAATTTTGGATTTGGAATTTGAATTTTGGCTTTTGGTTTCGTTTTGGTTTTTGGGCCAATTCCTTGTGGGCCTTTCGGCCCATTCCCTCTCTCTCTCACGGCCTAGGCCCGGCTCCCTCCGGCCAGGTAGCCTGGCCGCATCGCCAGATCCGCCAGCCTCCGGCGGATCTTGGCCGCTGCCTTGTGTGGCCTGCAATCACTGCTGTGCCCGTCGCAGGCCAGCCGCTTCCTTGCCAGCGTCGCCGCGCCGCGCCGCCATACAGCTGTTCCGCTGGGCCGCTGCCGCCCGCCGCGCTCGTGTCGCCGTCGCCTTGCCTCTCTCTCTCGCCCTGCTTTATACGAGCCGAGCTCCTCCTCTCCTCGCCCCCGCTCGCCTTCGCCCTTCTGCGGTGAGCTCCCCACTCTTTTGCCGTCTCGCCCCGCCCGCTGTATCGTCCGCAGCGGCCCATGCCGGCCAGCGCCAGGCGGGTTCCACAGGAGGAACCACAGCCCTCAGGCGCCTGCCGTCGCAGCGTGAGCAAGGCCGGCCGCCTCGCCCGATCCGCGTTAGTGGGCCGTGTGGCCCAAGCTTTGTAGCCCACGTAGCTGGAAAAAAGCTCGTGGCTCGTGGCTGCGGCTCCGGAGCTCGCCAGAAGCCTGCCTTGGCCACTCGTGCTCAGGCTCGGGCTCGGCCGAGAAACCTACTTTTCAGGCTCGCAAAAACACCGAAGGCCGGCTACGACTCATGAGCCAAATTGGCTTAAGTGGCCCGGTACCCATGCGATTAATTTAGTATGATTAATGACTTATATTTTTAGGAAAAAGATGATGTTGAGACAATTCCATGTCCTACAAGTGTGATATAGAGCAACTAAGCAACTACTATTATTTAGTAGTAACTAGTAAGTTAATATTATTCACTGCAAATATATGAATTATTGTATAAATACTTCATTTTCTAAGAAAATGTTCAGCTCGAGCCAGTTAAACTCGCTCATGAGCCACGAAAGCCAGGTTTTTGGGCTCGCCTCGGGCCGAGCCTGGCTTCGACTCGCCACTAAACAGAAACCGCCAGAGCGAGCCGAGCCGGGCTCGGCTCGGCTCGGCTCGTTTCCACCCCTAGGCCCACGGCCGGTTTCTCCTTTTTCGCGATTTTTGGATTTAATTAAATCCGAAAAATCGATTTAAATCCAGAAAAATCCCCAGAAAATCCCCGAAAATTCCGTGAGCCCCAGAAATCCACCAAATACACTGTCCGAACCGTTTCGATCCACTGAGTCCAAAAATGCCCTCCGTTCCTCAATCCGGAGTTCCCAAAATTCCGAATTGCCCAATTCGCCCTTCGTTCTCTCTCTCGGCCCGGTTCCGGTTTTCGGTTTCCGTTTTCGTTTCGGTTTCTTTTTGTTTTTCGTTTCTTTATTGTCGTTCGTTCTTGTCGCGCTAGATCCGGACGTTGGGCGGTTCGAGGAGCAGCCTTGAGATCCGGGAGCGGCACGTTGGACCCGACAAGAGCTCAGAACGACTACATCAACGACAGTTCAGCCGATCCGATCGCCGAGCAAGGCAAGCCATACCCCTTGATCATATTGATCCAATCATGCCATGTTATATTAGTAATTATTTTATATCGCATTAGTTTACTGTATGTTGAATTATTGAAAACAGTATTTTAGAATGACATGATACCTAGGTAATGCCGAAATTGCTTATGAAACCTCCTTGAATATATTGAACCTTATTATATCCTTTGTAACCCTAGATGTTGGTATTATTAGATAAATTACTGTTACTCCTGTAGTTAGCTCAAATGCTTTTCAAAATGGAAAATAAAGTGCTGTCGAATCTCGGATTCGGGTGTTTGTGAAAGTGCTACAGTTTGGGGGACAGAATCGGATAAATCCCGGAGTGGATGTAACTCCGATCCCCGGCTGATGATTGATGCCTTGATTTGACTGATGACCGGTTGAGTGGGATGCCGGAATAAGTGGTGAATGAAGGCTTGATCTTTGGCAGTGTAAGGATAATGAAACCCCCTTGAGCAAAGTAAAGAACTTAGTTTCCGTTCAACCACAGGTCGGATTGGTCGATGGACCCGTATCCGACATAGCTCAGTAGGTTAGTCATTCCTGATTTAATAATTTGACTTCTGGTAGTAACTATTCTCGTGGGAGAATAGGGACCGGCCTTCCCGGCAGGGAAGTATACCGGGGGAGAGGTGGAACAAGAATATTCAGTGGTGTCATTCTTGGTTCTCACAACGGTAGGTGCTAATGGGGACTATGTGGGTCCACGATAGCTTTATACCTATCGGTTAACAACTAAAGAACAGGAATGATTAAAGCGAAGTCTTTGTGATAATCTCGGCCCGCCGCGCATTTAAGTTGTGTGTTAAACTCGGTAGCATTGCTGCGTTGATATCTTGTGGGTAAAGTTGAGCACCTCTGCAGAGTTAGTGATGGTATTCGAATACGCCGTACTTCCGGTTAATGAAGTTAAGTTTGAACTGGGGTGATGCCCGTAACCAAGCTCAAGCTACTGTTTTCGGAATTTGGATAAATGTGGTTAAGTGTTGGTGAACTTGTGGAAAACCCCCTTACTACTATTATTTGTGGTCTGTGCTTCAAACGTAAAATAAGTTGAAAGTAAAACTGCATCCAGATACTTAACCCTATTGCCATCCCTTTGGATAATCCCCTGCATATAGTATTCAGTGGTTCCGTACGACTTGTTGAGTACTCCCGTACTCACCCTTGCAACCCCCGCCCCTTTCAGAGTTTGAAGAAGCTGGAGCGTTCCAGGAGGTCGTAGATGGCGATCTTGTTTGGTTTTGAGGTCTTGGTCTTTTGCTCGAGGCCTGCGGCGGTGTTTTGCTTGTAAGTTATTCGGGCCCTGCTGCGCCCTCTTTTGTAAAAACCCTGGCCGTTAGGCCCTATATTGAATAAAAAGAGTTGGATTTGCTTTTGCCTGGCAATTGTACTCTTGTCTTTTCCAACCGTTAATCGTCCTGGGTAACGGTTGCGAGTCTCGGATCTGCCCCTAAAAAGGCGGTCCGTCACAGTTACTTACCTCTTCGTTTGCTTTAGGATTTATGAAACTTGTATTAAGAGGGAAAACATATAAACACTGCTCTTACTTACCTAGTTTGCTTCAAGATTTATACAACTTGTCATGAAAGTTGATGTATGCATATTGATGCGGGGAGCGAAAGGAATGCCTCAGAAGTTGTTCGATCTCAAATGGACAGCCTAGAACTATCCGACCTTTTGACTTCACCAAAGACATAGATGATGCGTCAAAGTTAATGGGAGGCGTCCAGTCGTCCATTGCTTAGATTTCTTCTGCGTCCTTTTGGATTCTTCTAACCAGAAAGAATTATGGAGTGTATATGCTGGAGTTGAATCTACTAGCTGGCCTCTTTGATTCCTCAATTCAATCTTGGATACCACCATGAATGCTACGCACAATTCTGGAGCCAGAAATTTCCTCTGGACCAAGGCAGAGCTGGCCCTAAATGTGGTTGGCACAATGGCTAAGAAGAGTAAGTAATGGCCTAGGAAGGAATGCAGCAGTAAATTGAGATCGATGCTACTCCAGCCTGCAGGACCAGTGCCTCCTGAATACTAATAATTCATATGCTTGATCTACTACTACTCCAGCTTGCAAAGTCCAGTTCATGGGATGGAACACATGAAGGTGTCTCCTGAATATTAATAATTCATATGCTTGATCTACTACTACTCCAGCTTGCAAAGTCGAGTTCATGGGGGATGGGACACATGAAGGTGTCTCCTAAATTCATACGCTTGATTTACTACTGCAGCAGCGGTGGTCACAACTCGCAAGTGCATCGCCTGAACTATGAAAGTATCTGCATTCTCCTTCAGAAACAAAAGGAATATATACAGGAGTGCTGCTCCCTGCGCGTTCCAATCATTTTACTGCTGGGAAGAGCTTCCATGCAGATCATGTCAGGGAAGAGGTGCATGGTCTGGCTTTACGGTTAGAGTTGTCCCTCCGCGGCACATGCTTGGTTTTTTATTTTGAGCTCTTTTATAGTGGATTAAAATCAACATAAATCGTCTATTCCTTTTAATCTAATAGTTGAAATTGATTTAGATCTAGTTATACTACCACCTGTAGTATTGGTAGTAAAATTCAGAAAGGGATAAAGGGGTAAAAAAATTCTATCATATTATTTTTCCTCTAAGGTAAACCATGTCATGTGATCCTGATGAATGGCGGATGAATGTATAAGGAGCCTCTGAAGATCATCAGGTATTCGGTGAATTCAAAACTGTGAACGAATTAGGAAAATCTGAAATATCTATGATGAATGAATAGGAAAAGCCTAAAATACCCTTGAGGAATGGATGGTTAAATTTGATTTCTACTACCACTTTTTACTACCTATGTTATCCACCGTAAAAATTTTCTTTATTTTACCGGTTCGGTTTTACCTTGCAGGTAATTATTGAGTTTCAATCTTGTTAGTCGACCTCGTAGTTGCTCCGAACACTTCGGCCTTTTATTCCATTATTATCACATCTCGAGCTGATCACAAACAAGCAGCAGTTATGACCTAGAAGATGAAAACAAGCAACATAATAAAACAAACAGGGAATTAAGGAGATCAACCGGAGATTGAATAACCAAACTGTCATGACCGTGCATCCAATTATCCGATCCGATTAAGCCGTGATGATTGCGACTAGGCATCGACAGACATGTATTTATTATGTACAACATTGGAGCTAGCTAGTATTCGCTAGCTGTATGCGTGCACTCGCTTGAGCCGGGTTTCTTGCAATTGGAACGAACTGGTTAATTAAGCACACACTTGATCACTGTGCATGCATGTGTGCGTGCGTGCGCAACCAGCTTATGCGTTGTTGTTCCTAGCTACCTTCACCGGTTGAACGGCCACTCCATTTATTGCCCACGTTGCGTGTCTCCGATTAAGCATCAATAATTCAGAGAAGGGTAATGTGGCATGGCTAGCTGCGTACCTTTCTTGCAATACAATCTGGATGCATATATGGATCCTGAACCAGTGTAGTTAATGCTAGTGACACTTTATGAAATCAGTGTCCAAACCGACACTCTCTGGTGTGGAGTTCAAGTTATCTTTCAGAAAGTGGTGAGCTCTTCTTGAACCTGCTCGGTCGGCTCTCTCGCTTAGATCATTAAACCCTTGGTTTTGAGTGGTTGTTTGGATCAAAGGTTTTATTGGTGTATTTTTTTTCGAATTTTCTGGTCAGGAGCTCTGGCAATCACTATAGAAGAAGAACAACAACAGCCGGGCTACAAACGCATACACACTCCACACACGCACACACACCCCCGCACACACACACGCGCTGCCCCGACTCACGCGCGCCCGGGCGAGACCAACGCTCGAACCCGGGCGGGCTGCTCGCTCCCAGGTGCAGCAAGCCAACCGAGTTGCTCGCTCGGCCATTTTATTGGTGTATTTTGAGAAGGAAAAAAAAAAACATGTCTGTTGGTTTTAGCATTTAAATTATTATTTTATTAGGGTAGCATACAGTGAAAGTATGGTTTGGCTCAACATGGTGGTGTTCAGTTTTTAAAAAATAGGTGATTTCTGCTTTTGAGTTTTGTGAAAATAGGAGGGAGTGGTTTTTTCATACGACTTGTAGTTCTACATTACGAAACAAAATATTTAGAGAATTATTCTCCAAATAGATTATTAAAATATCGTTTTCCTCAAACCTAGATACAACTACTACAGATATGGCTTTCAGTAACGGTTGACAACGGTCATCAATACCGGTTTTTGAACCGGTACAGATCATCCGGGACTAATGCCCATTGGGCATCAGTACTGGTTCCACTAACCGGTACTAATAGACTATCAGTACCGGTTGGAGGCTCCAACCGGTACTGATAAGCTACACGAAGATTTCTATTTCCCAGTCCTATTAGTACCGGTTGGAGGCTCCAACCGGTACTGATAAGCCACACGAAGATTTCTATTTTCCAGGAGGTCACTCGTCCTACCACTCCCGCCCAAGCACATACCAACAGGTATTGATGAGAACTTCGCACTTCCCAAGTGGTCACCCATCATAGTACTATTCTCGCCTAAGCAAGCTTAACTTCAGAGTTTTTATATGATCTACGACTGTAGTGTTGGTATGAACATATTTAATTTATAACGCATCCCCCTTCCCTTAACCTCACAGAGCACCCGAACACTGATTTAGTATTCTCCTACTCCGAACTAAGTTGTCAAATTTACCATGACTTGGATGTATGAAAATTAACTATGCAAGTCATGGTAAATTTAGAGATTCAAATAAAGCTGCTTAGTACCGGTTTGTTACACCAACCGGTACTGATGCTCTACCCTCGACCAGCAGCTGCTTAGTACTGGTTACGAACAAGTACTGAAAGCCCACTACGGCCCTATAGCCAATGAACCGGGATTGATATAACTGATGGGCCGGTATGGAAGGCTAGTTTTCTAGTAGTGTACAGACAGTCCCTAAGTGAGCAAACTATTGTTCCAAATTAGCGATGCCACCTACGTCAATACATGGCCCGAGGTATATATGTGTGTGTGTGTATATATATATATATATATATATATATATATATATATATATATATATTCCCATTTGCAAATATATATTAGTCAAAGTTTGCCCCATAATGTATACAAAAGTGTGTCTAAGTTAGCCATATGAAAATCGAACCAATTAGTTTCTTTAGAATACTCAAAATCTATTATTAGATGAGATTTTATGACCTCCCAGCCAGGGGCCTATTGTCCGTCCCATGGTGTGAAAGGAGATGCTCGTGCCTCGTCCTGTACCCAATGTAGAGTGCAACACGAGGTGCCCTATCCCATCGGGCACTTGGCCAAGTGCCCGATCCTCTATAGTATTGAGAAGACCCTATCATCTCTCGTATAAGAGGTCCTATATATACTCCGTCATCCCTCCAAAGAGAGTACATGGTGAGTGTTGGAGAGACCCCATCACCTCTCAGATAGGAGGTAGTGTCAGAGAGACCTCATCACTTCCCGATAGTGCTGGAGAAACCTCATCATCTACTAGATGGGAGGTTCCATACTCTGTCATCCCTCCAAGGAGGGTACATGAGACTCAACTCTCGATCTGTGAGGATGCCCCGAAAGCATCCAATGGGATAGAGGGATGTCCCCACCTCGCTCGGTATTAACTGACGAATGGGTTTATGAAAGTGCATCTAGGCCCCTCATTTTATTTTGGTGATTAATGATGACACAATTAATGTGATCTAATGCTTCAACTAAGATCAATGCAGTTATCGAGATCACATCAAGCTCGAAATAAGATTGGACCGTACTAAGCGCGTCAAATTTCGAGAAAACGGCATCAAGACGAAGACTTGTATTTTTTTTATATTACTTTGAGTCTTAAGGATAGCCGTACTATTAAGAGGATGCGACGGAAAATCAATTTTAGGATGTGCATGTGCTCAACATCAAAACTTGCATTTAAACTAGCACTCAAAAACTCACATTTTCCAAAATCTGGAATTCTTACCGAGCCCCTAAACTCGGAGAGTCCGGACATTCAGTCCGGAGTGTCCGGATTCAATCCGGAGTATCCGGACAATATGTCCGGAGTCTCCGGGTTGGACCCCTCGGCCACTTTTAATTCCAGATTGTCCGGAGTATCCGGACATTGTGTCCGGAGTCTCCGGGTTATTTGTCCGGACACTCCGGTCTGTTCGAAAAAGGGGATAACGGCTAGTTTTCAAAAACGTATTTAAAGCCACCCCTTCCACCCCAACGGCTAGGAACTGAATTGAGCTCATTCATTGCAGCTTTCAAGCCCTCTCTAACACTTTCAAAGCATTCAATAGAGTCCTCACTTCCTCCCACCATTTGATTTGGTTGTTGATCCATTTTGGTGAGGAGAGGAAGAAGCAAAGTGCTAGGTGCATTCATTTCGAGTTGTTGAGCACTAGTTCATCCTCCAAGCGATTCTTCGTGGCGTTATTACTCTTGGAGGTTGAAGGTCTCCTAGACGGCTAGGAGTCACCGGGAGCTACCAACGCGTGTGGTGAGCCCCGGTCGTTTGTGAAGGCGAGTCTCGCCTCCGAAAGGAAAGAGACAAGAAGTGAAGCCGGCGAGTGCATTTGTGCAACACCGGGAGGAAAGCGGGTTGAAAGAGACCCCGGCTCAAGTGCGACCGAGCCACCTCAACGGAGACGTAGGGTTCCCTTCAAGAACCCGAACTTCGGTGAAAATTCGTGTTCCTCTCATTCACTTTTACTTCCTAGTCTTTCTTATTTGGATTTGAATTTGTAAAGTTAGATCTAGCTCTTTGCTTAGCTTTAATTCAAATCCTTACTAGCAATTGTTCTAGGTTGTTCTTGCTATCTATTTCTAGTGGTTTATTGAGCTTGCTAGAGTAGTCTTAATTGCGCTCCCGAGCCAGCTAACCCGGAGAGTCCGGACACAAGACCGGACACTCCGGACAAGCCGGAGTATCCGGACCAACCCGGAGACTCCGGGTTGACCTGCTCGGCCTGTTTTAATTCCGCTGCGATTTTTTAATCCGCCTATTCACCCCCCTCTAGGCGACATCGTTGGTCCTTTCAATTGGTATCAGAGCCAAATCTCCTTTATTTTGGCTTAACCGCTTGGAGAATCAAAGATGTCGGAAATAGAGAAAGTTACCGAAACCCATGCCCAAGACAAGGCCACGGGTTCCGGTATAGGGGTTGCAATTCCTTTAGATTATTCCTCTTTTGGAGTCTCAAACTCCTCATCCTATGTCTCCGTCTCGTCCGGTCGAGCGCCTCACTTCGATGGCACTCGATATGCGGCATGGAAACATAAGATGAAGATGCATTTGAGATCACTTCATCCTTGTATCTGGAAGATTGTTGAAACAGGTTTCAAGCCCGCAAACCCCAACAATCTCACCTCCGAAGAAGACAAAGCTCAACACTTCAACGACTTGGCCGTCAATGCCTTGTTCAACGCTTTGAGCGACTCCGAGTTCAACTGGGTCGATGGCCTTGACAATGCCAAGGACATTTGGGAAAGATTGATGGTGTCTCATGAAGGTGTGTCAAGTGTCCGTGAGTCCAAGATCTAACTCATCATTGGAGAGCTAAGCCGATTCACTTTGGAAGAAGGTGAATCGTACACAAATATGTTTGATCGCTTGATGGTGCTAGTGAATCAAGCAAAAGGACTTGGAAGCACCGAGCTCACCGACAAGGCCGTGGTGAAGATCATCCTTCGAGTGATCACCCCCACCAACCGCAACCTTGTGCAACTCATCCGCGACCGGCCAAACTTCGACACCCTCACTCCTCATGATGTGATTGGCCGGTTGATGACGGATGAGATGATGGTGAAGGAAGCGGAAGTGGTGGAGGAGCTTAAGTCCGGCAAGAAGAAGGGCATCGCCTTGAAGGCCGTCAAGGTGGTGCAAGAAGCCGAAGATAGCTCAAGCGATGAAGAAGAATCAAATGGGCCACTCACTAATGAAGACATGGCCCTTCTTGTTAGAAGATTCAACAAGTTCTTGAAGAGAAAAGGATACAAGCCAGGAAGCCATTCCAAGAGCTTCGGCAACAAGTCAAGAGGAAGACACTCTTCAAGAAAGTGCTATGAGTGTAGGGAACCCGGTCATTTCATCGCCGAGTGCCCACACAAAGAAAAGAAGGAAGAGAAGCCGTACAAGAAAGACAAGTACCGCAAAAAGGACAAGGACAAGAGCAAGAAGTACAAGGGCAAGGGTCATGCATACATTGGCAAGGAGTGGAACTCTGACTCCGACTCTGAGTCCGAGTCCGAGTCCAACTCCGACAATGAAGGAGGACTTGCCACCGTCGCCATCGCTACTCCACCGAAAAAGTCGAAGAGCCTCTTCGACAACCTGAGCGACGGAGATGAAGATGCTCCAATGTGCCTTATGGCAAAGGGGCACAAGGTATCATCTAAGAGTACTATTCATTCCATTGTTGATTATAGCTTGGATGATTGTGATGATGCTAGTGATGAGGAAGAAGTAGCATTTAAGTCTATGGATGATTTTGATGTTAAAAAATTAGACTTGCTACTTAAGGATATTGAAAGATTGGAGGAGGTTGTTGAGCAAAAGGAAGCTATTCTCGAAGCTCAAGAAGATCTCCTTATTTTTGAGAAGGAGAAGAACCTTGAGCTAGAGAAGAGCTTGGCTCTTGAAAAGAAGAAAAATGAGGATTTGGTCAAAAGCTCAAATTTGACCAAAAATGAAGCACTTAGTCTTGAGATCACCAATGCTTCACTCTTAGAGCAACTTGCAAAAGCAAAGGATGCTTGCAAGGCTCTTGAAGTGAAGCTTGTTGATCTCTCGAATAAAGCTTCTACCTCAATCAACAACTCCAATATTTCATTACCCTCGAAGAGCAACGGTTGCGCTAGATGCTTTAATGTTGATGTTGCTACTTGTGCTACTAACCGTGAGACTTTGAAAGTCTTAGCTCATGAAAATGAGAAGCTTAAGGTGATGCTTGAAGATGGACTTCAAAAGTCCTACAAGGCAAGCAAGGGTTTAGAGGAGTATCTCGGTAAGCGCCAAGGTAATCCTAAGAGGCAAGGGCTTGGGTATGTTCCGCCAAAGGGCAAAAAGAGCAACATTGTTGTTACTCCTTTAAGCAAGCCCATACACTTTGTAAAAGGCGAAGGAACATCCAAGCACAAAGCTCACTCCGAGTTCTTTGCTTCTTATGTGCTTAAAAGGACTAACCTCGGTCGTGTAGTTGCTTATCATGTTGGGCGTAAGCCGAAAAATGCTCCTTGTGTTCGTTCTATTTGGTTCCCTAAATCGCTTGTTACTAACGTGCGTGGACCTAACCAAGTTTGGGTACCAAAGAGCAAAAACTAAATATGTTTTTGTAGGCCTATATCTCCGGTGGAACAAGTTGGATTTTGGATAGCGGATGCACGCATCACATGACCGGAGAAAAGGCAATGTTCGCCCACTTGGATGAAAATGGATCAAATAGTGAAAGCATTGTCTTTGGAGACAATGGAAAGGGAGAAGTAATTGGTTTGGGTAAAATCTCTATCTCAAATGATTTCCACTTAAGTAATGTTTTACTTGTTGATTCATTAAGCTACAATTTGTTGTCCGTTGCACAATTGTGTGAAGCGGGTTACAATTGTTTGTTTAATGAAAAGGGTGTGGAAGTCATTAAGAGGCTTGATGGTTCAATAGCCTTTAAAGGACGTTTGAAGGGTAAGCTCTATCTCGTAGACTTCAATACGGATAGACTTAATCTTGAAACGTGCTTAATGGCTAAATCTAGCATGGGTTGGCTATGGCATCGCCGACTAGCCCATGTCGGTATGAGGAATCTTCACAAACTCATTAAAGGCAACCACATTCTTGGACTAACCAATGTTGTCTTTGAGAAAGATAGGATTTGTAGCGCTTGTCAAGCGGGCAAGCAAGTTGGCGCCTCCCATCCCGCCAAGAATGTGATGACGACCTCAAGACCGTTGGAAATGCTCCACATGGATCTATTCGGTCCCGTAGCTTACATAAGCATCGGGGGAAGTAAGTATGGTTTAGTCATTGTTGATGATTTTTCTCGATTCACTTGGGTGTTCTTTTTGCATGACAAAGGTGAAGTCCAAGTGACGTTAAAGAAATTCATGAGAAGAGCTCAAAATGAATTTGAAGTGAAGATCAAGAGAATTCGAAGTGACAATGGTACCGAGTTCAAGAATATAGGCGTGGAGGAGTTTCTCGATGAAGAAGGAATCAAGCACGAATTCTCGGCTCCTTATTCTCCTCAACAAAATGGGGTAGCCGAGAGGAAGAATCGAACCCTCATCGAGATGGCGCGGACGATGCTTGACGAGTACAAGGTTTTCGATAGCTTTTGGGCGGAAGCCATCAATACCGCATGCCACAGCTCCAACCGCCTCTACCTTCACAAGATCTTGAAGAAAACGGCATACGAGTTGCTCACCGGGAAGAAACCAAATGTCTCCTACTTTCGAGTCTTTGGGAGTAAATGCTATATCCTTAACAAAAGAGCTAAGTCTTCTAAATTTGCTCCTAAAGTAGATGAAGGTTTCTTACTTGGTTATGGAACTAATGCTTATGCGTACCGAGTTTTCAACAATACCACTGGTGTCGTTGAAATCTCGCGTGACGTAACTTTTGATGAGGCTAACGGTTCTCAAGTAGAACAAGTTGATCGTGTTGTGATTGACAGGGAAGAACCTCCTTGTGAAGCTATCAAGAAAATGGCAATTGGAGAGGTAAGACCTCAAAATCTGGAATCTCACCCGAGCACCTCAACCCGGAGTCTCCGGCCTGAAACCCGGAGTGTCCGGATTGGTCCGGAGTCTCCGGGTAATATACCGGAGTCTCCGGATGGGTCAGGCTCAGGTGATATTCCCTCCTCGTCCATTCAAGCTCAAGATGGTTCCAACGCACCCCAAGAAGAAGAACCCATCCAAGCTCCAGATTCAACTGTTCCTCACCCAAGAGTTCATCAAAGCATTCAAAGGGATCATCCAGTCGACAACATTCTTGGAGACATCAACAAGGGAGTATCTACTCGATCTCGAGTTGCAAACTTTTGTGAATTTTACTCGTTTGTTTCCTCTCTTGAACCTCTAAAGGTAGATGAAGCACTTGAAGATCCAGATTGGGTGATGGCCATGCAAGAGGAGCTCAACAATTTCAAGAGAAATCAAGTTTGGGAGCTTGTTCAAAGACCAAATCAAAACGTGATTGGCACAAAATGGGTCTTCCGGAACAAGCAAGATGAGAATGGAATCGTGACAAGGAACAAAGCTCGTTTGGTTGCTCAAGGGTACACTCAAATCGAAGGTTTGGATTTCGGTGAAACATATGCTCCAGTAGCTAGGCTTGAATCCATTAGAATATTACTTGCCTTTGCTACTCACCATGATTTCAAGCTTTATCAAATGGACGTGAAGAGCGCTTTCTTCAATGGACCACTCTCCGAGATGGTCTACGTTGAGCAACCACCCGGCTTTGAAGATCCAAAACACCCGGACCACGTCTACTACCTACACAAAGCTCTTTATGGACTAAAACAAGCACCGAGGGCTTGGTTCGAGTGTTTACGAGACTTCCTTCTCGGACAAGGTTTTATAGTCGGAAAGGCAGACCCTACTCTCTTTACTAAACATATTGATAATGATTTATTTGTATGCCAAATATATGTCGATGACATCATATTTGGATCTACTAATGAGCATTTGTGTAAAGAGTTTAGCAAGATTATGACAAAAAGGTTTGAGATGTCCATGATGGGAGAAATGAAGTTCTTCCTCGGCTTTCAAGTTAAACAACTCAAGGAAGGAACCTTCATCTGTCAAACCAAGTACATCAAGGACATGCTCAAGAAGTTCGGAATGGAAGACGCCTATGCAGGCCAACGGGCATCTAGACCTTGACAAAGAAGGTAAACCGGTCATCCAAAAGGTATATCGTTCGATGATCGGTTCTCTCCTTTATCTTTGTGCATCTAGGCCCGATATCATGCTTAGCGTGTGTATGTGTGCACGTTTTCAAGCCACTCCAAAAGAGTGCCACATGGTGGCCGTTAAGAGAATCTTGAGATATTTAGTGCACACTCCTCATTTCGGACTTTGGTATCCGAAAGGATCTTCCTTTGAGCTAGTTGGCTATTCCGATGCGGATTACGCTGGCTGTAAAGTGGATAGGAAGAGCACATCGGGGACTTGCCAATTCTTGGGTAGGTCTCTAGTCTCGTGGTCTTCCAAGAAACAAAACTCAGTAGCCTTATCCACTGCCGAAGCCGAATATATAGCAGCCGGGAGTTGTTGTGCCCAACTGCTTTGGATGAGACAAACCTTGAGTGATTATGGCCTAAACTACAAAAGTGTTCCACTACTGTGTGACAATGAGAGTGCCATAAAAATTGCCAACAATCCCGTCCAACACTCCCGTACAAAACACATAGACATTCGCCATCATTTCCTAAGAGATCACGCAACCAAAGGCGAAATTGATATCCAACATGTGAGTACAAATGATCAATTAGCCGATATTTTCACCAAGCCCCTTGACGAGAAAAGGTTCTGTGAATTGAGAAGTGGTCTAAATATTCTAGATTCTCGTAATGTGTCTTGATAAGTGCTCACATATTGGTTGATGAATGAAAAATGGATTTCAAAATCTTATTCATCTTTTTCTCTGAATTTACTCTGTGCTTTTGACTCTTGATCCTTTAATCTTGTCATTGCTATGTGACCATAGTCTGTTTGATTGATTGTTCGCTGGTCATATATCAAGTTGACATCTTAGGGTCTCGTTCCCCCTCTCGTTCCGCCAAATTCCTTGATTCATCGTGCGGTTTCCCTTTCTCCCAACTGAGCTGGGGAACCCGGAGTATCCGGTTTTCTATCCGGACTCTCCGGGTTAGCCCGGAGTCTCCGGACTTTTTGTCCGGAGTGTCCGGGTTGGGCCGGAGTATCCGGACTAGAGTCCGGAGTCTCCGGGTTGGGGCGGACGGTTTAAGTCCCCCAATCCCGCGCGGTTTCTTTTTTCCTATTCCTCCGTGCGCCTCTCCCTCTCCCGTGATCCTCTCTTGGCTTGGGGGTGCTCTCCTCTTCTTCCTCATCTCCAAGGATCTTGAACCCCACCTCTTCCTCTCTTTGGAGATCAAGGTAAGAAATCTTTGCCCTAACCCTCTCCATTCCGAGATTGGATCCAACTTCGCGGTTCTTAGGGTTTCTCCCCGTGCTTAATCTTCTCTAGGGTGCCGATTGATTCGTCGTGGCCCTCAAGATCGGAGAATCTTGCCCCTCACTCACCCGTGTTCTTCTTTTTCGAATCTCTTGAGGTGAGTACTCTCTTTTGTGCCTTAATCCCGCGAAATTTCCTTGCTAGATTGTGCCCTAGACTTCATTCCTACCCTCTTGTGGCAATCTAGATTCTTTTCTTGTCTTTTTGCGGATTGAATTCCCCAAAATTTGGGCGCCGCGATGCGCCATCTCGCACATCCGGAGTATCCGGACTGTTGGTCCGGAGTATCCGGGTTGGTCCGGAGTATCCGGACAATTTGTCCGGAGTCTCCGGGTTAATCCGGAGTATTCGGATAATTTATCCGGACTCTCCGGGTTAGGGGTCTCGGCCAGAATTCTTTTACCGCAAAATTTCAAGTCGCCACTCGGCTAATCTTTTTCCCTCGCTTTGTCTGGTCAGATGGATCCGTCTCAGGGTACCTCGGGTGGTGGTGATCCTCCACGTGGCTCTCCTCCGCCAGATACACCCCCTGGTTCTCCGTCTGCTGCTCCGGCACCCAAGAGACAGAGACGGGTTGCGAAAAAGCGGCCCACTTCAAAGGGTCCGCTGCTGATCGGGCCTCAGCCTCAGGCTCCGTCGCCGTCGCCTCAGGCACAGTCTCCTCCGCAGCCTCAGGCACAGACTACTTCTCAGCCTCAGCCTGATCCAGATGAGCACCCTGCAGATACTCATGCTAGGCTGAGGGATCAGAAGAGAAGGGATTTCCGTACTTCAGGTCATTTCATTGGCCCCTTGGCCAAAGCCAAGCCTGTGTGGAGGTACCCGATGTCAGTTAACCCTATGAGAGTGATCGACTACAGGACGGGTTCTGGCAAGGGTAAGGCCATAGTTGAGCACCGAAAGAAAGATCCGCTCAACTTCCATCAAGACGAGTATGTGGACCGCCGGTTTTGGAACCGGTTTCAGTCAGATTACTATGAGACGGTCCTCTACCCTCTTGAGCACCCAGTGGTCAGGATGAAGACCATCGACTGGGAGTACATGGCAGCTGCTGAGCATCCAGTGTTCGCTCATGTTCTTGAGATCTGTGAGCTGCATCAGATCAAGGACATCTTGTCCTTCAAGTGTGATTGGAGCAACGAGGTTGTCATGCAGTTCTATGCCACCTTGTACTTTGACAAGACAGTTGATGCTATTTGGTGGATGACTGACAGAGTCTGGTACACTGCCAACCAGAAGAGGCTTGCTAGAGTCCTCAACCTTCGCTACAATGACAGTCCGAAGCTTCATGAGAAGAAGGTTTTGACTCCTGAGGAGATTGAGTCACTGTATGACACATCCAGGAGCTTCACAGTGGGGACCATCAAGGGTCTAAAGGATGTGCCTGCCATGCTCAACAGGATGCTTCGGGTCACTCTTTGGCCCAAGGAGGGAGATGCATCTGCCATTAGTTCCTATGGAAGGAACTTGCTTTACCACCTCGTTGAGCGCTCTCACCCGTTTGACATTGTTGACTTCATCTGGGAGACGATGAGGCAGAATGCGCAGAGCAACATGGCCAGCTGCAGTTACGCCCCTTTTGTGATGGCTTTGATCACTTCTGTCAGTGGTCTGAAGTTTGTCAGGGACGAGGAGCACCTTTCTTACAAGGTTCGTCCTCCGACTGCTCCAGCTGTTCCTGCGCCCTGGACTCTTGCTCCTAGGACTCGACGCAGCGATCGCGCCTCGGGTTCTATCGCTTCTCCTGCTCTGCTTGTGCCTTCGGTCACCCCTTCCGAAGCGCATCGAGGTTCCGAGTAGCGTGCTCGAGAGGATGTTGAAGCATGTCTTACATGCGTGCCGTGACATCTCCACGGCGAAGGAGATGAGCAGCGAGATAAAGAAGAATGGTCAGACATTCGCGGCATCCGCCGCCACAATGGCGCAGGCGATCTCTCAGCGACTCCTCCGGGTCTTCCGAGGAGAGTAGCGATGCCACTTCTGCAGATCAGCTCTTTGGCATCACCTCCTCTGCTCCGCCAGCCGCTGCAGATGACCCCGGCAGCGAGTACTCTGCGTCTGACGACGAAGGCGACGACGAGTGATTTCTCGTGTCCTCCCTCTTTTGGTGTCTTGATGCCAAAGGGGGAGTGATATCTTTAGCGTTGTCGTTTAGTTTGTCGCACGCTCGTGGATTTTGTTTTGTGTTGCTTCCTTTATTGCTTTTCATGCTGTCGTGAACTTTGTTATTTATTCTCTATCCATGTAATGACATTATTGCTTATCTTATGCATGGATTGCTTTTATTCTCGGTTGCAAATGTTTGAGGGGGAGCTCTCGTTTTTTTTCTCCTTAAATATGTGCATTTGATTCCACTCAATACTTCTAATGCACACATTTAGGGGGAGCTCCACCTTTTATTTGAATTGCTAAAGTCAATTTCATATCATGTTATTTGCTGATAATTGTGTTGTCATCAATTCACCAAAAAGGGGGAGATTGAAAGTGCATCTAGGCCCCTCATTTTATTTTGGTGATTAATGATGACACAATTAATGTGATCTAATGCTTCAACTAAGATCAATGCAGTTATCGAGATCACATCAAGCTCGAAATAAGATTGGACCGTACTAAGCGCGTCAAATTTCGAGAAAACGGCATCAAGACGAAGACTTGTATTTTTTTTATATTACTTTGAGTCTTAAGGATAGCCGTACTATTAAGAGGATGCGACGGAAAATCAATTTTAGGATGTGCATGTGCTCAACATCAAAACTTGCATTTAAACTAGCACTCAAAAACTCGCATTTTCCAAAATCTGGAATTCTTACCGAGCCCCTAAACTCGGAGAGTCCGGACATTCAGTCCGGAGTGTCCGGATTCAATCCGGAGTATCCGGACAATATGTCCGGAGTCTCCGGGTTGGACCCCTCGGCCCCTTTTAATTCCAGATTGTACGGAGTATCCGGACATTGTGTCCGGAGTCTCCGGATAACCCGGAGTCTCCGGGTTATTTGTCCGGACACTCCGGTCTGTTCGAAAAAGGGGATAACGGCTAGTTTTCAAAAACGTATTTAAAGCCACCCCTTCCACCCCAACGGCTAGGAACTGAATTGAGCTCATTCATTGCAGCTTTCAAGCCCTCTCTAACACTTTCAAAGCATTCAATAGAGTCCTCACTTCCTCCCACCATTTGATTTGGTTGTTGATCCATTTTGGTGAGGAGAGGAAGAAGCAAAGTGCTAGGTGCATTCATTTCGAGTTGTTGAGCACTAGTTCATCCTCCAAGCGATTCTTCGTGGCGTTATTACTCTTGGAGGTTGAAGGTCTCCTAGACGGCTAGGAGTCACCGGGAGCTACCAACGCGTGTGGTGAGCCCCGGTCGTTTGTGAAGGCGAGTCTCGCCTCCGAAAGGAAAGAGACAAGAAGTGAAGCCGGCGAGTGCATTTGTGCAACACCGGGAGGAAAGTGGGTTGAAAGAGACCCCAGGTCAAGTGCGACCGAGCCACCTCAACGGAGACGTAGGGTTCCCTTCAAGAACCCGAACTTCGGTGAAAATTCGTGTTCCTCTCATTCACTTTTACTTCCTAGTCTTTCTTATTTGGATTTGAATTTGTAAAGTTAGATCTAGCTCTTTGCTTAACTTTAATTCAAATCCTTACTAGCAATTGTTCTAGGTTGTTCTTGCTATCTATTTCTAGTGGTTTATTGAGCTTGCTAGAGTAGTCTTAATTGCGCTCCCGAGCCAGCTAACCCGGAGAGTCCGGACACAAGACCGGACACTCCGGACAAGCCGGAGTATCCGGACCAACCCGGAGACTCCGGGTTGACCTGCTCGGCCTATTTTAATTCCGCTGCGATTTTTTAATCCGCCTATTCACCCCCCTCTAGGCGACATCGTTGGTCCTTTCAGTTTACCAAGTTTGGTGACCTCCTAGAACATTTGTCTTCCTATCCAGAGAAGAGCACACGATGGAGTGCTCTAACCTGTTGTGAGTTTAGTGAAGTGTAATGCCTTCTAGGAACTTCACCTCGCCCTCATCTACAAGGCATATGGCTAACGCCCAATCCACTAGGGTGTCCGCCTAGACGCCTATGGAGTGACGAATTGAAACTTATAGAACTCAGCTAAGGTAGTGGTGCTCCTACCAGCTCTAGCAGCCGGCCCTACTTTCTTGTCTTGCTAGGGCACGGGGCTCAACACGCGATCTGCTAGGGCACCCTCTAGATGTCCATGAAGATGGATGAGCACTCTTGTCCTGCTTAGAATTGACTAACATGTGGGACTGTCAAGTTTCGTGGTCCCTACGAGGTTAGCCCCCGAAGGAGGGCTCAAACCTTGGGATCCCCTGTGAGTCCCAGAGTCAAAGGCCTACCCCAAGGAAATGATGACATGGGATGCACTTCCACCTCCTGATAATAATGAAGATACCCACGTTTAAGTGATCATAATAGGGGTAAGATAGTATTTGTGTACCAGGTCGAGTATCTATATAAACTCATTGTAACCCTCACTAGGAGAACTCTAATAGAATACAAAACATACATAAACTAGTATGTCACCGGGATCACTCCCAGACAAAGAGGCCATCCTCTCTACCCTGAGCCCAAGGGCACACCAACAGGGTTAGAGAGCCTTCATTAGCGTCTGAACCATACATGATAGTGTCTCCATTACTCTTACAGGCGTTGTCCTGTTAACGGCTGGCATCCACCTCTCTCTTATTATCTGTTTTCCAGCGTAAGACATTTATATTAGACTTTGTATCGTTTTACCAGTATATTAACACTGAAATCATACGACGGTCAAAGTTACATATCAAGATTTTTAGTAAGTGAAGCAAATACCACTATAATTACTTTTGTTCCCTGGCCGATGACAAGCAGGGTTTCACTTTCCGTTTTGAAGCCAAATTTCGACATCCGGGCGGTATCGAAATTCGTGAAAAACCGCTTGGTTCGAAAGTCAAATGAATTTGAAATCTAGTCGAAAAGTCTCGAAACCTCTGAGCGAAATTCGCTCGAAATTCACTCGAAAAGCTTGAAAAACCGCTGGGTTCGAAAACCGCTCGGAAAGACTCGAAATTCGCTCGAAAAGACTCGAAAACCGCTGGGTTGGAAAAATAGGGGAAATAAAGAAAAAATATGGAAAAATTGTAAAAAAAAATGTTGTAAAATTTGGAAAAGGCCATTAAAGGCTAAAAATAATATTTGAAGAATTACTTCAACAAATATTGCTACTAAATATAATTGAATAAATATTGAAACATGCAGTGTGTTGTGGAGGTGTAATCTAAAATTCTGATTCAAATGTTGCACTTATTTGATCAACTATGATTTTTGTAAGTCGTAATGTATCTTTGTAACAATGTATTTTCATTTATTTTTTATGCACTACAGTTGATTGTTTAATACTTGTATTCATGTTGAATATTTAGTTATGATAAGACTCTTTTTCAAAATAATAGAAAAAAATGATAGACGGTTTATCACTAGAGGTCTCATATAATTCTATATTGATTGTTAACAAGGTAAACTGGAGATTTTGACAACTAAATATACTTCAACAAATATTTGTACTAAATATACTTCAACAAATATTGCTACTAAATAAATTAAATGGCTCAAAAACGTCTTCAAACTTCATTTTTTTAAATAATATTCACATCAGAGGTCATAAGGCTATTAATACTAATTAAAGATAATTTTTGGATAATTTTTTTCAATTTTTTCAAATTTTTTGAATTTAAATTTGAATTTAAGCGAAATTCAAACCGGTTTTCCATTTCGCATGCGAGCGGTAATTTCGTTCGGAAAGTGGAACCCTGATAACAAAATCACCGTCAACGACAGGTTGCATAGGTTGCGTGGAGTTAAATCAAATACGTCACGTCCACTACATGTAAGTGTTAGGAAACGGATTCGTATCCGATATGGACTCTTCCTTATCTCTAAGCAGAACCGCTATATATAGGAGGCAGGGGGTCACCCCATTGTACACAGAAGGGATACAGAATAATAAAGCAGACCTGTTCCTCCTCATATTGTGTCTCTCGCCCTCTCTCTCTGTTCTCTAGTTTAGATCTATTAGGCAACCCCGGACTATTCGATAGCGAGGTTGTCTAACACGTTATCAGCACGAAGCTCTACCCGGAGAAAGATTGAAAGAAATCGTGTAGCGCCCAATGGAGGAAATATGCATTGTTGATAGCGGCACAACAAATACCATCTTAAGAGAGTCGAAATATTTCCAGACGATCACGAAGAAACATTTGGAAGGATTACGACAATCGCAGGAAGAATCATTATATAATAGGCTCGGGAAGAGCCACAATTATATTGCCAATGGGTACAACTTTGGTAATTGAAGAAGCCCTTTGTACTGAATCAACACGCACTCTCTTAAGCTTTAAAGATATCGCGCGCCAATGGGTTTCATGTAAACCAATGAAGAAAATGGCAAGGAACACTTGTGCACATTGTGAAGCACGAATATGGAAAAATGGTACTTTCGAAAAATGTCCCTCATATGAATCGGCTGTACTACACGAAAATTAATGCACACGTAGTGTATACTTCTTTGACTGTCTTTAAAGCTCTGAATTATTTGCTTTATGGCATTGTAGATTAGGTCATCTGGTCTTAGATTGATGAGAAATATAGTTAACAACTCACAAGGTCATAGGCATTAATGTTAAATTTCCCGAATCACGAAGATTTTGTGTGCCATGCATGTGCCAGAAATTAATAACTAGACCCCTCTGTTATGAAAGTGCAACATGAAATCCTGCATTCTGGAGCATTCGGGGGGATATTTGTGGTCGATTCAGCCCTTGTCGTGGCCGTTTCGATACTTTATGGTGCTCATTGATGCTTCCTCGAAATGGTCGCATACATGTTTCTTTGTCAACAAGGAATCATGCATTAAAACTGATCTCATGATTATCGAATTAAGAATGCTTTTCACGATCATGTCGCGTGAAGTCCATTGAATGGACAATGCGGTGAATTCACTTCCAAGGCATTTGATGATTATTGCCGCGACAACGGGGAATAAGCGTTGAGCATTACATGTGCCGCCGTCCATACGCAAAATGGGCTGTTTGACACTAATAAAGAGGATTAAGTTTATTGCCAGGACGCTCTTGCAGAGTTGTAACTTGCCCAACACTTGTTGGGGACAGCGATCTGCACGCAGCAGCACTCATCAATTCTAGACCAGCGGCCTATAACATCCATTCACCTATGCACCTCGTGCAAGGGGGCATCCCGACGATTGCCCATCGTAGACAGGTTGGGTGTCTGGTATATGTACCTATACCACCCCCACAGCGGACTGCAATGGGCCCTCTCCGCAAGTCTGGGATATACGTTGGTTATGAGAGTGCATCCATAATCAGGTATTTGGAACCCATAACTGGAGACTTGCATACAGGCCGATTCGCTGATTGCATCTTTGACGAGGACCGTTTCCCGTCATTAGGGGGAGAGAATCAACCATTAGATGAAAAATGCCGGGAAATAGTATGGCATTCCACTGGGATCCCCGCGCATGACCCTCGCACTAATGAAGCAAATCAAGAAGTCCAGAAGATAATTGATTTGCAGAATTTATCAAATGAACGCTGATCATTTTTGTGATCTGAAGAGCGTGGTTAAGTCGCATGTACGACAAGAAATGCACGAAGAGGGTGGAAATACCAAAGAAAGCGAAGGTATCCCTCATCTGTTCGGAGAGGCCTCAAAGAAAAGAACAGGAGATCTCAAGCTACTCAAACCCAAAGTACCGGAGGCGCCTGGAAAGCTGGCGAGAGGACTTACCACAGCCAATCACAAAGTGCCCCAAAGCAAGAAGGGGAGTTGAGACCTGGCACTGGAAAGAAGCTTTGTGGAAAGGCAATTCCGGTCTGAACCTTCCATTGGAAGAAGCGCGGAAATAATGTGTCTGCACACATTGGCGGAGAAAAACTAAAGGAACTTGCTCCTAGAATGGGAAATAGCAATGAAGAGCAAGTAGAAGTGCATGAAGCACACCATGGCGAAATGGCCATAAATTTTGTAATATCGAGGAGAATCAATGAATAGAGCAACGACCAATGTCGATGCATACTTTGCAAAGAAGATTGCCCACGATCATTAATTATGATCCCGAGCCCGCATCTCTCGCGAGAGTGCAAGAAAAGGCTCGATTGGGAAGAGTGGAAGAAGGCAATCACATTGAGTTAGTCTCTCCCGAACAAAAGAGAGGTGTTTGGGCACATGTGCATACGCCTCCCCATATAAACCCCGTGAGGTCACAAATGGGTTTTTGTTAGCAAGAGAGCTTGAAAACAATGAAGTTGTAAGGTACAAGGCAAGGCTTGTCGCTCAGGAGTTTCCTCAACGCCCGGGTTGATTATGAAGAAACCTATTCTCGGTCATGGTGGAATTACCTTTAGATACTTGATCTCAATGGCGATCAACTTGAAGTTGAGAATGAAGCTAATGGATGTTGTCACTGACATATTTGTATGGAAACTTGGATTCGAGGAGATATACATGAAAGTGCGGAAGGTATCCTATCCCGAACCAAGACAGAGCAAGCGAGAAACCTACTCTGATGTGAAATTGGAGAAATCAACTGTATGGGTGAAACTTGATCGGGAAGAATGTGGTACAATCGTTTGAGTGACTTTCTCTGCAGAAAGGCTACGAACAGCGAAAGATTGTCCATGTGTATTTATACAACTGTGATCCACGAATGGATTTTGTATAATCTCCGTCTATGTAGATGACTTGAACATCATTGGGACGGATGAGGAAATTGAAGAAGCATGCACATACTTGAAATCTGAGTTTGAAATGAAAGACTTGGGTAAAACCAAGTTCTGTTTAGGCTTGCCGGCGAACATGTCCAAGGCGGAATCTTGGTACACCAAGCATCCTACACGAGAAAGTGTTGGAGAGATTTGGCTTTGAAAAGGCATACCCGCAAAAGACCCCAATGGTGGAAGGTCACTCCAAGCGGAGACCTCCAGACACTGCAGGCCTAAAGAAGAGGGGGAGGAAGTCACGGGAGCGGAATTCCCATACTTGAGTGCAATTGGAGGCGCTCATGTACCTTCGAATAGCACTAGGGCGGACATTGCATTGGCCAGTGAATTTGCTAAGCGGCGATGCAGGTCTGAGAACCCACCAAAGGCATTGGAAAGGGGTGAAGGACATCTTTCGTTACCTTCAAGGAAGCAAATACCTTGGCTTGTTTTGAAGAAACAATGAATTGAATTTGGTTGGCTATGCCGATCTTTGAGTACCTATCAGGACCCACTTATCTTGGCAAGTCACAAACTGGGTATGTTTTCTTTGCGGTGGAAACGACCAATTTCGTGGAAGTCATCTAAGCAGACTCTTGTCTCAACGTCGACAAACCACTCATAAATAATTGCCTTGTATGAAGCATCTCGAGAATGTGCATGGCTTCGAAGAATGGTTCACCACATCCAGAAGTCATGTGGTCTGAACATGGAACAAACCCCACCATTATCTATGAAGATAATGCGACTTGTGTTGCTCAAAGTGCAAATGGGATATGTGAAAAGCAATCTTACGAAGCACATCAACCCCAAGTTCTTTTATGCCCATGAAATGCATAAGATGAACGAGATAAAGAATCAAGATACTAAGTGGGTGTGAAAATCTGCAGATTTATTCACTAAGTCCCTCCGACATCTTCTTTTGAAAGATGTGCTAGAGGAATCGGGATGTTGAGGCTTAGAAGTGCGATTCGGGAGAATTTTCACATACTCACATAAATCTCAAACATGAAGTTTGAGTACCCAACGTGAATCTTGAAGATTAACATTGAAGTTTGGGTGGATTGTACTCTTTCCTTAAGTAAGTTTTCATTGAAGTTTTCTTACATAGGTTTTTGATGAGGCAATCCGTGCAACACAAAGCGTATGCTATGTACTCTTTCTCCAATTATTTTTCCCACTTTGGGTTTTTATGGAGTTTAATGAGGCATATGCATCTCGCGATGAAGAGTCAAGGGGGAGTGTTAGGGAAGCAGGATTAAGTATCCGATATGGACTCTTCCTTATCTCTAAGCCAGAACTCGCTATATATAGGAGGCGGAGGTCACCCCATTGTACCACGAGAAGGGATCTGGAATAATAAAGCGGACTGTTCCTCCTCATATTGTGTCTCTAAGCGCCTCTCTCTGCGTTCTACAGTTTAGATCTTGATTAGACAATGCAGGGTATTCGATGGCGAGGTTGTCAACGATGTAAGGACCACAACAAAATTTCCTTGGGGTAGTTTGATTAATTAACTGTCCAACGGGTAGGTCGACGCTTTGGGGTAGCTAATAAATAAGCACATCGCTTCCATCGGTGGGTCCCTAATGTCCCCACACACATGGGAAGTGCACGAGGAGCTCCCAGTGCCTACTACTCCCGTACGCTGTTGTAAAAAAAAACGCAGACTCGACCGATCAGCCGGATGATTAGTCAGTAACAGTGCTAAACCATCGTGTATAGTACTCCCTCCGTTTCTTTTTATAAGGCGTATTTGGTTTCGTTAGGACAAGACTTTGACCAACGATTACTTCATTAATATATCATTTATGCAATACAAAATCATAATTATATATAAGTACTTTTGAATACAAATCTGCTAATATCAATTTTGTGTCATAAAAATTATATGCTAATAGAGTAATTGTTGGTCAAAGCCTTGTCCTAACAAAACCAAATACGCCTTATAAAAAGAAACAGAGGAAGTATAATCGAAGTGTAATTAACATAGTTAATAATTAGTCGACTATATAATCCGATTAATCCGCCGTTTTTCGACTAATAGTCTGGCTTTTCCCGTTAAAAAATGAAAACAAGTTATTCTACTCACTTACGATAAATTAGTTTATAATATTGTGTCACATTCTTCGTAGTATGTATATTTTGGATGAAGTACAAATAATGAAATGTAAAGCATAATTTGTAGGGTGATAATATATAATAAATTTAGGTAAATAAAATATTTTTAATTAATTATAAATATAAATAAATATATTAATAAGAACGCATAATCGTCCGTTAAATTTCGATCGATCGGCCGTATTGCGATTAATCACTTAACGATGTCATATCTGTCCGTCGAGCGCATAACGTCATCCACGGCACTGCTCCCACCGACAGTCCTACCGAGCCATCCGATCGGCGAATGGACGGCTCAGACTGATAAGCGCAACCTGCGCGGCTAGCTCCTGCTTTTTAATTAACCAATGCTCCCTCATCTTAGCCATCCATTGCTCTGATCGGACGGTCCAGCTGGCTTTCTCTGACATAAACAAACACAAGGGCCTCCTTACGCAAATTGGTGCACCCTTCGGCATGCATGTTAGCCGGATCGTTGGGCAGCCGTTGATTGATCAACACATGTCGATTGATATACAGACGCATTTCAGTTAATGCTGCTGGTTAGCATGTGTGTCGTACTAGCCAGATCGACTTTGCTTAGGTTGGAGTAATTCACTCACCAAAAAATTGACTTCATTGGTGATAAAGTGCAGTTTGCTCTGTTTACTGTTTTGGCTTTCTCTTTCTTTATTTTTATTTTTTAAAAATAGTTGTCTCTTGAATTTTTTATTTTTACAAAACTAGTCTCTAGCGGCGCCGAAGGGGCGGCAATCGCATAGGGGGAATGCGGGAGGGGAGGCGGCTGGCGCTGGAAGCCAAGGTGCCGTGCTATAATACCGTAGGAGGACCTCCCACTGTACTGTAGCACGGAGGAGGACTAGTTTTACAAAAAAAAATCTCTAGTGGAAGTTATTTTTGCTAAGGGTGAGGACTAAAATAGTGAACCTCCCGCGGTACTTAAGTGAGGAGGAGGATTAGTTTTGTAAAAAATCTCGGGTGAAAGTTATTTTTGAAAAAAAAAAAGAGAAGGCTAAAATAGTGAACAATTCTTGCACCTAATGACCATCAGTACGTGCATCACGTGTGTACTATGTGTAGGATCGGATAGCGTCAATCAGAGGGGGGGTGAATGATTGAGCGGGTGCTAAAACAAATTTTTAGTGATTCTTTAAACCCCCTAAACAAAATATAAAATATTGCTTCGGTTTAACGCAAAAACAGATTAACAAATATTCATTAAATCGCGAATTCCCGGATATCCAACCGTCCAATTGGTGTGAAATTTTTACTGTATAAACTAGATTCAATTTAGAAACTAACCCAACAAGAATCGACTCAATCGGATCTACGGATCAAAAGTTATAAGCTTTGCAAGTTGACTGGTTGAATAATGACGCGAATTGGTTAAACCCTAATTTCGTGACTAAACAAAATCTACAAGGAATTAACCAATCAAACTTTGTAGATCCATACCTTGATGCTCTAAAAATATTTTGGATGAATCAAATCAAAATTATGATGGTAAAACAATAAATCAATCTAAGATCAAAAAGCATGCAAACAAGTGAAGAAAAACATTAATTCACTTTGTATAAAACAATAAGTACTGTAGCATTACTGTAGCTTCGAAAAGAAGTGACGTGAGAGGATCTGGCTCTGTCGCTGGATGCTTCGCTTGTTCTGGTCTTCAGCGAAATATGCCGCCACCTCTCCTTTTTGCGTTCGGCTGGATTGATCACCGGCTGTAGCGCAGGAAGTCCCGTATTGTCCTCTGCCTTGTCTCTTCACGCGACGTAACGGCTGCAGCTGCACCTTGTTTTTCTTTTTCTTGCTGGGCTTTGGGGGACTTCAACTCACTGCCGCTAGCGAACGCCACGCTGGTCTTTTATTCTGTGCGCAGCTCGCCTCCGAGGAGGAGTCCTACTCCGACTCCTTTTGTTATGCAGCTCCAACACGTTGAGCCCGCAAGGAATCGCTGGCCAGCAGCTCCACGCGACCGAGTCCTAGAAGAACTCGCTGGCCGGCGGATTCCCGCACAGTGAAACTTCTATCAACTCTAATCAAATACCTACACGCATATTTATCTGGCCTAATAACATATGGCCCAATATATGCATACAACTCAAAAATTCTCGCATACACGCGTACGGCCCACCTGCCGCTACCGCGTGACCCACTCTCCCTCACGTGCACTGTTCTCTAGTCTGAACGCCTCGCATGACATCCCCGATCATCTGAACCTCAATTCATCCCAGAACCTAGTTCCGATCCTCGTCATCGACCACGTTCAACCTCAAGCAACACCTGCACGTGAACAAACACAAAACACTTTTCCGAGCACAAGTTCTTCCAACTTGACTCAAGATCAGTCCATGCAACTACTCACACGAGCGCATTGCATTAAACAAAAATAATTATCATGCTATCACAAGCACATCAGATAATCATCTAAAATAGCACATGCATATGCACCACACATGCCATGATCGCAACCACTTTGCAATACTCAATTCATCACTAAGCCAATTTTTCATCACATGATTTCACAATCTCCCCCTTGATGAAAACATTGGCAACACCACTTAGAATTGAACATTGCAATTGGCATTCACCTTACAAGAAAATTTTTGAAATCAAAAGGTTTAAAATCAAAGGTCAAAGTGAAAAACACAAAATCTCCCCCTTTGACAATATGCAGAGTGAAAAACTCCCCATAGGTGAAAATAAGAAAAATCTCCCCCTAAGAAGAACAACGTGTGTGTGTGAATGTGCAATGTGCCCAAAATTCCAAAATTCTCCAAACTTCTCTGATATGCCAGACCGCATTTACGTCCGGCGCATGTCCAAAGAGGGACCGAGTTGCCGTCCGGCGCAAGACCTCGCAGTCGTCCGGCGCAAGACCACGCAGGAGGAGCCACGCCAGGATGTTCCGTGAGCGGTTATGGCAATTAAGAAGTAGCATATCTATAGAACATTAATTAGTTTTGGACTCTAGCATCTATGTATGGTATTTTTTTATCTGTAACCGGCTAGCCGTATGGATGAAGGACAGGTTTACGTTCAATAAAAGGGGGAGCAGGGAGGAAAGAAAAGATACGCTTTTGTATCGCAAACTCGAGTCTAGGCGCTGCCGTCGATAACCGGCCGGTAGCTCCGTCACCGCTAGTTATCATAGGTCGCCGGCGACTTCCGCCTGCGCCCTCCACGTCTAAATCCGGTCAACGGCCCGGCACTCGGGCGTTTGAGCGGGAACATCCATATCAACTGGTATCAGATTCATCCGATCCTCCCATGGCATCAAGCGACGAACGCCTCACCCAGCTAGAAGAGGCGACAGATCAGCTCCGGTCTTCTGTGGTCGGCATGGAGAAGAAGTTGGAGGAGCTTCTCCGCATACTCGGCAAGCAACAGATTGGTGACGGGCATGTGCCGGGGGGCGGTCACGCAGCTCCGGGCGATTCCCAGGCCAGCGAAGCGCATGTTCGTGATCCTCCCCCATGGTCTCGCTTTCGTGGAGCCGATCAGGACGAAAGGGATCACCGCGGGAACGATCGACGCTGGCTTCCACGTACGCCCCGGTACGAGCTGGCTTTGTTTGATGGAACGGAGGATCCCCTCCTCTGGCTTAAGCAATGCGAACGGTTCGCGCGCGCATACCGTGTTCCAGAATCAGATTGGGTGGAGATGGCAGGGCTCCACCTAAGGGGAGAGGCTCAAGAGGTCCTTGACAATTGGGAGCAGGAAGATCGCATGATCACGTGGTCGGAATTCCATGACGTATTCATACAACGTTTTACGCGCCAAGCCAGCGCGGGTCCTCTGGGAGACTTGATCAACTTCAAACAAGGGGAACTTCGGGTGGATGTGTACGCAAGGGAATTCCAACGTTTGTTGTCACGAGCCCCCCGCATGAGAAAAGAAGATCAGATTGAAACCTTCTCAGCAGGGTTGTCAGCAACGTTGGCGGCGGATGTCCGGCGTGACCGACCTCGGGATTTGACCGACGCCATTTACCTGGCTAGAGAAGCAGAGCGGCGTGAAGATGTATGGATCGCCAAAGCAACGCAAGGCTTGGCGCCGTTGGCTCGGCAGAGATCGGCGTTCAGTAAAGGGCTTACGGCTGCTCCGACGCAAACTTCGTCGTCTTGGCTGCCGCCGGCAAGCTCGGCAGGTTCAGCTGTCCCACCTGTGCGGCAAGGTACCTCTACAGCACAGTCAACCGCATCATCTCTGCTCGACGGCCGTAAGGGCAATATGGCGGCGGTGCCGACGACCACCACGGGAACTTCATCTTACCGTCGTCGTCTGTCTCCGTCCGAGATAGCAGAAAGGAGGGAAAAGGGCTTATGTTACAACTGTGATGAGATCTTTTCCAGAGGTCATCGTTGTAAACGACTTTTTCACCTTGAGGTCATGGAAGCCGAAGAGTATGCAGAGTTTCAGCAGGACGACGAAGAGGAACCAGCCTTGTCGGCACTTGCTGTTCAGGGTCCGAAGGCTGGGAGCACCATGCAAGTTAATCTTTGGATGAAGGGCTATCAGTTGCGAGGGTTAATTGACAGTGGGAGTACCCACAACTTCATTGGGAGCCATGCAGCCCTCAAGATTGGATCCCTACAAGAGGTCGCAAACAGTCAACACGTGCGCGTAGCAAATGGCGCACGCCTGCCGTGCTTAGGGCAAGTTCCAGCAGGGTCATTCTCCATAGGCAAGCAAGTTTTTATTGCACCTTTTCTGGTGATTCCGCTGGAGGGGTTTGATGTAGTGCTGGGAGTGCAATGGCTCCAAACATTGGGAGACATTCGGTGGAATTTCGATTCTCTCCGCATGTCGTTTATTCGTGAAGGGAAGCCCATCGTCTTTGAAGGCTTAAGTCGCACGTCCGACCAGCAAACTCGTCTAGCCTCTTTGGAGCCCATCCATGGGGAGATTGCCACCCTCCTGAAGGCGTACGACGATTTATTCCTAGAGCCGCAGTTCTTGCCTCCCTCACGAGTTTGTGATCATCGCATCTGCCTTAAGGAGGGAACGGACCCTGTGGTGGTCCGACCATATCGTTACCCTTTCCGGCAAAAGGATGAAATCGAGCGTCAATGTGAGGAGATGCTTCGCCAAGGCATCATTCGACCGAGCCAGTCACCCTTTTCATCGCCAGTATTATTGGTCAAGAAAGAAGATGGATCTTGGCGGTTCTGCATAGATTACAGGGCACTCAATGACAAGACTATTAAGGACAAGTTTCCCATCCCAGTCATCGAAGAGTTGTTGGACGAACTCCATGGCGCCACCTTATTTTCCAAATTGGATCTCCTTTCCGGATATCATCAGATTCGGATGCGTGAGGAGGATATCGAAAAGACAGCCTTCCGGACCCATCACGGCCACTTCGAGAGTCTGGTAATGGCCTTCGGCTTATGCAATGCTCCCTCGACGTTTCAAGCCCTCATGAACAACGTCCTCGCCAAATTCCTTCGGAAATTCATCCTGGTCTTCTTTGATGATATCCTCGTATTCAGCAAAACCCGAGAAGAACACTGGCAACACCTTCAGCTAGTCCTCGAACAACTTCGCCTTCATCAGCTATTCCTCAAACGCTCCAAATGTGTTTTTGGTCAGCGTTCTGTGGGTTACTTAGGCCATGTCATCTCGGGGGATGGTGTGGCTGCAAATCCAGACAAATTAAAGGACATCGCAACTTGGCCTATTCCAGCATCGACCACGGATGTTCGCAGCTTCCTAGGTCTCGCTGGTTATTACCGCCGCTTCATCAAAGGCTATGCAGCCATTGCGGAACCATTAACAGGCCTCCTCCGACATCGCGCATTCTTATGGACGGCAGCCCAGGACCACGCCTTCCAGCAACTCAAGACTGCCCTGCAGTCGGCCCCTGTCCTTGGCCTACCCGATTTCGACAAACAATTCGTCATTGAGTGTGATGCTTCCAGCCAGGGCGTGGGAGCCGTTCTTCAGCAAGAAGGTCATCCTATCGCATTTTTCAGCCGGCAGCTTGCGAGTCGGCACACGAAACTAGCGGCATATGAGCGAGAACTCATCGGCCTGTCCAAAGCTATCCGGCATTGGCGTCCTTACCTATGGGGCAGCCCCTTCATCGTTCGCACGGACCACGCCAGCCTCAAGTACTTGCTGGAACAGGCCTTGATCACACCTCCGCAGCAACATTGGGTGAGCAAACTAATTGGGTTCGACTTTCAGGTGGAATACAAGCCAGGACGTTCTATTCGCGTCGCAGATGCACTGTCACGTCTTCCGGGCCCATCCGCACAATGTGCCGCACTTTCAACACCGGCCGAATCGATCTGGACAAAGTGGTTCGCCACCCTGCGTGCGGACCCGGAAGTACGACGCCGCTGTGCTCAGTTGACCTCCACGCCGGCCAAAGCTTCAGCAGGGACTTCGCCGCCCCCACAGGCGGACACGCCATCAGCCTCTCCAACCAGAACATGCGCGTTCCCTGGACCCTCAGCGTCGTCCACACATCCTACCGTGCCAGAGCAAGCTGAACCGCAACCTCTCTGGTCTGTTCGGGACGACCTCCTATATCGAGCGGGTCGTCTATTCATTCCGGGAGAATCCGACCTCCGGGAGGAGATAGTAGCAGCATTCCATAATGTGACACACGAGGGAATTCAGAAGATGTTTCATCGAGTCAAATAGCAATTCTTTTGGGATCACCTCCTTGACACGGTCACCACCTTCGTCAATCGATGCTCCGTTTGCCAGCAACACAAGTCCTCCACGCTGGCGCCAGCAGGGCTCCTGCAACCCCTCCCAATACCACATCACGTCTGGACAGACATCTCCATGGATTTTATTACAGGACTGCCCAAATCAAATGGCATGACGGCCCTCATGGTGGTCGTCGATCGTCTCTCCAAATATGCTCACTTCATAGGTCTCAAACGCATTTCCTCCGCCCCGGTGATAGCCAACCTCTTTTTCGATCGGGTCATTCGACTACATGGTATACCATCTTCCATCATATCTGACAGGGATCCAGTGTTCACTAGCGCTTTTTGGCAAGACCTCTTCAGTCATTATGGCACTCAACTTTTGAGGTCATCCGCTTACCATCCTCAAACTGATGGTCAGACAGAAGTCGTCAATCGGACCATTGAAATGTACCTCCGTTGTTTGGCGGCAGATAATCCCGCTTCATGGGCACAGTGGCTTCCTTGGGCGGAATTCTGTTATAACACCTCCTACCACTCCGCTCTTCGGATGACTCCTTTCGAGTTGGTATATGGGCGCCCTCCCCCGAGCCTCCTACCCTATTCAGAGGGCGCATCACCCATTGACACCCTCGATTGCCAGCTTGTCGATAGGGACAATTTGCTCGATCAAGCCAAACGCCACCTCCAATGTGCACAAAACCGTATGAAGCAGCAGCATGACAAACACCGCCGATCGGTTTCCTTTGCAGTAGGGTCATGGGTTTGGCTTCGCCTCCAGCGCCACCGACAGACATCACTTCGGCCATCCAAACACCATAAGCTTTCTCCTCGGTTTTTTGGCCCATATAAAGTGGTGGCACAGGTAGGGCCGGTCGCTTATCGTCTGGAGCTACCAGTGACCTCCCGTCTGCATGACGTCTTTCATGTCTCCGTCCTCAAGCCTTTCCAGGGGAAGCCTCCATCAGCACCGCCAAATTTGCCGGAGGACGCACTAGCAACTCCATCTCCAGCACAGCAGTACCCTCATCAACTTTTGCGGCAACGTTTCGTGCGCGGCCACCGTCAGTTCCTGGTTCAATGGGCTGAGGAACCGCAACAGGACGCAACTTGGGTGGACGCGTTGGAGTTCCGCCGTTCCTTCCCTGAATTCAAGCTTGAGGACAAGCTTGGTCCGGAGGGCGGGAGTATTGATATGCCAGACCGCATTTACGTCTGGCGCATGTCCAAAGAGGGACCGAGTTGCCGTCCGACGCAAGACCTCGCAGTCGTCCGGCGCAAGACCACGCAGGAGGAGCCACGCCAGGATGTTCCGTGAGCGGTTATGGCAATTAAGAAGTAGCATATCTATAGAACATTAATTAGTTTTGGACTCTAGCATCTATGTATGGTATTTTTATTATCTGTAACCGGCTAGCCGTATGGATGAAGGACAGGTTTACGTTCAATAAAAGGGGGAGCAGGGAGGAAAGAAAAGATACGCTTTTGTATCGCAAACTCAAGTCTAGGCGCTGCCGTCGATAACCGGCCGGTAGCTCCGTCACCGCTAGTTATCATAGGTCGCCGGCGACTTCCGCCTGCGCCCTCCACGTCTAAATCCGGTCAACGGCCCGGCACTTGGGCGTTTGAGCGGGAACATCCATATCAAAGTTGATATGAGCTACCGTTGCTTGGGTTTGTGCAAAGGCTCTGGTTATCGGACGTCGGCCTGGACGACCGTTGTTGTCCGACGACACCGGCGCCGTCGCAAGAAGCTTAGAGACCTTGGCTGTTATCGGCGCCACCGCCTCAGGCTAGATGTTGCGGCAACAATCCAGTCTGCCTTTTCTCTTTATTATTCATCATATATATAAGACTCTAATGCTCCTAACAATCCAAGTCTACGGCAGAATCAGAGAAGGTCTCTGATTCCGATTGGAACTAGGAAAGGGAACTTTTATTCTTACAAGGAAACTGACGTAATAAGACTAACGGTCCTTATGCTTTCTATAATACACATGGTCATATGTTTTGCGCATAACATCACTCCCCTCCTGGACAACCAGCTTGTCCTCAAGCTGAAGGTCAGGATAACAGCGCCGAAGAACTGCAGCATCCATCCAGGTGGCTTCATCTTGTGGTTGTCCTGTCCAATGGACCAGAAATTGGCGATTCCCTTGGAGGAACCGTTGCGCCAGGAGTTGGTATGGTTCTCGTGAGTCCTCTATTGGCGTGGTTGGCACGACGTCGGGCAAGTCTGGAATGTCGAGTGGAGGAGTGCCGTGGAAGGGCTTTAGAAGAGAGACATGAAAAACGTTGTGGAATATGGTACCCTTAGGTAATGTCAAGCGGTAAGCAACCTGCCCAATTCGAGCTTCCACTTGGTAAGGCCCAAAGTAGCGAGCAGCCAATTTGTGAGAAGGTGTTGTTTGGGCCGAAAGCTGACGAAACTGCTGCAATCGGAGCCAAACCCAAGCACCTTCGGAAAATTGGACTTCTCGGTGGTGTGCATCATACCTCTGCTTCATACGGTTCTGCGCTTGTGCAAGATGATCTTTTGCTTGGTTAAGTAGTACGTCCCTACTGACTAGTCGACAGTCCACTGCATCAATGGTTGTCATACCCTGTTGGTAGGGAAGTAAGGCAGGCGGCTTTCGGCCGTAGACCAACTCAAAGGGCGTCATCCGGTGGGCGGAGTGAAAGGACGTGTTAAAACAAAATTCTGCCCATGGAAGCCATTTCGCCCAAGAAGAAGGGTTGTCGGTGGCGAGACAACGTAGGTACATCTCCACGGTACGATTGACCACCTCTGTTTGGCCGTCTGTTTGAGGATGGTATGCGGTGGAAAAAAGGAGAGTTGTTCCACTGCGCTTGAACAGATCCTGCCAGAACGCACTGAGAAAAATAGGGTCACGATCGGAAACAATGGATTCCGGAATGCCATGTAAGCGAACTATTTGATCAAAAAAAAGGGATGCGACCGCTGCGGCTGTTGTTGGTTTGGTTAGTGCCAAGAAATACGAGTATTTGGATAGTCTGTCCACCACCACCAAGATTGCGGTCTTGCCTCCTGATTTGGGTAGGGCCGTGATGAAGTCCATTGAGATGTCGGCCCATATTTGTTGTGGAATTGGGAGGGGCTGTAGGAGACCTGCTGGGGACATGGTACTTGTTTTGTAGCGTTGACACACCTGGCACTGGGCAATATATGATTCCACCGTTCGACGTTGGTGAGCCCAATAGAAGTCTTTCTGAAGCCTCTGTAATGTTTTCTGCACACCTTTGTGGGTCAAGTCATGAACGGAGGCAATGATTGTTTTAACCAGTGGCGAGTCGGATGGTACAAAAAGGCGGGTGCCACGATAAATCAGTCCGTTTGCCGTCCGCCAATGCTTGTTGTTGGAATTGATTTGTTCAGCACCTTCATTGGGAGTAGGAAGTCCAGTGTTGTCCTGGATGTCGTCGAAGCCTTCATGTGGTCGGAACGTGACTAGCGTTTGTTCGGTTGGTGGAGTGCGAGACGAAGCCAGTGTGGCTTGCAGGCGTCGAATCTCTGGATGTTGGCGCAGCTCCTGGAGCCAGTCGGTCTTGGTGAGTCCTACTGGCAGGGAAATGGCGGCGCAGGCTGGTTCTTCGGCATGGATGCGAGACAAGGCGTCGGCCACCACATTTGTTTTCCCTGGTTTGTATTCCACACGAAAGTCAAACCCCATAAGTTTGCTCAACCAATGCTGTTGTGGTGGGGTGATGAGGGCCTGTTCTAGCAAATACTTAAGGCTTCCATGATCCGTGCGGACAATGAAGGATTGCCCCCATAGGTACGGCCGCCAATGCCTTACTGCTTTGGACAATCCAATGAGTTCTCGCTCATATGCGGCAAGTTTGACATGCCGGGCTGCAAGTTGGCGGCTGAAGTAGGCGATGGGATGATCTTGTTGTTGTAGAACCGCGCCAATTCCTGTACCCGACGCATCACACTCAACCACAAAGGGGATAGAGAAATCGGGCATTTGTAAAACTGGGGCTGTCATCAAAACTTGCTGTAATTGGGAGAATGCAGTGTCGGCCGTAGGAGTCCAATGGAAGCTATTGTGGCGCAATAATGCTGTCAGTGGTGCCGCTAGAGATGCATAGTCTCTAATGAAGCGCCGGTAATATCCTGTGAGGCCTAAAAAACCTCGTAAGGCAGACACTGATCCCGGTCTTGGCCAAGATGCGATGGACTGTAATTTGGTTGGGTCTGCTGCTACGCCGTTGCCGGAAATGATGTGTCCCAAGTAGCCAATTGATTGTTGAGCAAAAGCACATTTGGATTTCTTCAAGAAGAGCTGATGGCGATGAAGGCGGTCCAAAACCAAATGTAGGTGGGTGCAATGGTCCTCTTCTGTGTGGCTATAGATTAAGATATCATCAAAGAAAACCAAAACGAATTTGCGTAAGAAGTCTTGTAAGATATCGTTCATGAGTGCCTGAAATGTGGATGGTGCATTTGACAATCCAAATGGCATGACAAGGAATTCATAATGGCCATGATGTGTCCGAAATGCCGTTTTTTCAATATCATCCGCATGCATCCGTATCTGATGATAACCTGAGCGAAGATCCAATTTTGAAAAAAATGTAGCGTGTCTCAGCTCATCAAGAAGTTCTTCGACCATTGGTATGGGAAAGCGATCTTTAATGGTCCTAGTATTGAGTTCCCGGTAGTCCACGCAAAAACGCCATGATGCGTCCGCCTTTTTAACGAGTAAGACTGGAGATGAGAAGGGTGATTGGCTAACCCGAATGAGTCCTTGCTGTAGCATGTGAGTGCATTGTCTCTCAATTTCATCCTTCTGTCGATACTGGTATCGATATGGTCGTACCACTATGGGTTCAGTACCTGTGGCCAACCTGATCCGGTGATCACAGGGGCGAGCCGGCGGAAGGCCGTGTGGTTCGGCAAAGATATCCTCGAATGTTGAGAGGATTGCCTGGATTTGTATGGGATGCTTTTGCATGGACTGAAGCATGTAAGCCGGACGCTGGTCCTGAATACCTTGGAGTTTGATCGGTGGTCTTGAGACGGAAGGGTCATGGTCAGGGTCTCGAAGTTCCACTGAATGTCGCCTAGCGTGCGCAGCCACTGGATGCCCAACACCACATCGAAACCATCCAGTGGAATGATCATGAAGGGAGCCTGGAACGCGTGTCCCTGTATACTGAAGGTTGTCTCTGGAATTACTCCCAGACAGGGAAGATGTCCTCCGCCTGCTACCAGCACCTGTTGTGGTGTGCCGGATACCGAAGTCCATGACCCCGGAGGTGCTGCTGTGCCACTGATAAAATTATGCGTACTGCCGCTGTCGATGAGTGTGAGAAGACAACGCCCTTGGAGTTGTAGTTGCACCTGCATTGTGGCACCTTGTTTTGGTGCTCGCAAGGCCATCAGCGACAAGGAGGGTTCTTCTTCCTCTTGGTTGTCCTCAACTATGAGCTGGTCCTCGTCTATGTCATCACGCAATTCCAGATGGAAAAGACGCTTGCACCGATGACCTCTTGTGTATGTCTCGTCACAATTGTAGCAGAGGCCTTTGGCACGACGCTCGGCCAGTTGATCCGCGCTGAGACGTAGTCGAAACGGTGAAGAGGTACTCTGAGTGCTCCCTGCTGGCATGGTTGTTGATCCCAAACGGTGAGAAGTGCTCGCCGGTACGCTGGCTGGGACAGAGGTGTATTTGTGATCACTGCTCCGTCCATTGATCCCGGAAGCTGAGGGTTGCACCGTCGTGCTCCCCGGAAAGTTCGAACTCTTACTGGGGTTAGTCCTGAAGCGACCCGTGGAGCCTAGTCCCATCTGGACGGCTTCGGCTAGCCACGCATCCTTCCTGTTTTCCGCCTCGCGTGCACAACTGATGGCGTCGGCCAAGTCGCGAGGTCGATCCCTGCGAACATCCGCGGCCAGAGCGACGGAGAGGCCTGCTGTGAATGTCTCGATCTGGTCGGTGCGACGCATGCGTGGTGCTCGTGCAAGCAGGCGTTGGAACTCTTTGGCGTAGACGTCTACCCGTGAACTCCCCTGCTTCAGATTAACCAAGTCGCCCAGAGGTCCCATACTGGTCGAACGGTTAAAGCGTTTGGCGAAGGTTTCATGGAAGTCATCCCAATGGATGAAGCGTTCCTCCAGCTGCCAGTTGTCGAGGACCTCTAGGGCTTCGCCTCGAAGGTGGATGCCGGCGACGTTCACCCATTCCTCCGGTGGAATACGATGGAAACGGAAGAACCTCTCACATTGTCGTAGCCATCCTAGGGGATCCTCTGCCCCGTTGTATTCAGATAGGTCGAACCGCGGTGGACGAGGAATCCAGCGGCGGTCTTCTTCTTCCGTTCGGTTGTTCCGGCGCTGGTGACTTCGGGTCCCTTCTGGCTCCTCCGAGTGGTTGCATTGTAATCCCCCGTGGTAGCCTGCTAGTGGGCGGACCTCGGAGTCTCCTTCTCCCGGAGGATGGCGATGGTTGGTGGTGCCCGAGTATCCGGTCTGGCGGTTCTCCTGAAGACTGCCGAGTATTTCTTCTAGGAGCCGGTGCGTTTCTTTCCCTGCAATCTCCAGTGCGGCGACTCTATCCTCGATGGAGGGTGTGGCGGCCATCTGCGCTGGTTTAATTGGGGATGTGGCGCTGCGGGCGGGTTGCTGTTCCCCCAAAATTCTCCCCCTTTGACAATGGATTCATCAAGAATACAAAAGAGAGAACAACATGTTCAAAATTTTTCCTTTAGCAATGATTTCACAAAAGAGAAACAAAAGAGTGCCAAGGTAGGAAAAGATGAGCTCATTCGATCATATAACCTTATATATCACATAATATGCAAAATACATGAACTTGATGTGATTTTAACGAGTTAGGGAATGGCATGCATCTCAACCTCAGTACAGTCACCTATAGGCAAGTACTAAGCAATACCTTAGCAGAAAAGCAAGGCTCAAAAACCGAAGCAATTAACAACTCAGGGCGAGCAAGTAGTTTCAACTCCAATCTAGTAGACCATTTTAATCTTTTAAAAACAATAAACTACATGTGGCATGCTTGAAGCATACTTCTTTTATTTTCTCGGAGTGGCATGCTTGAAGCATACATCTTGTCTTTTAGGGAATGGTATGATTGAAGCATACATCTTATCTTTTTAGGGGAAAGCATGTCTGAAGTGCACAACTTGAGGCATTTGCTTTTAACCACCCCTTTTTGTTGATTCCCTTTTCTATTCCTTTTTCTTTGATTGTAAACATGCAAAGAGATTAAAAGGCCTTTTGAAAGAGTAAAGCTGAAAGCACACTTGCTTCATAGCCCAAATTTGTCAAGAAGATTCAATATCAAGCCTAGAAAAGTAAGATATCACAGAGTATTTAGCTATAGGCAGTCAGACGAAGGAATTCCGCAATGTCACTTTTAGTTCAAGTAAAGAAATTTAGATTGTCATATATCAGCTTAATTACATAATATATAAAGAAATATGATAAAGTAAGCTCATCAACTAAAGCTCATCAACTAAATAAATATGCAAAAGAACATGTTGAAAGTATCATTCCAGCAAGCCGATTCATTGTCGAAATATATATGTGTGTGTGACAACTAGAAGAGCAAACGCGGCGCACGCCGCGTGCGGGAACGAAAAACGGGTAAATATTAGAGGTTGAGCTGTAGGAGAAAGGTTAGAGATAGAGACGCACACGTATTTCTATTCACAAAAATATTTTTTTCGGGGAAAACGGAGAAAGGGCCTAAACACAAGGATCGAGGACCTATTTGTTATATTTTTGGACCTGACCGTTATCTCGAAAAGTTATAAAAGGGCTCGCTTGTGATTCGCATTTAATGGGAGCCTCCTTTTGTAAAGTAACGAACCAGGGATCTAAACGCAATCCGAGAAAAAAATCTTCCCCTCACAAAAAATCGCTAAGGACCTTTTCGTAAAATTGTAGGGACCTATACGTAATTTGAGAAACTAAGGGGCTTTTGAGCAAAATTCCCTGATTGACACGTAGGTAGCATTTCCTTTCAGGAAACCTTCGGCTAATGTTTATCTAAGTGTTAGTCCCATTCAATATGCACCAGTTTATTCCAATCAAATCATGTGTATATATGTCAATGTGTACTACCAGAATGCATTCAAACATGCGAATTCAGGTATGCACCATACAATCCTCAATTTGTCTCGACAAGTCCTTAGACTATCTCCAGCCGTATTCCCTTCGTGATGGGAAAAGGGGGCGGAAGGGATTCCTGGCGACGCTCCAGCGGCCTCTCCTCCCTCTGCCTGCTCGGACGGGATAGGAGAGAGAATCTCGATCGATGGAGATTCTCTCTCCTTTCCCTTCCGCTGGACGAGCTGGGGGCAGAGGGTTCGCGCGCTGGGGCGGACGGGAGGACGGGGCGGCGGCGAACCGGGAGGGACCAGCTCGACGCGACGTCGAGGGCCGGCAGAAGGCGAAGCAGGCAGCGGCAGTGGCTGGTGAAGAGGGAGGAGCTGAGCGTTTTCACCGGCGTGCACGGAGGGGACAACCTGACGGAGAAGAGGTATTCCATCAAATTTCCCCATTTTTGTGTGGTGTGCTCCCCCCATTTTCCCCTCAATTCCTCCGAGATTTTGTTGATGAAAGTCCGATGGCCACCGTCAAATCAAGTGCATGCCGTAGATTTGCTGGTTTATAGGGTTGCTCATAATTTTCCCCAAATTTCTTGCGGATGTGTTGTCGATTTGGTGCCTTCGGGAACCATCTGGGGTCCGATCTGTGCATCGTGTTCCATGTATGCTCCGTTTGATGAAGCTCGAGGCAACAGGCCCGTGCTGTGGATGGAAGAAACCGAGATCCAATCACTGCACCTTGCTACTCGTCACTGCACCTTGCTACTGAAACTCATCCTCACTGCACCTTGCTACTTGGTACTTACTGTGGTATACTTTTGATGATTCTTCTTCAGTCAAGATCCAATTAACTAGCTGAGTAATGGAAACCTTCAATTGGAAAGAGTAACATTGTTGTTGATACTGAATCTTGACATAGGAGTAGAACATTCCACATCGGCTCTGCACATGTCTCTGCACTATAATAGGCAAAACCGAAAAGTTTTGGTGTTGGATTACGTTCCCATTGTTATAATCTTGTGAGATCTGTTTGTGTCCTGTACTTTTTGTTCCGTGTTGGATTGTTCTATCTGTTGGATTGTTCTATTTGTTGTTCGGTGTTGATCTGGCTGAAATTTGTCAGCCGAATGCATCAAAATTGACATGAGCTGAAATTTGCTAAAGTTAGAGAACATATATGCTGTGTTCTACAATCCGAAAGCTAAATGAACCCTGCAAAAACAACATTAGAGATCGTCAGAAGTTATTATGAATGACTTGTGTTCGTTGTTAGTAGGTGCTCCTTGGCAATCAGTGTGTTGAAAGAAGTTTGTTGTACTAATATAGCTAGAAACTCAGATTTGCCATGAGATAGAACATCTGCTGCGTGTTTTTGTTTTGCCAGATCAGAATAAAACTTGCCATATAGTATTAAATGCCGGTATGCCACTATATGTTTGTTGGGCTTGGGGAATCCATGTTGCGATAGCGATTGATTGGGTTGCTAGATACTTGTAGCGTGTATCTATTAAATTGATCTTCTGTTATGATTTATTCATATTTCTGTCGGTATGGTTTCATAATTCTGTTATGAATAAAGCTTATTCGCAGTTCTGTTATGAATAAAGCTTATTCATAATTCTGTCGGCATTGTTTCATAATTCTGTTACTCATGGTCTTTTCCTAATAGTCAACTATTTCCACCCTGTATTTTGCCTACATGACTCTGTCGGCATGGTTGCGTATTTGCTATGAGCCTCTTGATAAGAAGAATTCAGTCATGCTTATTTCGATCTCTGGACATAGCTAGCTCTACATAGCATCAACACAGGACAAACATTAGGGAAATAACCAAAACATCAATATTGATGTATAACATGTCTTATTAAATCTTTTAATTTGCAAACAGTTTGTGGAAAGATGCTTGGCTAGTACTGTCTTGCCTACGTGTGTGCAAAGAAGTTCGCTCTACTAATATAGCTACCAACTAATTGCAAAGCCATATAGTGCTGACTATGCAGTACGTAATAGAAATAGGTAAGCTTGGAAAACATAGGTACTGACGAAGCATATATTACTTGTGTAGATGGATCAACAAATGCTACTAGCATATTTGAGAAGTATGAAAGAAAATGTTGAGGTGCAGGTGGAAGCTCTTAGGAAGATAGTAAATGAGAATTTTAGCCCAGCACAGTGTTGCCATTCTATCAACCTCAACTATGCCCTCCTCGCTGTGGATGCCATCGCTTCTAGCTTGGACGAATTGAGCTTGAAAGCTGTAGTTGTTATGGCATCAGCTGAGAATGCAGCCAATAATGGCGATGATGATCCTACGAATGACGTGGACGATGACGATGTTGTACCTGCTGACTATGAGGGACCACCGGTGCCTTATCAGACCGGGTGTGATGGGGCTAGCTCAGATGGATCTGAGTCTGATGGATGGGAGTCCGACCGCTCGTTCCATCTGAACCGCTAATACGTGTCGTTTACGTCATATGTGGTGTGTAGTAATATATTTTGTTATGGTGAAATGTGAGAACTTGCCATGTTAACTATTCGTGTCGTGAGTACTACTATATAATATTATGGTGGAATGTGAGAGCTTGCCATCTCTAATTATTTGTGTCCTGTGTTCTAATATAGAATGTTGTGGTGGAATCTTACATCTTGCCATTTCAAATTATTTGTGTGGTGTCTTCTATTTAATACTGTTATGGTGGAATTTGTAAACAGGCATATCATGGATCCATTTCTACAGAGTATGCTCAACGAGGGCGTTGATAACATAAACTGCATTGATCTTGGAGGCGAGCCAAGCCAAACATTGTCTGTATCATCATTCACACCGGGTTGGGCTGACTCCTGTGTGGCAGACAGTAGTTCAACAAAGGGTAAGAAGAAGAAGTGCACGCCCAAGACTACAAGGAGAACATGGAAGGCAGGGGAGGAAGAGTTGCTAACGTCGGCATGATTGAATGTCTGCCAAGACTCTATCGTTGGCACCGATCAGTCAGCCGAGACGTACTGGGGCAACATTGTGAAATACTGTGAGAAAAATGCAACTGCGAACTGGACTCCGCAGTCTGAGAAGGGCTTAATCAATCACTGGCAAACAATAAGTGCAGATTCCAGCAAATTTGCAGCTTATATGGCGAAGGTCGAAGAGATTCACCCTAGCGGCACTATGCTTGAAAATAGGGTAAATCAGATATTTCAATTGCCATTTCCTAAATCTAATTTTGGTCAACATTTTCATGTCCACTAGCTCGTTTCATTACTTTCGCATTGCAAGATTGCCATGGCGATGAAGATGTTCAAGGATATCGAGAGAAGATCATTTGGATTTCTGCACCTTTGGTCCACTCTCAGTCAACACCCGAAGTGGTGCGCCCATATAGATGCGAAGCGACAGAAGACCGAGTATGCGTCTTCCGCACGATCTACTGCCGCTCCGGACGATGTGATGTCCGCTGGCTCTGGTGAGTTACCTAGGCCAATCGGCCGTGATGCCGCACGGAAGGGTCGGGCTCGGCGTGCCGGCAGCACATCTTCAGGTAGCATGGTTGGCGGCACGTACAAGGATGAGTTAACAGAGCTGAACAAGCACAAGGCAGAATTGATGGAGTTATGGCGTGAGGAGGTGTCCATCATGAGGAGCAATGAGGAACATCTGCGTGAGGAGGTGTCCATCAAGAGGCACGCCGAGGAAGACAAGATCATGGCGATGGATATCAGTACCATGGACGAGGCTTCTCGTGACTACTTCTCACGTCACAAGGCGGAGATTATTGCGAGGAGGTACGGGTCATGTTAGAAGAATAAAATTTGGCGAGCAGTATGTTTTACTACTATTTGTGTGTGACGATGTATGTTATCGTGCCTATGTGTAGCACGATGTATGGTTTCCTACCCACGTGTCTGACGATATATGTTATCGTGCCTATGTGTGATGGAGATATGTTATCTTGCCTATGTGTGCCATCTTGGATTCGGTGCAAGTACAAATGGATGACTTGTTTGCCCAGTCGAACTTTCACATGACATTTCAAAGACAAGAGATAGCGTATTTGCATACAACATAAAGATAATGAAACCTAGCTCCGTCCATGAATGGACAAAAGGTGCTCGACAAGGTCGTCCATAAGCATGCGATGTTTACTCCTATCACGGATCTCTTGTGTTGCCTCGATGAAATGAAGGACAGACCTGCGCAGCGGACGTGAGATTGGGACGGGGTCATCCATGAAGTCATATATTAATTCCTGGGTGGGACCTTCCCTTTCATCCTCAATTATCATGTTATGCATGATGATACATGCAGTCATTATGTCGTGTAGGGTGGATTGGTCCCACCCGTTAACAATAGCAAAGCGAGATTGCAGTACACCGAAAGCTCACTACACGTCCTTGCGCAATGTAGCTTGCATACTGCCGAAATGGACACGCTTGTTCCCTCTAGCCGCCTGAATTGGCTTCACAAATGTGGCTCACTCGGGGTATATGCCGTCTGCCAAATAATACCCCATTGTGTACGTGTTGCTGTTGATGGTGAAGTTCACTGCGGGGCTAGTACCATCAGTTAACCTGGAAAGAACGTTAGATCTATGGAGCACATTAATGTCATTAAGGCTACCTAGCATGCCGAAGAATGCGTGCCAGATCCAAAGATCGTATGAGGCCACAGCCTCCAAAACTAATGTGGGCTTGCGAGTATGCCCTGCAAATTGACCCTGCCATGCCTTCGGGCAATTCTTCCAGTTCCAATGCATGCAGTCAATGCTTCCTAGCATCCCAGGAAATCCACGGGCCTCCCCAACAGCAAGCAGACGGTCCGTGTCAGCTTGCGTAGGGGTTCGGAGGTACTCATCCTTGAATACCTCGACTATGGCCCGAACAAACTTCTTTAAGGCTTCAATGGCAGTGCTACCACCAATACGAACATACTCGTCAGTGGCGTCGCCAGAGATACCGTATGCAAGTTGACGGATAGCGGCAGCCATCTTTTGAAGAGAAGACAAGCCCAGCCTTCCGACAGCATCTCTCCTCTGCTCAAACCAATCATCATGGGCCTCGACAGCAGTTGCAATCCTCACGAAGAGGTTCCTGCTCATCCGGAACCTGTAAGGGCATAGCACATACCAGTGAAATAGAGGGTTTCATACTCGAAAGGTACAACCTCTCACGTACCTACGCCTAAAGAATGTGTGGCCGTAAACGGGCGTGTCGGAGAAGTAGTCATTGTATAGCCTAGCCGCACCCTCGAGGTGTCCTCGGTGCACCACCGCGCGGCCCGGAACTGAGCACCCCCCCACCGTGGGATGCTCTCTTCTGCTACTACTTCGTCCTCCTCAATGGCAATGTGCGCAAGCAGATCTTCCTCTTCGTTCTCCAGCAACATAGCTTGATGAGCCCGACGAGAAAAGCTCGGAGCACCACAAAACCAACTCATGATTGTTGGTATGACACCTCTGTGATGATGTTTGACACTACACCCAACCTCCTTTAAATAGACAGTGTTATCTTCATGCTTCCTCTTAGCTCAAATTCAAAATTGAGGAGTGCAACACATGCACAAGCTTCTCAAACTAAGCTAAGAACATCAACAACAAGCAAATGGCCCCCACACAAAATCTAGCCATTAGGAGGCAAAACTGCCAAAAAAATTTAGCAAATTCGGTACTACCAGCCTCTAAGTTTCAGTAGTGCTGGCTTCGACCCAATGGTCAGCTCAACGGCTATATTCCTGGTACTACCATAGGCATAAGCCTGGTAGTACTGTTCGAGCGGCAGTACCCACCCCATTGGGCGGTACTGCCGGCCTTAGCAACTCCTCTAGAGCACCCTCTCTGGAATAAAGCTACTGGAGACTTGGGCCCGGTACTATCGCTCCTCTGGTAGTACTGCCCTTGAGCTCCGGTACCACCGACATTTGAATCTAGAGAAAACACGCTCTTCTGGAAAATATCTACCTCTCAAAATAGCGGTAGTACCGACCAAGTGGCAGTACCACTCCCATAAGCGGTATTGCCGACCTAGTGGTACTACCGATGTTTGCACCGTGGTAGTGCCGACCTCAACAATTAATTCCTTGAGCTATGTGAGGACCAACACATGATCACAACACTTTGCAAAACACATTTGTAAATGTTCATCACATACTCCAAAGAATTTCATTCATACTCCAACTAATTTGCAAAAAACACATTTTGTAAACAAATCTAGATATATTTGCAAAAACATATGCAAATAACCCACAAGTCTATGAGATTAATCCCTTTAGCAATGTGATGATCAACATGAGATCAAGTCAACTTGCAAACCCCCGTTGCAAGCACTATTCACATGCTCTATGATCCCAGTCTCATAGACTTCTTGTTTATTTGCACAACGAATTTGCAAATAACAATTAAACTATTTTATACTTGATCATTCCCTTTTTGCAACACATGCTAAAGTCTAGCACCAAGCAAACTCCAAATCATACTCAAGGTCATGAGCTCTCTAATTGTAACACATGTAATTCTCTAGCTCCATGCAACCACAATAAAACTCAAATTGCTTGAGCATTCTCGTTTTGCAACACATGCAAAACCTAGCTCCAAGCAATGCCAAATAAACTCAAATACATGAGCTCTCTATTTGCAACACATGCAAATCTTAGCTCCATGCATACCACTTAAACACAAAATTGTTTGAGCTCTCTCCTTTTGCAATACATGCAAAACTTAGCTTGAAGCAATACCAAATCAAATAAAAGATTAATTTGAATAACAAAACATGAACTTCAACATTTACAACACATGACTTCATGCAAAAGCCAATGCATGAGCTCCATTTGCAACACATGCAAATAAAAGCATTATGTAAAAACCAATACACAAGCTTCACCCATTCACAACACATGCCAAATGGTTAGCTCCATACGAAATACAAATAAGAATATTTGAGTTTGAGTGAACGGATTGAGGTTTATCAATACATGATGAAGCTCAAGCAAAATACTCAACCCCTCTTGATAGTACGGCACTAAAAACTAGACACAAAGACTAGGAACCATCCTTAGCCTATCTGGTTATACCTTGCCACCACACATGAGCGATCCCCTTTGGGGCTTTAAGATCTTCAATCATCTTCTCTCCCGGGATCGTCACTCAACTCCTTGTTCATCAACTCTTGATGGATGTTCTCTTCTTTTCTTCTCTTCGGGATCTCCTCTTGACGCCTATCAACATATGATACCGTCCTTCTTATCCCGATTCTTCATCTCAATCTTGTTGGACAAAACCTATATCCACAACATCAAGGAAAACATTAGTCCAACAAACACGGTTGTCTCAATCATCTCTTGCACTCCATTAACACATAATGGATGCCTCTAGGATCAATTGAGCACAACCCTAATCAATTTGAATGAATTAAATGCGTCTTAAGTACAACGAGCTTCATTATACTTAAGAACTATCCATTTGTCCTTAATTAATCAAGGAACACCATCAACACATGATGAATTGTTCTTTAATGATTAATAAAACAAATGAACTCAATTTAAATTTTCATCTAAATTGATGTGAGTATATATTAACTACACAAGTTTTCATATAATCATGTTGAGAGTATGTATTGATCCATAATATGTGGAATATATGGAAATGATCAATACAATAATCCATCAACTATAGAATAAACTCCACAAGGATATGTGCATACATATAATTGACTCAGAAGTAATATGCACATATTCAATTGTAATTGCATTGGAGTTTATCCTACATTATCATGAGTATACTACAACTAGGCAATTTGAATATATACTCAAAGTTATGTTTCAAAGTCTTGATCCTTTATATATGGCAAGAAAGCATGGATCAATACAATTGAAACATCAAGATAAACTATGAACTCCCCTTAGATATGTGCATCCATGTGGTATATGGATTGGAAACATAATGCACATTTTAGAGGATAAAACAATGGAAAAATTCATGCTTTAACTTGACTCCAAAGTATGCAATGATAATGAACATTAATACAAATGCATACGTTGGGTTTTCCATTTTCCATCCAAATATGAGGTTACTAGCAATAAGCTCAATAAACATGTTGGTCTAATAAGAGATTAGATTTGTCATTAAACAAAGATTAAGCATTAATTTAAAATCAATCACCAAAACCAATAGAGCTTGAATTTACAATCTCTCTCTTTTTGGTAATTGATGATAAATCCACTATTAATTCCCTATTTGAATGAAAAGCAAAGCAAAGTGGTTTTGAAGATCAAAACGAATAAGGCAATAAAATTTTAAATTTTCACATTTCCCCCTTTTCCTCAAACACTTCCAAAATTCCCCCCTTTTGGCAAATAAAACAATTTAAACACAAAAAAGGCTATCATACCACTTATTTCATAACACTTACTAATTATAGCTCTTATACCACTTCTACTCAACCATTTCAGTAATTCTCCCCTTTTTAACACAATACAAATAAGGGAATTAATAGACACTCATAAATTCTTCCTCATTTATCATTAAACACCAAAAATAGAAAACCAATCCAAAAGGAGATCATTTGGGTATCGATGATACCACTCGAAATACCAAGTGCTAAATGTTAGAGTATATAGCTTGGCAAGGGTAGCAATCAAATGAAGGGAAACAATTCAAATGAAAGTCATACAAGGATTTGAAATTAAAGCATATGACCTTCGCAAGGAACTTTTGAAATTGATATCAATTGAAGGCCTGATACCAATTGAGAGGAAAGCGGAGAAGTTTGCAATCTTTTTGAAATATGGCCTAAAAATAATAAACACTTAAAAAGAAGCCATATTTAGTGAACAACAAAATACCACATGTAAAGATCAAATCCCCTTAGCTTTCAAGAACTTGAAGGAATCAGAACAAACAAAAGGTGCAAGTTTATGAGCTTTTTGGTTTTGAAAATCTAAATCACACAGATTTAGAAAAGGTATCAGAGCGGGCAAATCAAATTCATTTGAGCTTCAAGAGAAGGACTCTACAATTAATTCCTTTTGATCTCAAAGAATTGATTGATTTTAACATTTAAGACCACTTGATGGAGAATCAATTTTCACAATCAAGAGTTTCTCAAAAATTGCTCAACGACATAAAAGTCCTATACCAATTGAAACCAAGTTCAAAGATTTTCAAATGAAGACCAAGCTCATACCACTTGAAAACACCTTCAAATAATTTTCAAAAGATTTGAAATTTTGCTCAATACCTTCAAATGTTGAATCTTTTAGGAGATTGTCCCCAACGGTTGGATTTGTTGGTGGGGGCTATAAATACCCTCACACCTGTATCAATAGAGTTTCTTAGACATTCATTGAATACATTTGAGCTTTAACAAGTATGCATCAATAGGGTTAGGAGCATTGAAGTGTGAATTTCATTGTTTGAGCCAGTTAGACACTTGAATCAACCTCAAGCAAGCGTCATCACTCTATTCTCTCGAAGGTTGCCACCTCCTAAATGGTTTGAGTTGGGAGAACTGGTGAACTTCTCAAAGGAGCTTGTGAGAGGCCCAGTGTTTGTGAAGGCCGGAGCTCACCTACTCGGAGTGGGGAAGTGCTACCAATAGTGATCAAGGGAAGGCTCAGTTGCGTAAGAAATCGGCTTGTTTGAATCAAGCCTCCTCAAGGATTAGGGGAGGCCGGTAAGTCTTCGAGACCACGGGAAAATCATCGTGGCATCTTGTTTTGTGGTTTGCTCTCTATTGTTCTTTTGTGCAAATTTACATTCATAGTATTCTCTTTTGCTTGCTCTTTACCTTGGAATTTGTAATTTGATTATTTTACTCTTGTTGGTGCACTTAGCAAAACCTAGACATTTTAGATCTTAATTGTTAAAATTCTCAATTCTAGTATTGCTCGTTTAAATTATTGCAATTAGAGCCAAGAATTTTAAAACCTCCTATTCAACTGCCTCTAGTTTATTTTCCTTATTTTCTCCTGAGTTTCACTCCCTCAGTCATATATGGTCTTACCCTTAACCCAACAACTTAACGAGTTTTATCCGCACAAACTAACATAACCACTGCTCCACCCATGAACTCTTGATCCAACGATCCTCCTTCACTTGAGTAGAGCTCAACTTAGCATCTCATCCATCCACTTGTCATCCCAACTTGCGGCCACTCTCCGGCCTTAGTTGTCTTTCGACGTCACCTTGACCACCTGGATCTCAGCTCTCCTAACCTATTCTTCGGCTACTCCATCTCACCATGACCTAGGTCCAAAGTCCTACAACCATCACTAACAAGCACAACAACACAAAACATTGCTCAAAATGGTATGCAAATAATTAGCTGACTGATCACGCCTTAGTTCACAACCACTTAAGGATGTCTCGACCACTTAAGACTATGATCACTTAAGGCCACAACCAGTTAAAGCCACGAGACTTAAGGTTTTATCCTGTTAAGGCCCCAACTACTCAAGACTCCGACCTGTCAAAACCTGACCAGTCAAGATTCTGATCAGTCAAGGCTACGACTAGTCAAGTCTACGACCACTTAAGTTTACGACCAGTCAAATCTCTAACAACTGGTCCTGAACAACTAACAGCAACTCAAATTGCTCAAAACCAAAGCAAACTCTATTCAAACTCAAACCTGAACACTACAAGCTAAAATATAGTAAAAATTCTCATCACAAATATGTATAGAGTTCTACGTGGTCTTTCAGGATACGTATCCATCTTTTCAGGATAGTATCCAACGTGATCGATCGCCTGCTCGTTCCTTTTAGGGCTTGTTTGGGAGCCCATATCCCGGCCGGTATCCCGGCCTTTTTCCGGGGTTGAATGCCCACTGGGCTAGCTTTCCCTGGCCCAATAAAAAATGCATTTGGATACCCCTGAAGCTGGGATTTATCAGCCCACCCCGTCCGGTTTCCACGGGGAAAAATTTCGCACCTCCTCTGGTCGGGCAATCCTTCCCCGTGGCCTCCATTCGCGACGCCTCCGCTCACGACAGTGCCTCCTCTCGCGACGGCGCGCCTCCGCTCGCGACGCCTCCGCTCACGACAGTGCCTCCTCTCGCGAGGGCGCGCCTCCGCTCGCATCGCTCGGCGTCTCCCTCTCGACCATGCCTCCCTTCCGACCGCTGCCTCCACCGCGTCCTTGCTCCTCCCACTCCGGCGACGGAACTCACCGATGAAGTCCTCTTCTTTGTCTCCTCCTCCTCCCACTAGGGCTCCTCATCTCATATTGTTTCTTGCAGATCTCATCTGGAGGTGAAGGTGGAGCTAGGGTTTGAGATTTGTGTTTTGATTTTCTTATCTCATCTCATCTACCAGGTTCGAATCATACCAATCGCTCTTCTCTGTTTGATTTTGTGTTTTGGCATGAATTAGTATTAGATTTGATGCTAGTGCAACTCGATCTGATAATTCCTGATAATATGATTCCTACTAGTTTATTTATTTGATCTGCATATATGATTCTGCTATGGCATGAATATATTTGATATGATATATGATTCTGTTTTGGTATGTGATATATGATTCTGCTAGCAAGATTTCCCTGAACTCGAATTTGTGACTGACACATGCTAGGGAGTAACTGAACACATGCTAGGGAGTAAATGGAATGCCCATTCATCCTCACTGACACATGCTAGGGAGACTTGTGGTCTTAGCAAGATTTCCCTGATTGCCACCAATAGTTTATGTTTCCATGTATACATCTTTCCATACTAGCATGCTAGGATCCTCAGGCCGATTCCGAAAACTACTATTGTTTATGTTAACTGAACTTGAATTTTGGGCAAGTTAGAGAAGGCAATCTGGTTAATCTGTGATCGAATTCCCCACATGCGGCCCATTACTCCTATCACTAATTAATCAGCACATGCCTCTGTCCTGTCGGTGCATGCAAAGGGATAGTGATGATAAGTATATAGCAGCGAAAAATAGCTGCGTTGGTGATGGAAGTTGTATTTCTACAGTCTTATATTGTCAAATATTCTGATACCACACAGTGGAGGCAGCTGTTTCCAATGGGATAAATGGCAATGGCAATGCCAATGTGTTGCGTTTTTCCATGGTCCCGCACCTGCAGCACTCGAGAAAAGGATGATCAGCACATCCTTTCCCACTCCCCAGTTGAGTTCCCAGTGAACACATGCTATGGCGTATATGGATGTTTCCCAGTGAGTTCAATATACCGCCCAACTTTTCAGCCTTCCATTAGAGTGTGCTTATGTAAACTATATTTCAATTTTATTTACAGATGCAAAGCTTTTGCATCTGCAACTAGGGATTTATAATGGGTGATGGTGTTACATGCTGCCCTCAGTAGCAAATGAAGTAAACTGGGGGCCAATATTTTTAGAAGGAAACTGTCAACAGTAACTTTACTAGCATGTCTTGTCATCTTCTTTACAGAGGATATTTCTGGCACATCCTACCCCTTGTTTCAAGCATCTGTACTGATGATGAAATTCATGATTGTTTTTTTAGTTAGCCAAAATCAACATATCCAATCCCTTTCTAATCTAAATTCTATTTATGTTGATTTGTGTGGAGGATTATTTGTATATTCACCTGATAATCCTGTCGGTAAGGATCATACTACCACTACTACATGCTGTATTGGAGAATTGAAGTGTTTACAGAACAAAGGGAATGCGTAGGAATTGAAGTGTTGCCCACTGGATCTTGGTTGATAAGGTTTAGCTTCTTATGGCAGAACAAAGGGAATGCGTATAAATTTATTTTAGAATTTTCTATATATTTTTGTATTTTCTTGAATGTTAGGAATTTTTATCCCTATGGCTTCCAAATGGTGGGTAGAAATATTTCCCTTGAGGGAAAATTATCCCTAGGGGTTGGAGGGGATTTCATGTGCCATTAAAATCCCTCTAGGGAGAAATATTCCCTAGATTTTATTTCCCTGGCATCCAAACATGCCCTTAATATATTGCATTTCCCCGGCGCGCATGCATGGCGCGAAGCTCGATGATATTCTACTGATCAAAATCTTCATTCATATATTTAGTTACGCATACAATTGTGCTATTTTGGAATTTAATTGCGTTGAATGGGACATCACATAGAGATAACAGAACGAACTAAGACATCACTTTCAGTTCCTCTGCGGTGCATAAAAAAAAAGGAATACGTTCATTTTACACTTTTCAAAATTTTGAAAAGTCTATTTAACATTATCAACTACAAAACCGAGTATTTAACCCTTAAATTTACAAAACCGAGTCAAGTTACACCCTAAGACGATTTTAGATGGAAGTTTTGATTATTTGAGTCCCACTCAAGATGGCTTTCGATCACCATATTGACAACTACATCATCAAGTTTTAGTAATAAGATTCGATTCAAGGATATTGCATCAACATCATCAGCCCTTCTCTCTCTCTCTCTCTCTCTCTCTCTCTCTCTCTCTCTCTATATATATATATATATATATATATATATATATATATATATATATATATATATATAGAGAGAGAGAGAGAGAGAGAGAGAAAATGCTTCTATGCTCTTTCTTCTACAATCTGAGTTGTACAAATCTTGAAGCAAGCGAAGAGGTAAGTAATCACCATCTACCCTTCATTCATGCTTTAATAGTTGTGCAACTTTTAAATGGAAGAGCATAGAAGCACCTCTCATATATATATATATATATATATATATATATATATATATATATATATATATATATATATATATATTCTCTTTCTTCTTCTCGTTATCATTCATTATCTCATTTGGATGTATATTAACAAAAAACGATAGCATGATTTTCAACATAAGCAAAAACCACAAAATCACCTTAAGCTGGATCTCTGCCAACAAAACCTCTCTTCAAAGCCTGCTTAAGGTGTAAATTGGCCTGATTTTATAAGTTTAAGATGCTAAATGCCAATTTTACTGTTGAGTATATGTTAAATGGACTTTTTAGAAAGTTAAATAATGTAAAATGGATTTATTCCAAAAAATAAAAGCTTCTAAAAAGCATTCTTATCTTAGCAAGAGACGAAGAGAATCTTATTTTGCAAAAAAGATTTGAGTTGATCTTATTATTTTGTAAGGCCATATAATCTGTCTGGCCCTCCTCTATGTACATGTGGTAATTTTGTTGAGAATTTTGTACGGAGTTTGCACGGAGGTGGAGGTGGTTTCTAACTGATATATAGCATGTATGTACACAGTGCCGAAGGGAGATGATACACTGTGTGTACGTGTACTATGTGTCTATGTACGTACTTAGAGTATACGCTAGCCTAATTTGTACGTATTCTAGCTGCACCTTTCGTCATTGCGACTATGTATATACAGGTAGATAGATGTACACATGTACATACACATGGATAGTGGTTGATGGTTTGTAACTTTCTTATGGTCCCTTGACCCTTGGTGCGGTTGAGCATTGGTAGTTGGCTGTGGCCGGCCATGGAACTGGACAACTAGACAATGCATACTTGCATTGCTCAATTTGGGCCTTTGCCTCTGGGCCTCTGGCTACATTTCCTAATGCATGGAGAAGCCAGGACGAAAGTGAAGGATGGACTCAAAAAATTAAGCTAAATTAGTATAAATAATCTTTTACTCTTGTACAATCCAAATACATAACTAGAAGAGAAGCAAAGCAGAGAGAGAGAAATATAATGAAATTACCTTGCTAGTGGAAAAGCGCATCCTCGAAAACATGTAAATATGCTTCAAGTGAATGACGATGTGTTATCTGTGTATCAAAATTAGCAAAATTGGTGATACAATAGTAAATTATAAAAGATCACGAACATTCAAAATAAATGAAACATACCACTAAGTTCTGCTGTCGTTAGTTGAAGACTACTACTTGAATTGCTTGTGAAATAGTTAAGCAAAGTTTAGTTATCCATTATTGCAAATCTACGTACAAATTGTAGAATTAGCACTACAAAATAATACAATATAGTCTAGATATTTACTAATTGTCTATACAAATATACAATACGACATCAACGGTTGGCAATACAACATCAATATGGAATACACCATTAATGCATTGTACCAACATTAATCAAGACAATTAGAGAATGATAAATACCAATCAAAATTAACCAATCAGATCAGTGTCAGCAGATCCTCGACCCCTCACATGGCCTCGCCCGCGATCTCAATCCCCTCGTCTCGTCTGTAACACCCCAACACGTACTCTACGTGCCCTGAATGTCGCTCCATCATACTTATTCGCTAACTTTTGATCATTTTAAATATAAATTTCAGCAACCACATTTCCTCACTTTAACCACTGAACTCCAACCAAACACTAATCACATAAAATGACAATATAACTAATTACAATGACCGAAACAAGAACAACAATAAACTTGGAACCACACACCAAAGGATGCCCAAGTCCACACGCTTGGAAATGCCTGGATCACATGCGTACATCCAGCAGCAATCTTTACCTTTTGGGCATCGTTGATGAACAAAACTAAATAAACCACAACTGAACTTCTCATTTAAATATTAAATTGAATAAGTCCACAAGGCCAAAGATGATATGAAAGCTCAACACTAAACCAACTAACATTTCATTATTCCAAGAATGATTATTGATACTAAATAATTATGGGTGATGGTGTGTCTAATGGATTGTTGGAGCTACTCCCATCCCATGCATACCACTTTCATCGATCACCTAAAACATTAAATAAGTAAGGGTGAGTCTACGACTCATCAAGTACATAATAAACAATAAGCAATAGCAACTTTAGCTTATATCGATATAACAGAGTGTCCACCCATTGATAAACTACTCAGGTCTAATCCTTTTCATACGAGTCCATCCTCCACTTCCATGGAGTGCCTACTTCGGTAGGTCTTTCATCTTCCTATTCCCATTGGATCGCCTACACAGTAGGCTATAGATGCTACTCAGGCAATCTATCTCATCTTTCTCATGATGCATATGCTGTCATATTTACCCTTCAATATATTCACCATTGTTCCCATGTTATACCATTTAGTTTTCATTGATAAACGATTAATATTAAATCAACAACATGAAACTACTCATAAATTAGCATCATAGATCCATCATAATTATTAGATGATAGTTTCACCAATTGTGTACCATTCTGCCATACACTTGCCTTTTAATCGCTTAAAACGAAGTGATGCGCAGATGAAGCCAAACCTGGAGTCACATCTCCTACAATAGGCAAACCATCTAAAAAATATGCCATAACATTACATACATGAAACATGGCAACATTATTCCTACTTACATCCCTGGATTTAACTTTCTCCCTCGCTGACAGCTTTCCTCTTGCTATCTCGGTGATCGAAAAACCATAACTTTTAGTTAGGAGCTCAAATATAGTAAATTATATATTTTATAAAAACTACAGAAGATTACCTATAATTTTATAGTTATCTATATTTTTCACTTAATTCATTTCACCCCTCATTTCCAATCCCGAATATAAAAGCTATCATCGACAATAATACTTAGGGTTATTGCGACAGCCTATTTGTGTAGCAAAGAAAGGTGTAAATGAAATATTTTTCCAGAATATGGTACTCCATAGATCAGAGAGCAAAACTGCAGTACTGTTGTAAAAAATTACATTTAAACGTGGTATTTTACGGGCTGCCGAAAAGGGTTAAAAGCTATCGTCGACAATAATACTTAGGGTTATTGCGACAGCCTATTTGTGTAGCAAAGAAAGGTGTAAATGAAATATTTTTCCAGAATATGGTACTCCATAGATCAGAGAGCAAACCTGCAGTACTGTTGCAAAAAATTACATTTAAACGTGGTATTTTACAAGCTGCCGAAAATTTATTGCATAATCTGAATCTTTTACTTATAGCTTAATATAAATTTACAAATTTATTCCGTTCGATTTGTAGCGTAATAAAACAAAATTGTCAAAATTGTAGTGTCGCCCTTTTATTGGGCGACAAGCATTTGTCGCCAATTCATATGGCAACTTTAAAACTGTCGCCTATTTAAATGGCGACATTATTAAGTCGTCTTTCTGTTGGGCGAGATATTATTTTTTCGCCCGTTGGTTGGACAATAGAGTGCTGTCGCCGAACTAACAGGCGATAGACGTATATTTCTGTAATTTCTGCTAGCCGATGTTTATTTGTGCAATTTTGATTAAAAAATGAATTATTAAAAAAAAAACTCAATGTTTTCCTGTAGTGTATTTGACCACGAGAGAAGTTGGAGCATCGACTTGGCAAAGACTTTCCAATTCATGGGGCCCACCGTGGGCTCCTAGCTGTGTGGACCAGGTTGATTCCGTGACACCACGACAGTTAACCTTCTTCCGTGTTCACCACCACCGCCACCTCGTCCTCGTCCACGCACGCCCACCTCACCTTGCTTCACCCCTAGGCCCTAGCCGTAAGTACTGTAACACAGGTGTGCTCATCTCATCAGTAGCCGTCACTCGTGCGACACCATGCATATGCGCGGCCATGCCGACGCTTTCGCGGTTGCCGGCCTGCTGGTGGCCCTCGTGCCGCTCGCGGCCGGTATGCCGTGGGCGAACTGCAACACGACCAGCAACTACACGGCGAACAGCACCTACCAGGGCAACCTCCGTCTCGTAGCCATGGCCCTTCCCGGCAACGTCGCCACGTCTCAGGACCTCTTTGCCATTGGCATAACCGGTTCCGCGCCGGATATGGTCTACGCCCTCGGCCTATGCCGCGGTGACCTGAATGTCTCCGGCTGCCTCACCTGCATCGCCGCCGGCTTCCAGGACGCGCAGAGGCTGTGCCCCTACAACAGGGCTGTCGCTATCTTCTACAACGACTGCCTCGTTGGCTTCTCCGACCGAGACTTGTTTGACTCCACCACCAATTCAGAGGACACGGAGGTGCAGCTCTACAACTCCCAGAACATCACCTCCGACGTCGGCCGGTTCAACCGAACCGCCTACGAACTCCTCAATGCCACGGCTGAGTACGCCGCCAACACAAACTCGACCAGGAAGTTCGCCACCGGCGCCATCGGCTTCGACGCGACCTACCCCAAGATCTACAGCATGGTGTGGTGCACGCCTGAACTGACGCCAGGGCAGTGCAGTGCGTGCTTGGCTGCGACGATTGCCGAGATGCCGAGCGTGTTCATCCCAAATACGCAGGGCGCCAGGATCACCGGGCTACGGTGCAGCGTGCGGTTTGAGGTATACCGGTTCTACAACAGCGCTAGCATGGTGCAGCTGCCGGGCCCTCCCGCTGGCGTGTTAATCGGTTTGCTTCTGCTTGGCTGCGAAAAATTCTTCTCTTAGCTCTCAAGTCAGCTCTTACAGTAACTATCTTTTCTGAGCGCGTTAGCTTGCCCTGTTCTTTTCATCTTCAGATTATAATTTTAATCTCCGCAGCTGAAAGCTAAACTTCGGAAGCTTCGTGAAGTGGCATCGAAAGGTCAAAACGTTTGGTTCAACTTGGGTTTGAGAGCTTTAAGTAGCGGCTTCGAGATTTGCAAAAAACGCTTTCAAAAAATCAAACTGTAAAGTACTGCACTTCGTAGCTCGGGCCTCCGCAGCCGCCCCCCAGGCGACTACGGAGGCGACTCCAAGAAAACTAAACCAGGTAGCTCCGCCCTTATCTCCCCCTCGCCGCCGCCGCCGGGGGCCTCCGGCTTATCGGCGGCGGCGGCGGGACCTTCCATTTTCGTCTTTCCTCCCCCCGGTGGGCTTTTTCCTCCTTTCCCTTCGTTGCCGCTGGGGGAGGAGGATGCGGCCGGTCGTCTTCGTGCCGTCCTCAGCATTGGCGTTGGTGTTGCGGCGAACTCAGAGTAGCGGTTTCAGCGCAGTGAAGCCAGCTCGGGCTCAACGACGAGAGTTGCTGTTTCTCCTCTAGATCTGGTTTTCCTCCAAGGTCTGTTTCGGTCAGGTGGTGGGTTCCCCTTCCTCGGCCTTCTTTCTCCTCTCCCAGCGACGGCTGTGTGTCCCCTACCTCGGTTTAGGTTGGGCGCAGTTGGGATTCTCGGTGCTGTTGGTGCGGCGGCGCAGCCTTTGGTGGGTGTTAAGAGGCGCCCGAGATTGGGGCGTAGGAAGGCAGGTGGAGCAGGAGGCCGAGGCGAGATGAGCAGGGCAAGGGTGGTGCAAAGGAAGCCAGGAGGAGCAGGTGGCTGTGGCGAGTCGACGAGGCCGAGGTCGGGATGCAGGAAGACAGGAGCAGGAGGAGGGGGCGAAGGTTTCCAGGAAGAGGCAAAGGAAGCCAGAAAGAGCCGGCCGATCTTCGTGCCGTGGAGCTGCGACGGCTGTTCTAGGGGCTTTTGTCGAGGTGTGAAGGACGAGCTGGAGGAGGAGGCGAGGCCGTCGGAATTGGAGGTCGCAGCTCCAACATGGAGGTAGTCGGAGTAGTGCAGGAGGTGAGGGGCGTGTGTTGTTGGAGGGTGGGGAACTCCATTAGGTTTGCTCGACCTGGGAGGGAAAGGAGACTAGGTTGGAGGAGGCAAAGTAGTTCTTCGAGCTTGTGCCGGTGCTGGTAGCGCTTAGGCCGGTGTTGCTGCGGCCGAGGGTGGCGCAGATCAGTGTTCAGGTTGTTTTCCGCGTTGGCGGGTGTGCTCGGTAGCGGTGGCCGAGGGTTGAGTTTGCTTCTGCTTCAGTGGCGGAAGTCTTTGTATTTTCCTCTTCGGAGGTTTTCCTTCTTCTTAATGAATTGATAGTGCTCCTGTCCTAAGTTTAAAAAAAAAAAACCAAACTGTTTGCAAGTTTGAAAAAAATCATAATCCATCGGATTATAATCTGAAGCTGAAAAGAACATCAGTTATTGTATTACTACTAATAGTAATATAACTTTTACTATTAGGAAAAATTGTAAAAATATAGTATTATATTTTCTGGCTATAAAGAAGTTACTGAAAACGTTTTCTTGTCGCCAGCCTAGATATCTTTCATGTAGCTATCTTTTTCACATCACAGGTTCTTGTAACTACGGGAAACATTGTATCAGTGTACAGTGTACACAATTCTATCGGGATTTTTGTTGATTTAATGTTGTTATATTTATATGGGAACGCATAAATATGGAAGCACATCTTAAATAAGTATGTACTTGTAATTTTAATTTGGTTTGCGATACCACCAATATTGAACATCTAAAACATGCATGGTTCTCTATGGAATTTAAGGTCATGCGCTTTCTTAAATATGTATGTACTTGTAATTTTAATTTATTTTGCGATACCACCAATATTGAACATCTAAAACATGCATGTTTCTCTATGGAATTTAAGGTCATGCACTTTCTAAAAAAAATTAAGATCGGTGGGGTTTTGTTTAATTTCACATGATCTTGACATTTTAAGGAGCAATTGTGAAAGTGGCCTTCTCAAGATGTATTTAAATACGACACACTTCTTTTTATGTGTGAATACGAAGTTATTAGCAAAATAGGCTAAAAGTTATGGGTTCCGATGTAATTTTTCATGAGCATCAAAACATGCTGAAAACTACTAGTGTCATTTGCATGTGTGCAAATTCCTCCAAGTGTTACACGTGCAAAATACTGCCCGCATAAAGTTATAACGGCAACTAGAAAAGTGCAAGAGAATTCTATACTTCAATCTTCTTTGCTTAGAATCATCAATTACACACACAAAAAAGCTCAAAGGTCCTTGTTGTTTATGGCAAGGCAATGACATATTTTTTATTTATCAGAAAGTTTGTGTGTGCACAAATAAAAGTGTGAACGTTTGTATTAACTTATCTGATTTTTAAAGAAGTTATATATTGCCAGCAACTGTTCGATATGAAATGAGTTGCATGTTTTGCAGCGAAAAAGAAGAATGAAGGTGGTAAGATTCTTGCCATCGTACTACCCACGGTGGTAGCTATACTTGCAAGCACGTGCACTATGGTTTACTTTTGTTGCTGGAGGAGGAGAACGAAAAGTAAAATGTCACTGCCATGTAAGTTCTCCAAAATTCTGAAATTTACTAAATGAAATTTAATTAATGATCAATGGTTCTCTTCCCTTGATGAAAAGGTGGCACACGCTTATCAATCAACGCATTTCTAGACAATGATATGGATGCATTAAATTAGATTAAACCCATTTTTACTGCGCATTTGGCCAGATACCATTTACTTCTTTCTACTTATACTCCCTCCATCTCACAAAGAACGTATTTCTAGTTTTTTTTAAGACAAATTAGTGTGCAAGATAAATAACTAATATGACCCTCATTACTCCATGCATAAGCGTGCTGGTGTTTTGGTTTTCACCGGCACTTAAATGCGCATGCATACATTTACAGCTCTGCATGCAGAAGATTAGTAGGATATTACCCCACACCAAGTCTCTAAGCATGCAAAGGAGCTTAGGGTGCCGTGGAGTTAGGGGAATTAATGGGCTTTGAGTGGGCCTTATGGACTAAACATGCACTTTTTATGGGATAAATTTTGAACACTAGAAATGCACTCTTTGTGGGACAGAGGGAGTAGTTTCGTGGCTAAATTACAACACAGGTAATTCCTACTGTTTCATACCTCATGTTTTCAATGATAAAGTCGAATGCTTTTTGTATATTTCAGAACTGGTTAAGTATTTGTTCTTCTATGACAGATGCATCTCACACGGAGGACATTCAAATTATTGAATCACGTATTATTGATCTGCCGACACTACGGATTGCCACAGATAACTTTGCTGAAAATAACAAGCTCGGTGAAGGAGGATTTGGTGCAGTTTATAAGGTATGGATATTATTGTTATATATCTTGTTTTTTAATTTACTCCATGCAGTTACCAAGATTTGTTTTAGAAAAAAGGTTAGTTACCAACCTATTGACCTGCGCAGGGATCCCTTCCTAACGGTCAAGAAATAGCAGTGAAAAGGCTCTCTCAGAGTTCTGGACAGGGAATAGGGGAACTAAAAAATGAGCTAGCCTTAATTGCCAAGCTTCAGCACAGAAACCTTGTAAGGCTTGTTGGTGTTTGCTTGGAAGAGGAAGAGAAACTGCTTGTCTATGAATACATGCCTAACAGAAGTCTAGACACCTTCCTTTTCGGTATTTATACAACTAGAGTTTCATTACTTTATTCCTGTATTTCTGAAATTAGAACAACACGATGCCTATAGATAGGTCATGATTCCGATGTTTCCATCTCATTGGAGCGACAGATTCTGAGAAGCGCAAAGAGCTAGACTGGGGGAAGAGGTTCACGGTAATAAATGGAGTTGCTCGAGGATTGCAATATCTGCATGAGGATTCTCAGTTGAAGATAGTTCACCGGGATCTGAAAGCAAGCAACGTTCTATTGGACGCAGATATGAACCCTAAGATTTCAGACTTCGGCTTGGCAAGGCTTTTTGCAGAGGATCAATCACGAGACACAACAGAACGTGTTGTTGGAACATAGTAAGTATTGTCAATATTCATAAGTGAGATACTACAAATCACATCAAATGGAATAACGCTATCACCATCTTTCAGTGGATACATGGCACCAGAATATGCTCTGCGTGGGCAGTATTCTATAAAGTCAGACGTATATAGCTTTGGCGTTTTGATATTGGAGATCGTCACGGGAAAAAGAAACAGTAACTCCTACAATTCTCACAAGTCTATTGATCTTTTGAGTCTTGTGAGTAGTTTGTAAGCAATTCACAAAGTCTATTAATGGCAATTGTTAATGGCTGGGAACTAACAACCACTATGGATGCAGATATGGGAGCACTGGACAATGCAAACTATCACAGAGATGATTGACCCATCTTTGAAGAGCGATTCCTTGCGAGACGATATTTTGAGGTGCATTCATATTGGACTAATGTGCGTTCAGGAAGACCCTGTGAACAGGCCAGCTATATCGATGGTCAAAATCATGCTCGACAGCAACACGATCCCATTCCAAGCTCCATCCAGGCCAGCATTTTACATAGAAATGAGTGGCAACATTAGCTCAAGCATGTGTTCACAACCATATCCAGGAGTTAATAAGTCCAAGGGCAAGTTGACGGTAATGTCACCGAATGAGGTATCAATAACAGATCCTGAACCAAGGTAAGTTCAGAAATAATAGAGAACTAGTTATATAGTCCTTCTGTATATAAATTAGTCGATGTAGGGAAAGCACCATGTCATTTCTTTCTGGACTTCGTGATGGATGTTTGCTTGTATTTAGAACGTTTTAGCATATCCACATTTACACAGTTGTAAGGATCACTGTATATCCAATAAGAATGAGAAAAATTCAGTAAACCCTTGATATTTTTTTTGTCGAAGATAACAAAGAATTATAGGTAAAGAAACCCAGATGTTGAAGAGCGAAAAATCCCTGACTTCAGTAAACGCTTAGTCCCTTTTTGTTTTTCATGGATAAGAAAGAACTATAGATTAAGAAACCCAAATGTTGAAGAGAGAAAAACCCCTGACAGGCATATTTCGGATTTAACGATATTGCGAAATAACAAAAAAAAAAGTAAGTAAAATTGGAGAACCAGAGGCAAAATGTGCCTTCTGTTAGTAAATTGCGCACTTTATGATTATTTTAATTCCTAAAACAGTAAGCATGATCATTGCAACAAACATACTAGGCATAAACGAAACTACCAACAGTAGCATAATCATCAAATCATATATGCCTATCTTATACATATGCTCTGACAGATTGATACGACAGGTAGGAATACTACTAGCACATGCAAGCAACATGGCTACTATAGAGTATTCCAAATATATTTCACCGCGACTTACAATAGATCACTCTGATGAAGATTGATGTAGATTCAGGTGAAGTCCATAGTAGGTAGCAGATCGGTCGAGGAAGACGTGGGCAGTCACGCGAACGCTTCCCAAAAACCTGATTCGCTCCAACCCATACAAGATCTTGAGGACAATGGTTTCAGAGACACTGCTCTCCCTGCATTGGTGCATGCCGACGAAGGGATGGAGTAAGCTGGCTATGCAACGTCGAGGAACTAGGGCAATCTCTTGTTCAGTCTCTTCGTGTTCTAATCTAATCTCCTGAGGACGTCTCACTACTATAGAGAACCTTATCTGTGTTGGTTCGAAACCGACATTAGTGTCGGTTTTCGAACCGACACAGATGTACCAACAGTAATAATCGGTGTCGGTTTTCAAACCGACACTAATAAGATTATTTGTGTCGGTTTTTGGCTAGAACCAACACAAATAATATGATAAAAAATATATTTGTTATTATGTTAAATTTGGAAACTCCGTGCCACGCATCAACCGACACAAATTTCAAAGTATGTGCTCTCGTCTAAGCACACTTAATTTCAAAGTTCTAACAGATCCAATGCTTTACTGCTGGTGTGATCGCATGTGACATATAACACGTTCTTCTCCTCTTAACCTTGCAGAGTACCCGAAAACCAATTTTAATGTTCTCATATTGCGAACACGGTTTGAGATATATTTTAGTGTTGTCGTACTCCAAAACGAGTACAAAACTTCGGAGGCCGTTTTGAGGTCTTAAACGAATTTTTTTTAATTCTTTCGCCACGCTCGCACTCACACAAGTAAATAATCGAAAGATCTACTGATTTTTGGATAGTGCTTCTTGTTATCTTTCCAACAAGCCAAAGAACGCCTCAATCGGAATTACGAGTCAAAAGTTATGGCCGTTTTACTATCACATAGAGACGCAGACTATTTGTGCCGGTTTTTGGCTAGAACCGACACAAATAATCGGAAGACTATTTGTGTCGGTTTTTAGCTAGAACCGACACATTTTATCTGGTTATAAAAATTTGGGTTCAAGATGTTCAAGGGGGTGCTTGCCTTGCTCTTTAGTGGCGTAAATGGGGTCGACGTCATCAATTGCGGTGTTGGTGGTGTCAACGTCTACGCGTCGTTTAAAGAACATAGCAAACAACAAATCTCAATAACAGCAAAAGAAGCAAATAAAAGAACCAAACAAAATCATTACATAGACAAGCAAAACAGCAATCAAAGTTCGTCATTTCATGCAGTAATTAAATTGTAAAATTTTGTTCTAATGATAGCAGCTTAGGGTTATACGGCACTCAACTACTTTTATTTTGTGTATTATTTCATTTTTAATCTACGAATTCAAGAAGCTAAGATTGCAAGATTAAACTTACAAAAATTCATTTCTAGGGTATATTGTTACTTTCACTAAAATCACTTAGTACATGAAGCAACCTTTTTACTTTTGATAAAAAGATGCATGGTACACCCTAACTTTTATTTCATAACCTTGTTCTAAATAACATCACTAGCATGTCAAAATAAGTTTCACTCAATTTGAACGATTTTTGAACAAGTTATAGCAATTTTACTAATTCAATACCTTGAATCTAACCTTAATAGAAAATTTTCACAAAATAACTTGAAATTCATATCTAATCATACATTTAGACAGTAATTGGCATAAGGATTCAAACAAAATTGGTTTCACTAAATTTGGACTTAATTTGCAAAATTTCCACATAGAGCATATTTAAGTTTCTTTCTTTAAATTAAAATTAAAATTAAAATTGCTAAACAAGTTTTAAATATTTTTGCAGATTATGAAACTACATGATTTATCATGAATTTACAAGGTTGTTTCACCTAATTTGGATTTATATTTCAAAAGTTATGAGCAATTGAATTCATTCGATTCACTAAAATCCAAATAAATGGGAAAATACGCTTTCCTTAAGGCAAAGCGTATTTCCGGTGTTTTGCGCGGGCTAACCTTTTAATTAGCTTAGGGTCGCTAACAATTCGGGCCCTCTGCCAGTGACCCACACGCGCGCACATGGCACAAAATTGGTCTGGCTGACGCGGGGGTCCCGTGCGGTAGTGAGACAGGCTCGGCTGTGAACGTGTGCGACTGAGCTCTAGGTCCCACGGTGCAGCGTCACAACGCAGGGGAGGCCATGGATGGAGCTCGCCGGCAGCTCTTCGGCGGCGTCACTAGCTTTTGGTCAGCACCTACATCATTATGAGACCAAGGCGCACCTAGGGGATCCACTGGTTAGGGGCGGTGTTCGAGGATTTTGTGCTCGTGGCGATGGCCGGCGGAAGCACACAGTGAGGAATGTCTCAGCGGCACTACGGCTTAATATGGGCCGAATGATCATGCGCGTGAGATATGGGAGATTCTAGGGACTCTAACCATGCACTTAATTCGAAGAAAAAGTGAATGGCTGAAGCTCTCACCGTGCGCAACAATGGCGGAGGGGAGTCACACGGAGCGGCGGCTTCTCGGTGAATGTGGGCTGAAATGAACAAGTGCATAGGCTTCATGAGCAACCAAGGATGCTTGAAATGCAATCAATTTGGAGTTATCCTCACCGGGACGCGGCAATTTGAAGTTTGCCCCAAATCGGATTCCGTCGGAAATGGAGAAGATGAACTCGGTTTAGGTGAGTTTGGGCGCGAGAGGATGACTGGGTGAATGTCTTGAGTTCCCCTGGACTTAGGCTCCTATTCCTTCGCTTAAATAGGCAAGGGAGGTCGTAGGGAGTGGAATTGCTCAAAGAAAAATGGCGGCCGGTCACAGCGCTTCTCTGGTCGTTCTCCTTTCAGCTCGGCCAAGGGTCAAATGGGGCACGGCATGGTCTACAGCGGCGATGATAGAGGCGGCTCGAGGCTCAAGAAGTTGCGGCGGAGAAATGGACAAGGATTGAGGCGGTTCGAGCGACTTCCTCGGCTGGCTTCGCTCGGGAGTGAGAGAAGAGAGAGAGAGAGCTTTGGAGAAGAAGGCCCTGACATGTGGGGTCGGGTCCCACATGTCAGTGGTTCGTTTAGCGCGAGTGAGTGAAGGGTGAGGATGACACGTGGGGCCGCACGGGTTCTGGGTCCATTGGCGATGACACACGGCAAAGAACTGGGCGGCTGCTACTGTGCACTAGGGCCCTCGTATAAGAGTTAAGAGGAGAAACCCAGTTCCTTCCCCTAGACAATGCGGTAAATGAATTAATTCATAGGTTATTTCAACTCTAGAATTTTCAAAACTTTTTGACTACGTTTAGGGATAAGTTTGATACCTCTGGTAAAATTTTGGGTTTAAAATGATCTATGGTGAATTAATAAAAAATCTGACATTGCCGACTGCATAGGAAAAAACCATTTTGGTTTTTGATTTATTTGGGGATCTAAATCTACATATTAATTTTTGAAACTTTTACTAAGGATGTGGACCTATTCCAAGGTTCTACCATAAATCTTTTATAACAAGAATAACTATATTTTTTTATTAAAATTATTTTACTTTGATTTCCAGAATTTTAGTTTTGGAATGATTAAATGCAAAGAAATAGTTAAAATATTTATTAGTTTATTAAAATTTTACTGGCTGAGGATAATGGCAAGATCCACTCGCAGTAAAAATTTCAAGGTCTAGACTCCTCCCAATAATTCTACATAAATCTTTTACTACTTAGGTCAGAATTAATTTTTAATTCTAAAATTCATCATTTCAATGCTTAATGATGTTCACACCAATTTTTGACCATCCTAACACCTTTTCCAGAGTATATCATGATTAAAAAATTTACGAAAGTAATTTTCATATTTTACCATTTTACCATTTTGCATTTTCCATTTTTCCTTGTTTTTCCTCAATTCCATTAATCATTTAATCACACAACAATTCAATAATGCACACAAAATTTTTGAAATGCAGCACGAAAATAATTTCACACTTAAATATTTCATTTTTGAATTTTTCTAAATTTGAGGATGTTACAGATCTGCCCCCTTACAAAAATCTCGTCCTCGAGATTTGCGAGGTCTAAAGAAAACTAAAAGAAGTCTAGAAACTGTTTCATGAGATGATCTTCGCGTTCCCACGTGGTTTCTTCTTCAGTGTGGTTACTCCATTGGACCTTCAACATTCTGTGGACTTTGTTCCTCGTATGCCGCTCAGCTTCTTCGAGAATCCGAATGGGACGCTCTCGATAGGATAGATCAGGTTGCAGATCGAGATCGTCGAGATTAGCGAGATCAGTTGGCACACGAAGGCACTTCTTAAGTTGGGATACATGGAAGACATTATGGACTTCAGATAGTCGGGGTGGCAATTCCAACTTATATGCCATCTCTCCCATCTTTTCGATAATTGCATATGGTCCAATATATCGAGGGGCTAGTTTTCTGCGGATTTGGAAACGACGAACTCCACGAAGAGGGGAAACTTTCAAGTAAACATGATCTCCGACTTCAAAGCTCAGATCACATCGATGATTGTTGGCGTAACTTTTCTGTCGTGATTGGGCTTCCTTGAGTCGACTTCTAATCATTTCAACTTGCTCTTGGGCTTCTTGGATAATGTCTGGGCCGAAAAATTCTCTTTCTCCAGTTTCAGACCAAAAGAGAGGGGTTCTGCACTTTCTTCCATAAAGTGCTTCAAAAGGGGACATTTGAAGGCTGGCTTGAAAGCTATTGTTGTAGGAGAATTCAGCAAAGGGTAGGCTTTTCTCCCAATTCATACCATATGATAGCACACAAGCTCTCAACATATCCTCTAGAGTTTGATTGGTCCGCTCAGTCTGCCCATCTGTTTGGGGATGATAGGCCGTACTGAAATTCAGCTTTGTCCCTAATAGGGTGTGCAAACTTTCCCAGAAACGAGATGTAAACTGGGATCCATGATCAGACACAATAGTTTTAGGAACTCCGTGAAGACAGATAATATTCTCTAGATATAACTCAGCAAGTTTAGGACTTGGATAGGTGGTTTTAACTGGAATGAAATAGGCAACTTTGGTTAATCGATCAACTATAACCCATATGGAATCGTGTCCTTTTCTGGTTCTCGGCAAACCAGTAATAAAATCCATACTTATATCATCCCATTTCCATTCTAGAATCTCAAGAGGGTGAAGAAGACCAGCAGGATGTTGATGCTCGGCCTTTACTCGCTGACATACATCACATTTCGCGACATATTCGGCGATTTCCTTTTTCATGCTGGGCCACCAATATTCCCGCTTCAGATCTTGATACATTTTTGTACTACCAGGATGGATAGAAAGGGGTGATTCACGAGCTTCGCTTAGGATTAGATTTTTGATTTCTGGATCATCAGGAACATAGATTCGATTCTTGAATAGAAGTATACCATCCGAGTTTTCCGAAAATTCTGATTCATTACCAAGTGACAACTCTTCTCGGACTTTTAATATGGCTTCATCTTTAGATTGAGATATTTTAATTTGGGTTTTCAGATTTGGTTGCATTTGAATATTAGCAACAAATCCTTTCTTGACAATTCCCAAATTAAGCTTCTGAAACTCCTTTACTAACACTGATTGATCGGTATATGTTGACACCATCATACAGTGAAGCTTACGGCTTAGAGCGTCTGCTACGACATTAGCTTTACTAGGGTGGTAATGAATACTAAGGTCGTAATCCTTTATTAGCTCTAGCCATCTCCTTTGCCGCAGATTAAGATCTGGCTGAGTAAAGAAATACTTTAGGCTCTTATGATTTGTATAGATATTACATTTGTTTCCAATAAGATAGTGACGCCAAATCTTGAGGGCATGCACTACAGAGGCTAACTCAAGATCATGGGTTGGATAATTGAGTTCGTGAGGTCGAAGCTGACGAGAAGCATAAGCTATGACTTTTCTTTCTTGCATCAACACGCAACCAAGGCCATTGCGTGAAGCGTCGCAATAGACATCAAAGCTCTTATGAACATCGGGTAACACCAGCACTGGGGCTGTGGTTAACCGTTTCTCTAATTCCAGAAAACTTGCTTCGCATTCTAGAGTCCATTCTAGAGTCCGTTTCTTTGGAGAAGTTTTCGATAAAGCGACGATAGTATACCGCTAGACCGAGAAAACTTTGGATTTGAGGAACAGATTTTGGTTGCTCCCAGCTTTGAACTGCTTGAACCTTACTGGGATTGACAGAAATTCCACCTTTGGAAAGGATATGCCCGAGAAACGCAACTTCCTTCAACCAAAATTCACATTTCTCAAATTTGGCATACAACTTGTGTTCTCGCAGTTTCTCAATTACCATACGCAGATGTTGAGCATGATCTTCTTTATTTTTGGAATAGATGAGGATATCATCTATGAATACCACTATGAACTTATCCAAATACTCCATAAAAACTTTATTCATTAGACACATAAAGCTAGCTGGAGCATTCGTAAGTCAGAAGGACATTACGACATATTCATATATGTGAAATCATGTGATGAAAATTGGCTTGATGATGATTTTAAACTTGTATAAATGTGTTTTGTGCATGCTCATGTGTTTATCTTTTGCGCCGGGCCAAATTTCCAAGAAACAGTAAATTTCATGTGTATGACAAACCAAATTTTTGATGCATCATAAACGTGTTTTTGGCGACCTTGTTTTTCCCATGTATGACAAACCAAAGTTTTTGGTCTGTCATAAACATGTTTGTGGCGACCTTGTTTTTCCCGTGTCATAAACGTGTTTGTGGCGACCTTGTTTTTCAAGTGTATGACAAACCAAATTTTTTGGTCTGTCATAAACGTGTTTTTGGCGACCTCGTTTTTTCCATGTACGACAGACCAATTTTTTTGGTCCGTCGCAAACGGGATTTTTGATGCTTGTTTTCGCCATGTACGCCGGACCAATTTTTTTGGTCCGCCGTGAACTGATTCTTCTAGGGTTTTGAGACATGTGTGCGCTGGACTGGATTTTGGTCCGTGATGAATGTATTTTTTCTTAGTTAGGGTTTTGAGCAAATTTGGAATTGAATTTTGGTTTGAATTTGAGATTATGAATTTAGTGTGAATTTCATGATGCATGTTTTGAAGATGACTTTATGCAATGCTCATGTGAGTAGTTGCATGGATTGACTTTGAGTCAAGTCGTGGACTTGTGCTCGGATTTGTTTTGTTGTTTGTTCATGTGCAGGTATTGCTCGAGGGCGAACGTGGTCGATGACGGGACCGGAACTAGGTTCATGGAGGAACTGAGGTTCGGGACTAGGTTCAGGAGGAACTGAGGTCTTGGTGGTCAAGGATGTCATGCGGGACGTTCGGGCTAAGAGAATGGTGCACATGAAGAATGGTTAGTCAAGTGAGAATGGCAGGAGGTCATTCGCGTGCAAAGTGTTAATCACGTGATTATGGTAGGGTTGCCATACGCGTGCAAGGGTTGTACTCGGCCAGGTTTGGCCAAGAGGAGTTGTGTTAAATACATACTCTTTCTACGATTAGGAGTGGGACTCCTACTAGGATTAGGAATTGTATTCAGGACTCCTTGTGTTTTGCTCCTTTAAATAGGAGTGGTGTCTCCTGTTGAAGGGCAACCAACGAGAGCTAGGGCATTGAGAGCCTTGAGCTTAGTTTTAGGGTTTGTACTCTTTTGATGAGAGTACTTTAGACAAGAAGAAATAAAGATCAATTCTTCCAAGATTCTTGCGTGCTACAGTAACCACGTTTCTACAGTGTTTTCTGTTTTGGTTCTTGTTTGCACGCTTGTTCTAATTCTAGATTGGTTTTTGATCCTTGAATTTCATCTTGATTTTATCCATCAAAAACCTTTCTAGGCTATTGTTTTAGAGTTCCTAAAAGCCTAGTTGATTAATCTTTTGAAGATCTTGTTTAATCTTGAAGTTTTGATTAGATTGATTTTCGTCAAGTTCTGGAACAGCAAGCTTGCGAAGCTCATAACTTTTGATCCATAAGTCCGATCGAGCCGATTCTTTTTGGGTTTGATTCATATTGGAATCTAGTTTATTGTGTCCAAATTTCATATCGTTACGACGGTTGGATCTCTGAAATTTTGCGTTTTACCGAATATCTGTTATTCTGTTTTTGTCGAATACGAGGCAATTATTTGGTTCTGTTTGGGGTGAACTTTTAGTAGATCAAGAAATTGGTTTTAGCTTCCGTACAATCATTCACCCCCCCTCTGATTGCTATATTCGTATACTTCGATCCTACAAGTGGTATCAGAGCAAGGTTTTTCTAATATATCTTAACCGGTGATTAGATCAATAGATCGTTATTCGACAAAACAATGTGTGTTCGATGGTGTTGATTTTCAGTTTTGGAAGGCCAAGATGGAGGCGTTCATCCAAGCATAGGGCTTCACAATTTGGGAGAAAGTCTACAAGCCATATGAAGTCCCTGTAAACGACAACGTCAACGACACCAATCGCACACATGTTGAAGCAAACAACAAGACGCGCAACTTGATCATCCAAGGTTTGGGACACAGCGACTTTGACCGTGTGATCCATCTCAAATCCGCATATGAGGTTTGGAAATCTCTTTGTGATTACCATGAGGGTTCTAACACTATCAAAGAGGTTCGTCAAGATCTTTACAAAAAAGAATACATGCGATTTGAGATGAAGCCTGGTGAGTCACTAGATGATTTCTTTGCACGCTTTAATAAGATTCTTAGAAATTTGCGTGCTGTTGGAGTTAGCTTTGATGCTGCTGCTAATGCTAGACAATTGCTTGGTGCATTAGACATGTTTATTTGGAAGATGAAAGTTACATCCATTAGAGAATCTACTATCATGAGTACACTTACATTAGATGTTCTGTATTCTAAGTTGAAAACTCATGAGTTAGATGTTCTTGCTAGGAAGGGTAATATTAAATCAATTGCCTTGATCTCTAATCCTAACATGTCAAATGCAAATTCTTCTTCTAGCTTTGCCTTGTCCTCCTTGTCTTCTTTAACAGATGAGCAAATTGAAGAATTTCCTAAATAAGACTTGGCACTACTCTCTTCTCGCTTTAACAAAGCTTTGCAGAATGTGAGAATGAGAAAGAGAGGTAGTCCTCCAATGTGCTATGAGTGGTGATCTCAACCACACAAGATCAAATTATCCAAAACTTGCAGGTAAAACATCATGGGAGGAGAAGGACAACGACAGAAGAAAAGAGAAGAAGAAATTCCCTTCAAGTGATAGAAAGAAGAAGAACTTTATCAACCACAAAGTTGTCCACCGAGTTCTTTCCGCTCTTGAACAAGTCAATTTGAGCGATGTGGATTCAGAGAGCAGCGAGGACGATGCAACCCCAAGCAAACGTGACTTGACAGGGTTGTGTCTCATGGCAAGCAGCAAGGATAGCTTCACCGAGGACGATCAAGACAGCGACTTCAATGAGGTAGATCCTTCTTATGATGAATTAGCTATTGTTGTTGCTCGTCTTGGAAAATTGCTTGACAAACGTGATAGAAAAATTAAGAAACATGATATTCTTGTGGAGTCATTGAATGCTGAAATTGCTAGACTTAAGACCTTGATTCCTGATGATGATACTTGCAAATCATGTATTAATTTACAATGAGCTCACCTTGCTTAGGAAAGAACATGCTCTTCTGTTACATCTAAATGAGAAAAATGAGAAACGTGTTAAAAATGCTAGCTGTTCCACTGATGAATTGCATGGTTCAACTTCTTGTTCTAAATGCTCAACTCTTGAATTGAAGTTAAAAGATGCAAATGCTAGGGTTTCTCAAATAGCGATAATCTGCTTACACATGAGGTTCTTTCATGCTCTACTTGTCGTAAAATGTAAAGAGAAGGTTGATAATCTTTGCAATAATTGTTTAACTCTTGCCAAGAAAGTTGATTACTTGCAAAGTTCTTTGGAACGATTCACTAATGGCAAGAAAAGATTGAACATGATTTTGGATCAATCTAAGGTTAGCTCAAACAAGAAAGGTTTAGGTTTTGATCTTCATACATCATTTGAAACTAAACCTTGCACTGTTGTTCATGCTCCTCGCAATGACAAAATTGAGATTCTCAATGAACCTAAAAAAATTGCTTTTAAATCTGCTGGTTTTCTTTCTTCTACTATGATGAATGCAAAATGTGCTTCTACTGTTAAAGCAAAACCTCATGTTAAGTACACTTGCACTCATTATGGTAGAGATGGACATCTAGTAGATTTTTGCTTTAGACTAGCCAAACAACAAAAGAAAGAAAGGACTAAGGCTAGGTCTAATTTCAAACAGGCACGTTTCATTTCTCATTATGTGCCTAGGGTGAAGCAAACACCTTTTGTTGCTAAAGACACGAGAAAGGGCAAATCTGATTTTGTGCATAAGAATACTCGTGTTGTGCCTACTTTGTTGCGTCGTGTGTCTCAGTACTGGATTCCCAAAAATCTGAGTTCTAACCCCAGTACTGAGACCTCGACATGTTTTGCTATGTAGGCTTCTCGCGCGAGGAAGGAGAACATATGGCTAGTGGATTAGGATGCTCACGCCACATGTCCGGTGATAAGAATTGGTTCTCCTCCCTCACTCGTGCATCTCGTCTTTGAAAGTGTTACTTTTGGATATGCTTCTTCCTCTTCTGTTGTGGCAAAAGGTACAATAAAGGTAAGTGATAAGTTTATGTTCAAAGATGTGGCTCTTGTTGAAAATTTGAAATATAACTTGCTTTCTGTCTCACAAATGCTTGATGAAGATCTTGAGATAAGCTTTAAGAAAAATGAATGCAAAGTGCTAGATGCTTCAGGTGATCTTGTGTTCAAAATTTCTCATTTTGGAAGAGTATTTAAAGCTGATTTTGATGCATCACCTTCTTCTAAGCATAGGTGTCTAATTGCCAATGTTTCTAAAGATTTATTCTTTTGGCATCGTAGACTTGGTCATGTTGGTTTTGATCATCTTACTCGTGTAAGTGGTTTAGATCTCATACGTGGCTTGCCTAAGCTTAAGGGTGATAGCAATCTAGTATGTTCTTCTTGTAGACATGGTAAGATGATTGCAGGTTCACATCCACCTCTTACCATGGTGATGACAAACGCTCCAGGACAGCTTCTACATCTTGATACAGTTGGACCATTTCGAGTTCAATCCTTTGGAGGCAAATGGTATGTGCTTGTGATTGTTGATGATTTTTCTAGATACTCTTGGGTATATTTTATGGCATCTAAGGATGAGGCTTTTAGTCATTTTAGAAGTCTTATTCTTAGGCTTTCTGTTGACCATCCAGGAGCTCTCAAAGCTATTAGAAGTGATAATGGAACTGAATTCAAAAATGCTTCCTTTGATCTTTTTTGTGCTGAAAAAGGAATTGATCATCAATTTTCATCTCCTAGAGTGCCTCAACAAAATGGTGTAGTTGAAAGGAAAAATAGAACGTTAGTTGAAATGGCTAAAACTATGCTAGATGAGCATCACACTCCTAGAAATTTTTGGGCTGAAGCGATTTCAACTGCTTGTTATGTTTCAAACCGTGTGTTTTTGAGATCAAAATTGGGTAAAACTCCATATGAGCTTCGGTTTGGACATAGACCTTCTGTTTCTCACTTTCGAGTTTTTGGATGCAAATGTTTTGTCTTGAAATCTGGAAATCTTGATAAATTTGAAGCTAGATCAACTGATGGCATTTTTCTTGGATATCCTGCTCATACTCGAGGCTATCGTGTGCTTGTTTCGGAGACTAACAAAATTGTGGAAACTTGTGAAGTTACTTTTGATGAGTCTTGTCCAGGCACTAGTCTAAATGATGCAGGTACAGGCGCATATGTTCAGGGGGAGAAAATCTTTGAAGATAATGATGATGTTGAAGATGAGGTCTTGACTCTTCCTAATGCACAACAAGCTGTAGCACCTTTGGCACCTACTACTATATCACCTACAGCTAACCATCCTCAAGCTACAACATCATCTGTACATGCTGAAAATGAAGAAGGAGAAGTCTCAAAAGCCAAAGCTCCCTTGCATATTCAGAAAATGCATCCATCTGAACAAATGATTGGAGACCTAAATGAGAGAATCACCCGGTCCAGGTTTATTCATTATGACACTCATGCTCATTCTGCTTTAGTTGCTTCTTTTGAACCCAAAGATATATCTCATGCATTATCTGACGAATCTTGGATCAATGCCATGCATGAGGAATTAGAGAATTTTGAGCGAAATCAAGTTTGGAAGCTAGTTTCACCACCTCTTGATTTTAATGTCATTGGAACTAGATGGGTTTTCAAAAATAAACAAAGTGAGGATGGTGTTGTTGTTAGAAACAAGGCTAGATTGGTTGCTCAAGGTTACACTCAAATTGAAGGCTTAAATTTTGATGAAACCTTTGCTCCTGTTGCTAGAATTGAAGCCATTAGAATCCTTTTAGCATTTGTTGCATCCAAAGGTTTCAAATTGTATCAAATGGATGTGAAAAGTGCTTTTCTTAATGGCTACATAAATGAGGAGGTTTATGTCAAGCATCCACCTGGTTTTGAAAATCCAAAGTTTCCAAATCATGTGTTCAAACTATCAAACGCTTTGTATGGTTTGAAACAAGCCCCTAGAGCATGGTATGATAGGCTAAAAACCTTTTTACTTGAAAGGGGGTTTTCAATGGTAAAGGTTGATAAAACTCTCTTTTTACTCAAGAAAGGCAATGATCAACTATTCGTTCAGATTTATGTTGATGATATTATATTTAGTGGTTCCTCTCATGTTTTAGTGTCTGAGTTTTCAGAAACAATGAGGAAGGAGTTTGAGATGAGTGTGACACTACGGTATGGTGTGACATTATAGAATGTGAAATTAGAGATTAAAATCTTTCGGCTTGAGGTTTACTCGCGTTTTTGGGCCTTTTGAAGTGATGTGTCACCACGGAGTGTCGTAACCTTTTAAATGGTGCATGTTAAGGTCAAAAACTTTATGAAATATGATATGGGAGGTTAAAACCATAATGTATGGAGGTTAATAGCGTTTCCGGGCCGTTTCCGGGCCGTTTCAGGGGTTTTGGGCCTTTCCGGGGGAGTTTGGGCCTAAGGGAAAGGTCCGTGGGCTTTGGTGGGATGGTGTTCGAGTCCATTTAGGGTAGGAGTCCTGTTTGGGGGGCCTCCTCCTGCCCGTTTGGGCGTCCTCCCCCTGCCCCTTGCGCCCCCAAGTGCCCTAGCTGCCTCCCACACCTCCCCACCTCCTCCTCTTCCTTACGCCCCCTTTGCCCCCATTGCTCTCCACCTCTCCACCACCTCTCCTTCACCCCCTTGCTGCCCTAGGGTGGCCTCCCCACCCCTGTGTCCTCATGGATCCATCCGAGGAGCGAGGAGCGAGGTGCGAGGAGCGAGGAGCGAGGTGCGAGGAGCGAGGAGCGAGGTGCGAGGAGCGAGGAGCGAGATCTATTGGAGTTTTCGTACGTCGGGGAAAGGTATGACCATGGGAAACCTTGGGATTGATATAGGTACTGTTCTAAGGGTGTTTATCAAGTTTTTAGATCAATTGGTGGTGCTGGATTTGAGTATATTGGATTAGATCTAGAAGTTGCCACGTTTCTGTTTTGGGACAGCATGAGCAGTCGACCTAGGGTTTGTGTTTTCGTCAATTTAGAATCCGAATCTGTCTGTACAGATGTTGAAGAAGTTGTAGATAATTTCATTATCTTTCAGTGGGTATAAAGAACGTTAAATTCCGCCCAGCCGTTTGAAAGTTATGGCTGTTTTACCGAGCGTGTTAAAATCTGTGATGTAATTGGAACAGATCACGGTAATCTGTAGATTAAACAACTTTAGAGTCCGAATCAGTCTTTCCCTATACCTAGAGAAAGTTGGGAAATTTCCTAAGCTACGCGAGGATGTACTCGTTTAGTTGATTCGGAGTCCCAGAACTCAAGTTATGCCTTTTGCAAGGCTGCTGTCCCGACGGGACAGAACCTCTGTTTTTAGGTTTTGCGAGTAGTTGGCAATGTCGGGGTAGATGAGGGTTTGCGTACTGTTTTGTGGACATGATTGTGAGCGTATGGTACCTATGTGCAGGTGGTGCGACCCCGGGAGTGCCTTCTACTTCCCGCCAATCCGTTGCCCGTGGTTGAGGCAAGTGTGTTGTGATGGATAGCGATTTCTAGGTTGCTTGTTGAGAATAGATGGAATTGACTACATGATATATGATCACTTGCCATACTTTTATGATTGCCAATGATATGATGAGCATGTTTATTATGTTATGATGCCATGTGTTAATATGTGAGTTAAACATGATGTTGGCATAATTGCATACATGACATGTTACATGGCCCGGGCGGTGAGAAAGTCATAACTAATCCGGGAAGGTCGGTGAGAAAGATATGACTAATCCAGAGAGCCAATGAGTAAGTCCTACATCGTGATTCCATTCACCGCGGTGAACGGAAGCGAGGAGTAGGCACCCTCCATCTTCGGGATGGAAGGGGGGAGAGGGTGCACACCGACGGGTGTGTACTCAACCATACCGGTATGAGTTTCCAAGGAGACATGAGCATTGCATTACATTGCATACATAATGAGGATGATATTGTTAAGTGTTCATGAATGAGATGATATACATGATGGGAGATGTTATTGCCATGATATTGTTCTTGTTGTCCATTGCAATATGCTTGCTGAGTTTCGAACTCACGCTTGTGTTTTCTTGTTGTTTTAGGTACCATGAGAACGGCATGCGGGGAAGGGAAATAGTCACATGCCCACACGTAGCTTCACCATATTGATTCCACAAGTCATTCTATTAGTTTGATAATAAATTGCGTGTGATGCTCATTGATTTAAGGCTTAGCTTTGCTTTATGAGAGTTTTATTGTTCGTTTGACACTTGGAGACATTAAGTGCTTGATGATAGTCTTATATTGTCGTTAAGACTCTAATTATTGCTGTTTTAGATGTCTCTCATATTGCCTTATTGCTATACTGTTGTTGCTCCTTTAATTCATGTTAAAACAAAGGAGATGCTGCCGAAATCTCGGTTTTTAGCATATGCGCCTTTGCTGGAATTTTATGTTAAATGTGGTATTTTGATGTTGTTTAGCTTATGTTTGGTAGCATTCAGGCATATTAAATGCCGGGGTGTTACAATGAGTATGATGGGTGAGTTGACATACTTTTTGGGATTTCAAATCAAGCAAACAAAGGATGGTACTTTTGTGCATCAAAGCAAATACACAAAAGACTTGTTGCATAGATTTGGGATGGAAAACAGCAAGCCGATCATGACACCCATGGAGAGCGCTTGCACACTTGATCCGGATGAAGATGGTGAGCCGGTTGATCAAAAGGAATATAGAAGCATGATAGGTTCACTTTTGTACCTCACTGCATCAAGGCCGGATATACAATTTGTTGTGTGCTTGTGTGCTCGTTTTTCAAGCTTCCCCACGTGCTTCACATCGACAAGCTGTCAAGCGAATTTTCAGGTATCTTCATGGAACTCAAGATTTTGGCATTTTGCTTTCTGCTTCCTCATGCATTAGTTTAAGAGCTTTTTCTGATGCTGATTTTGAAGGATGTAGAATTGATAGAAAAAGTACATCCGGTACATGTCATTTCTTGGGCAATTCTCTTATTGCATGGTCATCTAGAAAACAATCTTCTGTTGCACAATCAACTGCTGAATCTGAATATGTGGCTGCTGCTAGTTGTTGTTCTCAAATTCTTTGGATAGTAGCTACACTTAAAGATTATGGAGTTAATTTGGATAGTGTTCCTCTTTTGTGTGATAACACTAGTGCAATTTGCATTGCTAAGAACCCCGTGCAACACTCTAGAACAAAACACATTGACATCAGATTTCACTTTCTTAGAGATCATGTTGAAAAAAGCAACATTGTGCTTCATCATGTGGATACTGAACATCAATTGGCAGACATTTTCACAAAACATTTGTCTTCTTCTCGTTTTGCTTTCATTCGGGGAGAACTTGGGATTGTTCATCCAATGGGCTTGTTTTGAGGGGGAGTTTCCTTGCCAAGTTCTTTCACTTAATGAGCTCACTTTATCATATTTCTTTATATATTATGTAATTGTGCTAATCTAAATTGTTCCACTTGAACTAAAAATGACATTGAGAATTCCTTGGTTTGATTGCCTATAGCTAAATACTCTGTGATATCTTACTCTTCTAGGCTTGATATTGAATCTTCTTGACAAATTTAGGCTATGAAGCAAGTGTAGCTTTACTCTTTCAAAAGACCTTTTAATCACTTTTGCATGTTTACAATCAAAGAAAAAGTAAAAGAAAAGGGGATCAGTTTAAAAAAAGGGGTTGTTAAAAAAAAACTCAAGTTATGAGCTTCAGGAATGCTTTCCCTAAAAAGATAAGATGTATGCTCCAAGCATGCCATTCCCTCAAAGACAAGATGTATGTTTCAAGCATGCCACTCCAAGGAAATAAAAGAAGTATGCTTCAAGCATGCCATATGCAGTTTACTGTTTTAAAGATTAAATTGGTTTACTAGATTGGAGTTGAAACTACTTGCTCGCCCAGAGTTGTTAGTTGCTTCAATTTTGAGCCTTTGTTTCTCTACTAAGGTCTTGCTTAGTACTTGGCTATAGTTGACTGAATTGAGGTTGAGATGCATGTCATTCCTTAACTTGTTAAAATCACATTAAGATCATGTATTTTGCATATTATGTGATATATAAGGTTATATGATCGAATGAGCTCATCTTTTCCTATCTTGGTACTCCCTTGTTTCTCCTTGTGAAATCATTGCTACAGGGAAAATTCTGAACTTGTTTTTCTCTTCTTTTGTACTCTTGATGAATCCATTGTCAAAGGGGGATAAATTTGGGAATATTTGAGAAGTTCAAAGAAAAAGGGGGAGAAGTTTTAAGGGATAAGGTTTTTGGAAATTTGAGTATTTTGCGAGAAGTTTGGAGAATTTTTGAATTTTTGGACACATTGCACATTCACACACATTTTCATTCTCAGGGGGAGATTTTGTTTTGCTTTTTTGTCAAAGGGGGAGTTTCTGTGCCTTCTCACTTTGGTTTTGGTGTTAATCCTTTGGATCTCAAAATCTTTTGTAAAAGAGAATGCCAATGTTCAAATCTAAAGTGGTGTTGCCAATGTTTTCATCAAGGGGGAGATTGTGAAATCATGTGATGAAAAATTGGCTTGATGATGATTTTAAACTTGTATAAATGTGTTTTGTGCATGCTCATGTGTTTATCTTTGGCGCCGGGCCAAATTTCCAAGAAACAGTAAATTTCATGTGTATGACAAACCAAATTTTTTGGTCTGTCATAAACGTGTTTTTGGCGACCTTGTTTTTCCCATGTATGACAAACCAAAGTTTTTGGTCTGTCATAAACATGTTTGTGGCGACCTTGTTTTTCATGTGTATGACAAACCAAATTTTTTGGTCTGTCATAAACGTGTTTTTGGCGACCTCGTTTTTTCCATGTACGACAGACCAAATTTTTTGGTCTGTCGCAAACGGGGTTTTTTATGCTTGTTTTCGCCATGTACAACGGACCAAATTTTTTGGTCCGCCGTGAACTGATTCTTCTAGGGTTTTGAGACATGTGTGCGCTGGACTGGATTTTGGTCCGTGATGAATGTCTTTTTGCTCAGTTATGGATTTGAGCAAATTTGGAATTGAATTTTGGTTTGAATTTGAGATTATGAATTTAGTGTGAATTTCATGATGCATGTTTTGAAGATGACTTTATGCAATGCTCATGTGAGTAGTTGCATGGATTGACTTTGAGTCAAGTCGTGGACTTGTGCTCGGATTTGTTTTGTGGTTTGTTCATGTGTGAAAAGGTTAGAAGATTGCCTAGAGGGGGGGTTGAATAGGCTAATTTTAAATTAAAACAATTTGATGCAGCGGAAAGGGGTCGGATATTCCGAGTTAATATCGGAACTTCCGAAAGCTTCGGAACTTCCGTAATTACTCCAGACTATCCGATTAGCACTTGACGAAAAGAGACAAGTAGAATGAGCAATACGACAACTAGCTCTAGACAACTAAAAATTGCACTAAAGAAAATCAATAAGATTAATCAAGCAGCTAGAGACAAGAGAGAACACAATAGTTTGATTCCCGGAGTTCAGATCCTTGAGGGGATTGTACGTCTCCGTTGAGGAGGCTCCAAAGAGCCCGGGTCTTTTCCAACCCTTTCCTCCCAAACCTCGGTCGCACTTGAGGCTTGGTTCCACTATTTGGTTCCTTCCCTTTCGGAGGCGGAGCCGGCCTTCACAAACTTCTCACGGCGTCCCACAATCGTTGGGAGCTCGTGAGCGACGCCTAGCCGTCTAGGAGTCCTTCAACCTCCAAGAGTAATGAATGCACTTGATTCTTGATCTTGGAGTGGTTCTCTATTTGCTCAAGATGAATGAACGCTTAGCTCTAGCCACACAACCACACTCAACCAATCCTCACTCACTAGATGATCCCTAAGATCAAGAAGGAGGATGGCTCAAGATTGCTTTAGAAAGTGCTCAAGAATCTCAAGAGATCAGCCCAAGCAAGAGTGTAACCAGACAAAGGAGTGGGAGAGGGGTATTTATAGTTTTGGTTCAAAACTAGCCGTTACCCCCGCACTCAGCCCCACATCGGAATGTCCGATACGAACTTCGGAACATCCGATGCGTGCAAACTACCAGACTTGGAAAGCTTCCAACGGTCAAGAACAACAAGCATCGGAATGTCCGATAACAGCTTCGGAACATCCGATGACACCCAGAGAGGGAACCCAACTAAACAAGCTAAGTCCACATCGGAATGTCCGATAAAAAATATCGGAATATCCGAAATAAACAAAGAGTTCCCAACCTGGAACACAACCACTCGAACTTAGAAGATGAAACTTCAGACGATCCGAACTAGACAGAGAGCACCTTTACACAAGACAGCACACATCGGACCTTCCGATACCCAATATCGGAACATCCGAAGCTAACAGAGAGCTCCCAATCTAAAACTCAACAGGTATCGGAACATCCGATACATTACATCGGAAAGTCCGAACCTAACAGAACACAACGGACTAAAGCACAACTACACTTCGGAACTTCTGAACCATCGGAATGTCCGATACAATTTCGGAACATCCGAACTGAACTTAAAACAAACTTCATTCCGAAGCGAGAGAGGACACTACTAGCTCTTGAGAGACTAGACAAAATTCATCTTGAGCAAGAAGACCATCTCTAAATCAATTTCAATGCATCCCTCTTAATAGTACGGCAGTCCTATGACTTCAACAGATCGAAAATTACAATTGGAGATGCCGTTTTTCTTACTCTACGAAGCTTGAGGATACCCAATTATATAGATGATCTCTTCTCGAACCTTTTACCTGTTCATTAACTAGTTGAACACATTAGAATCTTTAATCGTTTGTCATTAATCATCCAAAACCAATTTAGGGGGCCTAGATGCACTTTCAATCTCCCCCTTTTTGGTGATTGATGACAACACGATTAAGGACAGATTTATAAAGCATATGAGAGAATGAATATAGACGGAACTCCCCCTCGATATGTGCATTGAAAATAGATCTTGAGAACAAATGCACTTTTTGAGAGAAAGGAATTTGAGAGAGCTCCCCCTATATCCTTGCATAGGAGATTAACACATGATTGACAGGATAAACAGTATGAGTAATTTAAGCAAATAACAATCAACAAGTCAACTAAGATCTCCAAGCAACAATCGATAAAAGAGATTAAACACGATAACATTCAACAGAGAAGTTTTAAACAGAGAAGTTTTAAACCAACAAACACTTAAACTATAAACTAAATTCAACCAAGTTCACTGGTCTCAACGACTCGAACCAAGGATAGATAGATAAATTTGTCATCTCTCCCCCTTTGGCATCAAGCACCACAAAGGATAGAGAAGAGAGAGAGAGAGAGATGAAGAGACTAATCAGACTCCTCTGATGCAGCTTCATCTGACCCAGATTCTTCGTCGTCATCCTCAGACTCTGACGCATCAGGTGCTGGAGCAAAGGGATCCTCGATCTCTTCTTCACTTTCCTCGTCCTCTGAACACTCCAGATTCAGATGCCTTTGGATATCCTTGAGTCACTTGGCATTCTTCTTCTGCTTTTCTGAGTTGCTCTTGCAAAGAACAAATATTGACTTCAAAGCCCGCAGAATAGGTGAAGAAGATCCGCTGGGAGCAGAGGCTGAAGAAGTAGCAGCAGAAGAGGTAGTCCTCCTGGTGGAAGCCCTGGTGGCTCGCTGAGATGGGGCCTTGATTGCCCTGACTTGAAGTGCCACATGCTTCCCATCACACTCAAACTGCTGTCCAGTCACTTGTTCTATCAAATGCATGATGAATGGAGCGTATCCACAGCTTCTTCTGGGCTCCTGACTGGTGAGTCTGATCTCATTCCAGATAAAGTCAAAGACATCAAAGGGCCTCTGACCATCTTGCATTCTGCTCAGAAGGTTCCTTGTATATGAGAGGACATGAGATGCATCACCCTCCTTTGGAGCTAGACTCTTTCTGAACAGTCTATTTAGGATAGCAAAGAAGGGCTTCATCCCCTTGGTGTCACCTGGCTCGAACTCTGCATTCTCCTCATACAAGAAATTCAGATTTGATGCACCAAGAGAGACCTCATTGTGGATCTGATCTCTGTCCCTGGAGTCTGCTTCTGTAAAATCAAGTAACCTGGCAAACTAAACATATGTAGTTTCATACCAAGTTCCCTCAGTCATCCAATGGAGAGTAGAGACTCGATCCCTGGAGACATACATTGTAGCATAGAACTGAGCTATGATCTCTATATTCCAATCATGCTGAAAAGCCATGATCCTTTTGGTGCCAGTTCTTTCACAAGCTGCAATAACTTCATTGAATATGGCATCATCTGCTGCTGCCATATACTCCCAATCAACACATTGCATTTGGATAACAGGATTCTTTCTAGGATAAATGACTGAAGCATAAAAGTCTTGCTGAAAGAATGTCCAGAAACGTGAATCAGTGGAAAACTAGTCTGTCCTCTTGGGGTTCTCCTCACGTGCCTTTCGGACTTGTGCTGCTTTCCCTTTGTAGTTTACTGGCTTCCTTTGCAATCTGGGATTTCTCTCAGGCGGTCTCAGCCTTGGCATGTTTCTAGCTTGAGATCCTGAAGCACCTGCAATTCCTTTTCCTTTCCTTGAAGGCAGAGTTGCTCCACGCGGTACATTCACTGTCTGAGCACCCTGTGCAGCAGGTTCATTGATTGAAATGCCAGGTTGAGGTCCTCGAACTGAAGCTCGCTTTGTTCTTGCCCCAGTTGGAGTTTTGCGCTTTCGACTGAAAGTGACCTTAGCCGGATCCTGAGGAGGCTGATCACCCTGACTTGGGTCCATTTGAAAAAGCTGACAAGGAATAGTTTGATAAGACAAAAGAAACTAGAGAGAACACTGGTTTTAGTGTTGTACTGTCAACATCGGACATTCCGATTTCATATCGGAAATTCCGACATTACATCGGACATTCCGACAATGAATATCGGAAGTTCCGATATTTTCGGTACAACCCTAAAACTAGGATTCCAACCAGATCAACCACAGGAAAAGAATGAAATTTGAGATCTGGGTGAAGGAAGACTATACAAACAAGTCTATCCAAAAGATTTGAGCGATAGATCCAAGGAACGCGGAAGGACAAAAGGGAGGTTCTAGGGTTTACCTTGGAATTGAAAAACAAACTTATGAAATGGTGAAGATCTTCCAATTCGAGGTGCACCCTTCCTTGTGGTAGATCGGAGTTTCCGAATGGTTGAAGACTCCGAAGACGACAAGGGATGAAAAGTGGAGAAACGTACGGTGGCTAGAGAATAAAGAAATGAGGGGAGGGGGCCAACCGAACCGTCCTTTTCAAGCGATTACACACACTTCGGAAGTTCCGAACTATGGTTCGGAAGTTCCGAAAGGTCTGATTTCCCAGAAAGTCAGAAGGTCCGATATAATATATCGGAAGTTCCGAAGAGTTCAAGTTTCCAGCGAACAGAAGTTGAGCAGGATTCGGATATTCCGATAGAAATATCGGATGTTCCGAAGAGTTTAAAAACACAGAATTCGGATATTCCGATGTCTGGATCGGATGTTCCGATGCATGTATTTTTCCAGCTGACAGGAAGAAAAAGATAGGATTTCTGAGATTTGAGGAATCCAGACTTTGAGCTAGTGAACTCGGCAGTCATCCTACTTGTGATCAGAGAACATAGCAACAACCAAAGCAATGATCACCAGTGGAATGACCGAAGATGCAAATGACAAAAAGACCTTTTTCAAAGACAGATAATTAACTTTGTAAACATTTTATTTTGAGAACACCAAGAGAAGTAGCAATCAAATGCGAGCAAGATGTCAAGTCACATTCCGATAGTCTAGGACATTTAACTCACTTCTCAATTCGCAAAATCGTTTCTCATCGAGAGGTTTGGTGAATATATCGGCCAATTGTTTCTCGGTTCTCACATAGGTAATATCTATGTCTCCCTTAAGAGAGTGATATCTAAGGAAGTGGTGTCGGATGTCTATATGCTTGGTCCGAGAGTGTTGAACAGGATTATTGGCTATTTTAATCGCACTCTCATTGTCACACAAGAGTGGTACCTTTTCCATACAAAAACCAAAATCCTTCAAGGTTTGCCTCATCCATAACAACTGTGCACAACAACTTCCTGCGGCAATGTATTCGGCTTCCGCGGTGGATAGAGCAACTGAATTTTGTTTCTTTGAGGACCAAGCTACTAGTGATCTACCTAGAAATTGGCAAGTCCCCGAAGTACTTTTTCTATCCACTTTACAACCCGCATAATCAGCATCCGAATATCCAATCAAATCGAATTTTGATCCTTTAGGATACCAAAGCCCTAAATTAGGTGTGTGAACTAAATACCTAAGAATTCTTTTCACGGCTACTAGGTGGCACTCTCTCGGAGCGGCTTGAAATCTTGCACACATGCAAACACTGAGCATAATATCTGGCCTAGATGCACAAAGATAAAGCAATGAACCTATCATGGATCGATATACCTTTTGATCCACGGGATTACCTTCCTCATTTAGACCAAGGTGTCCGTTTGTTGCCATGGGAGTATGAATAGGCTTGGCGCTCTCCATGTCAAACTTCTTGAGCATATCTTTGATGTATTTTGTTTGACATAAAAACGTCCCTTCCTTGAGTTGTTTGATTTGAAATCCGAGGAAGAATTTTAGTTCACCCATCATTGACATCTCAAACCTCTTTGTCATTAACCTACTAAATTCTTCACAAAAGCTTTTATTAGTAGAACCAAATATAATGTCATCGACATATATTTGGCACACAAATAGATCTTCATCAACATGTTTTGTGAAGAGAGTAGGATCGACTTTACCAATTTCGAAACCCTTTTTAATAAGAAATTCCTTAAGGCATTCATACCATGCTCTAGGTGCTTGCTTAAGCCCGTAGAGCGCCTTATGGAGTTTATATACATGAGTAGGGTTCTTGTAATCCTCCATTCCAGGCGGTTGCTCAACGTAAACCAATTCGGCGATTGGACCATTTAGGAAGGCACTCTTGACATCCATTTGATAAAGCTTGAAATCATGGTGAGTAGCAAATGCAACCAATATACGAATTGATTCAAGTCTAGCTACGGGAGCATAGGTCTCACCAAAATCCAAACCTTCAATTTGAGTGTATCCTTGAGCTACCAACCGAGCCTTGTTTCTTGTGACAACTCCGTTCTCATCTTGTTTGTTGCGGAAGACCCATTTGGTTCCTATCACGTTTTGACTTGGTCTTTCCACCAACGACCACACCTTGTTTCTAACGAAGTTGTTGAGCTCTTCATGCACTGCCATTACCCAATCCGGATCCTTTAGTGCATCTTCCACCTTCAAAGGTTCCAAAGTAGACACAAAAGAGTAAAATTCGCAAAAGTTAGCTACTCTTGAGCGTGTGGTTACCCCCTTTTGAATGTCGCCTAAAATGTTGTCGACGGGGTGATCTCTTTGGATGCTTTGATGCACTCTTGGATGTGACACATGGGAAGTTTGTTGAATTTGCTCATTATCTTCAACTTGATCATCCTCCAAGAGTTTACTTGAACTATCTTGAGGAATGTCTTGATTTTGATTTGAGGTAGGAGGCTCTACTTGCATAGAAGAATTGCCTTGATGCTCTTTTTCTTGCGGCCTCACTTCACCTATAGCCATCTTTTTTATCGCAATATTTGGTTCTTCCTCATTTTCTAACACATTTAAATCAACTTGCTCCACTTGAGAGCCGTTAGATTCATCAAATGTCACGTCTCTCGCTATTTCAACACAACCCGAAGTTTTGTTGAAAACACGATAGGCGTAAGCATTTGATCCATATCCTAGCAAGAAACCTTCATCGATCTTTGGAGCAAATTTAGAGTTCTTGGGTTTCTTGTTAAGAATGAAACATTTACTACCGAAAACTCTAAAATATGAGACATTTGCTTTGTTACCGGTGAGGAGTTCGTATGCCGTCTTCTTCAAGATCTTGTGAAGATATAATCGGTTGATGGCATGACACGCGGTGTTGACGGCTTCCGCCCAAAAATGATCGGAAATCTTGTATTCATCAAGCATCGTCCTTGCCATCTCTATCAAAGTCTGATTCTTTCTTTCTACCACTCCATTTTGTTGAGGGGAATATGGAGCGGAGAATTCATGTTTTATCCCTTCCTCATCAAGAAATTCTTCGACTTGAGTGTTCTTGAATTCGCTTCTATTATCGCTTCGAATATTCTTGATCTTCAACTCGAATTCATTTTGGGCTCTCCTTGCGAACTTCTTGATTATCCCTTGTGTCTCACTTTTCTCTTGCAAAAAGAACACCCACGTGAAGCGTGAAAAATCATCAACAATGACCAAACCATATTTGTTACCTCCGATGCTTATATAAGCAATGGGTCTGAAGAGGTCCATGTGTAGAAGCTCCAATGGTCTTGTCGTTGTCATGATGTTCTTTGCGGGATGACGCGCTCCAACTTGTTTTCCGGCTTGACAAGCGCTACAAATCCTATTTTTCTCAAACTCAACATTCGTTAGTCCAATGATGTGATCACCCTTTAGAAGCTTGTCGAGGTTCCTCATGCCAACATGGGCTAGTCGGCGATGCCACAACCAACCCATGCTAGACTTTGCCATCAAGCATGTTTGAAGTTTAGCGCTATTTGAATTGAAATCAACCAAATATAGCTTACCCTTCAAATACCCTTTAAAAGCAATTGAGGAATCGTCCACATTAGTAAATAGACAATTATAGCCCATTTCACAAAGTTGTGATACGGACAACAAGTTGTAATTTAAAGATTTAACAAGCAAGACATTGGAAATTGAATGATCATTAGAAATAGCAATTTTACCTAATCCCATTACCTCACCTTTACCATTATCACCAAACACAATATTTTCATATTGTGACCCTTTCTCATCAAAAGATGAAAACATTTTCTTTTCTCCGGTCATGTGGTTTGTGCAACCACTATCAAGCACCCAACTTGATCCCCCGGAGGTATAGTCCTACGAAAACACATCAAGTCTTGTTTTTAGGTACCCAAATCCTTTTGGGTCCTTGAATGTTAGTGATCAACACTTTTGGTACCCACACTTTCTTTTTGCTTACTTCTTTAGAGTTGTGGGCACCGACAAAATGAGCAACCACTTTACCACCGGTGGTTTCTCTTCAAAACATAAGAAGCATAATGAATAAGATGGGATGCATGATGTTGAGGATGCTTCTTTGATTCTTGCTCGGTCTTGATGACTTGTGAGGTGGTCAATGGTTGTTTGCCATTTTCCTTGACAAACTTAATGCACTCCTTACCTTTCACCACCACACGGTCATTTGCTTTGCACTCATACTTATCATATCCTAGCCCTTCTTTGTTTTTGTTGCCTCGACCATTTATGGTCTTATATAGGGCATCCTTGGATTGATAAGTTTTGATGCAACCATACTTTACCAAAGCATTCAATCTCTCGTTTTCTCCTTTTAATACTTGCACAAGTTGGGAATTAGTAGAGCAAGCATTAATATCAATATTATAGCAACGAGAGCAACCATTACTAGTGGAAGGAATAGAAGCCATTGAAGAATTAATGATTGGAGAGTTGAGGTCATTAAGAGACACAATTTGCACTTCAAGAGCTTGAAGATTGTTTTCCAAGCTAATAACATTCTCTTGAAGCGATTCATTTGAACTCTTAAGGATCGTGATTGAATTGTTAGCCAAGTCAAGATCTTTGGTTAGCAATTCAATTTTCTCCTTTTCCGTTGCGAGGAGCTTTTCAAAAGCAAGATTTCTCTTCTTTTCACAAATTAGCAATTCTTCTTGCTTTTCAAGAGTCTCCTCTTGGCTATCTATTCTTTTCAATAGTTTATTGATTTTTGCAATGGTAGATTTGTTTAAGTTGAAAAATAAAGCATCATCATCATCATCATCGCTCTCTAATTCACTATCACTACTAGGGGGTTTTGTTTTAGCCATTACCTTGCGCCCTTTAGCCATGAGACAAATAGGCGCGTCGTGGTCGGAGTCGTTGTCGCTCAATTCCCCGAATAGTGACTTTGTCAGTGGAATGTCTTCTATGGCGAGGGTGGCGACTCCTTCATCATCGGAGTCGGTGTCGGAGTCGTTTGAATCCCATTCTTCTCCAATATGAGCCCGTCCTGAGTACTTCTTCTTGTAAGTCTTGTTCTTCTTATGCGGCTCATTCTTCTTGGGCTCATTGGAATTGTTTTTCTTCTTCGGACAGTCGACGATGAAGTGTCCAACTTCACCACACTCATAGCAAGCTCTCTTTGTGTTTCTTCTTCCTCTTGATTTGTCGTTGTAGTTCTTCTTGTACTTGTTTGACCCATCATACTTAAGGAACTTTTTGAATTTTCTCACAAATAGGGCCAAATCTTCCTCATCTTCGCTCTCATCTTCCTCTTCATCACTTGATGTTGATTCTTCCTTTTTGCCTGCCTTCAAAGCTATTTGCTTCGGTCTTGAACTCGAGCTCGAGCTTTGCTTGGCAAGGTTCTTCACTTCTTTTGCTTCTTCCTCCATAAGCTCATGTGAAAGAATTCTTCCTAGCACGTCGTTTGGAGTAAGCCTTTTAAAGTCTTTTCGCTCTCGTATAAGAGTTACGAGAGTCGAATTCCTTGGAGCAAAGGCTCTCAACATCCTTTTCACCACTACATGGTCCGTCATGTCCTTGCTTCCAAGCCCTCTAATCTTGTTCACGAGGATCATCAATCGATCATACATTTGTTGAGGTGACTCGTCATCATTCATGACAAATCTCCCCAACTTTCCTTCTAGCAGCTCGATTTTTGATTCTCTTACACTTGAAGTTCCTTCATGAGCTACTTGGAGTGTATCCCATATTTCTTTAGCTTCTTCTAAGCCATCCACTTTGTTGAACTCCTCGGGACTCAACGCTCCAAGTAACACACTCGCGGCTTGTGCATTGCGGTGGATGTTCTGTTCTTGTTCCGGTGTGAGCTCCATGTTGTCCTCCGGCATATCTAAGCCTGTACACACAATCTTCCAAACACTAGGATGGAGAGACATTAAGTGCATTTTCATTTTGTGCCTCCAAGCGGAATAGTACGTGCCATCAAAGAAAGGAGCACGCCCGGAGGGCACAGTGATATACGAATGCGAAGAGGAAGTATTTAATTTTTCATAATTGAAAGGAATTTGAGCTCCCTGAGTAGATGTAGAGGTAGCTTCCTCTTTGCTCTTGCCGGGAGTTCCATCTCCGGCTCTCGGACTATTTTGCTCGTCCGTCACGACAACCTTCAACCCGGTGTTGGCCATCACGTTCCTTCAAGCGGTTAAGCCTTCGAGAAGGTTGGGCTCTGATACCAATTGAAAAGGTTAGAAGATTGCCTAGAGGGGGGGTGAATAGGCTAATTTTAAATTAAAACAATTTGATGCAGCGGAAAGGGGTCGGATATTCCGAGTTAATATCGGAACTTCCGAAAGCTTCGGAACTTCCGTAATTACTCTGGACTATCCGATTAGCACTTGACGAAAAGAGACAAATAGAATGAGCAATACGACAACTAGCTCTAGACAACTAAAAATTGCACTAAAGAAAATCAATAAGATTAATCAAGCAACTAGAGATAAGAGAGAACACAATAGTTTGATTCCCGGAGTTCGGATCCTTGAGGGGATCGTACGTCTCCGTTGAGGAGGCTCCAAAGAGCCCGGGTCTTTTCCAACCCTTTCCTCCCAAACCTCGGTCACATTTGAGGCTTGGTTCCACTATTTGGTTCCTTCCCTTTCGGAGGCGGAGCCGGCCTTCACAAACTTCTCACGGCGTCCCACAATCGTTGGGAGCTCATGAGCGACGCCTAGCCGTCTAGGAGTCCTTCAACCTCCAAGAGTAATGAATGCACTTGATTCTTGATCTTGGAGTGGTTCTCTATTTGCTCAAGATGAATGAACGCTTAGCTCTAGCCACACAACCACACTCAACCAATCCTCACTCACTAGATGATCCCTAAGATCAAGAAGGAGGATGGCTCAAGATTGCTCTAGAAAGTGCTCAAGAATCTCAAGAGATCAGCCCAAGCAAGAGTGTAACCAGACAAAGGAGTGGGAGAGGGGTATTTATAGTTTTGGTTCAAAACTAGCCGTTACCCCCGCACTCAGCCCCACATCGGAATGTCCGATACGAACTTCGGAACATCCGATGCGTGCAAACTACCAGACTTGGAAAGCTTCCAACGGTCAAGAACAACAAGCATCGGAATGTCCGATAACAGCTTCGGAACATCCGATGACACCCAGAGAGGGAACCCAACTAAACAAGCTAAGTCCACATCGGAATGTCCGATAAAAAATATCGGAATATCCGAAATAAACAGAGAGTTCCCAACCTGGAACACAACCACTTCGGAACTTCCGAAGATGAAACTTCGGACAGTCCGAACTAGACAGAGAGCACCTTTACACAAGACAGCACACATCGGACCTTCCGATACCCAATATCGGAACATCCGAAGCTAACAGAGAGCTCCCAATCTAAAACTCAACAGGTATCGGAACATCCGATACATTACATCGGAAAGTCCGAACCTAACAGAACACAACGGACTAAAGCACAACTACACTTCGGAACTTCTGAACCATCGGAATGTCCGATACAATTTCGGAACATCCGAACTGAACTTAAAACAAACTTCATTCCGAAGCGAGAGAGGACACTACTAGCTCTTGAGAGACTAGACAAAATTCATCTTGAGCAAGAAGACCATCTCTAAATCAATTTCAATGCATCCCTCTTAATAGTACGGCAGTCCTATGACTTCAACAGATCAAAAATTACAATTGGAGATGCCGTTTTTCTTACTCTACGAAGCTTGAGGATACCCAATTACATAGATGATCTCTTCTCGAACCTTTTACCTGTTCATTAACTAGTTGAACACATTAGAATCTTTAATCGTTTGTCATTAATCATCCAAAACCAATTTAGGGGGCCTAGATGCACTTTCAATGTGCAGGTATTGCTCGAGGGCGAACGTGGTCGATGACGGGACCGGAACTAGGTTCATGGAGGAACTGAGGTTCAGAACTAGGTTCAGGAGGAACTGAGGTCTTGGTGGTCAAGTATGTCATGCGGGACATTCGGGCTAAGAGAATGGTGCACATGAAGAATGGTTAGTCACGTGAGAATGGCAGGAGGTCATTCGCATGCAAAGTGTTAGTCACGTGAGTATGGTAGGGTTGCCATACGCGTGCAAGGGTTGTACTCGGCCAGGTTTAGCCAAGAGGAGTTGTGTTGAATACGTACTCTTTCTAGGATTAGGAGTGGGTATCCTACTAGGATTAGGAATTGTATTTAGGACTCCTTGTGTTTTGCTTCTTTAAATAGGAGGGGTGTCTCCTGTTGAAGGGCAACCAACGAGAGCTAGGGCATTGAGAGCCTTGAGCTTAGTTTTAGGGTTTGTACTCTTTTGATGAGAGTACTTTAGACAAGAAGAAATAAAGATCAATTCTTCCAAGATTCTTGCGTGCTACAGTAACCACGTTGCTACAGTGTTTTCTGTTTTGGTTCTTGTTTGCACGCTTGTTCTAATTCTAGATTGGTTTTTGATCCTTGAATTTCATCTTGATTTGATCCATCAAAAACCTTTCTAGGGTATTGTTTTAGAGTTCCTCAAATCCTAGTTGATTAATCTTTTGAAGATCTTGTTTAATCTTGAAGTTTTGATTAGATTGATTTTCGTCAAGTTCTGGAATAGCAAGCTTGCGAAGCTCATAACTTTTGATCCGTAAGTCCGATCGAGCTGATTCTTTTTGAGTTTGATTCGTATTGGAATCTAGTTTCTTGTGTCCAAATTTCATATCGTTACGACAGTTGGATCTCTAGAATTTTGTGTTTTACCGAACCTCTGTTATTCTATTTTTTGTCGAATACGAGGCAATTATTGGTTCTGTTTTGGGGTGAACTTTTAGTAGATCAAGAAATTGGTTTTAGTTTCCACACAATCATTAACCCCCCTCTGATTGTTATATTCGTATAATTCGATCCTACAATATAGGCCGTAACTAGTGGTAAAGGCTGTTTTGGGAATATCTTCTGGTTGGATTTTCAATTGATAATATCCATGTCTGAGATCGATTTTGGAAAAGATTTGGGCACCGGTTAATTGATCGAATAGATCATCAATGCGGGGTAAAGGATATTTATTTTTGATAGTGGCATCATTCAGAGCACGATAATCTACACACATGCGTAGACTACCATCCTTTTTGCTAACAAAAAGGACTGGGCTACCCCATGGAGAAGAACTAGGTCGAATGAACTTTTTATCTAATTGTTCTTGAAGTTGCTTTTTGAGTTCTACTAACTCATTTGGTGGCAGTCGGTAAGGACGTTTAGAAATTGGGGCTGTACCAGGTATAAGATCAATGACGAATTCCTTGTCACGATCTGGTGGCAAACCCGATAATTCTTCTAGGAATACATCAGGAAAATTGGAGACTACAGGAACTGATTGAATCTTTTCCAACACCATTGCATTTAGACATGATCTTGATTCGGAAAGATTTTGAGTGGAACTAAAGATTACTTCAATTCCTTCAGGATTAATGAGGGATATGGATTTATTATCACAATCTATATGTCCCTTATTTTTAGCTAACCAATCCATTCCGAGAATGATATCTAGTCTTGGAGTTTCTATAACAATATGATTAGCATGAAACAGAACTTCGTTTATTTTAATGCTAACCTTAGGACACATTTTAGTGGTTCTCATTTTTTCTCCAGGAGAATAGATTATCATGGAAATAGGTAAAAGATTAGTTTGGATTTGGTGTGTTTCTACGAACTTCTTAGATATGAAAGAATGAGATGCACCAGAATCAAATAGCACCAAAGTAGGGATTGATTGGACGGCAAACATACCCAGAACCACATCTGGTACTTTAGTAGCTTCTTCCGCAGTCACATGATGTAGGTGACCACGGTTTGCGGTTTGTGCAGGAGTAGATGTAGTTCTTCCAACTTGCTGTCCACCAGTTCCTTGGTGTCGACCTGGAGGTCGCTGAGGAACTCCTGGGTTTGGTGGAGTAGCACCTTTCTGGGTTTGGTGCCCATGCTCCCTACACTTGTAGCAGGTAACATTTGGAGCCTGAGATGATGCTCCAGTAGGACGAGCTCCAGTAGCACCTGCTGGACGTGCTGGAGGCTGCCGAGGTCGAGGGGCAGGACCTTGGCGCCTCTGCTACTGTGGCGGAGCAGGTGGTCACACATTGCCTTGTGGTGCTCGACAGGGCCTGGATGGTCTCGCACTAGCAGTCTTCTGGGCCATCCACTTCCTCTTGCGCGACTCCATGATGGCTCGTGTGCTATGCTCCACTCGGATTGACTTGTCCACCAAAGTCTGGAAATCATCGATGTCGATAGCGGCTAGCGCACACTTGATTTCTTCATTCAAGTTATCCCGGAAGCGTTCCAGCTTGCACGCTTCGGGGGTAACCTCTGATGGAGCATAACGAGAAAGATAGTTGAAATGATGAAGATATTCTATCACCGTCTGATTTCCCTGATGAAGATCAAGGAATCTTTTAACGTCCATCAGGCTCACTGGGATATGAGCCCGACGAAACGCATCCTTGAAGGCATTCCATGAGACCTGATCTGGCAGAAGCACGGCCTGATAATTCTCCCACCAAGAAGCTGCAGCTCCATTCAACTAATAAGATGCATATCGAACTTTCTCCCGGTCATTGCATTGCGCAATGTTCAATTTACTCTCCACTAAACGCAGCCAGTCATTGGTGTCCAATGGATCAACTGAAGTGGAGAAAGTAGGAGGCCTGGTTTTTAGAAACTCGATCAACTTGGATTGTGGAGCGCCACCACCATTTCCACCTCGGGCTCTGAGGTTAGTGGTATTCTGCACTAGTTGTTGCAGGAGGAGGGTATGAGTCTGACAATTTTGCTTGATCATCGGCAAGACTTGCGCCATAGTCAGCAGACCTGGCAATTGTTCTTCGGGAATTCCTTCTTGCTGACTTGGATTAGGAATTGGTGGAGTGGGGACACGATGCGAGGATGAAGCTCTCGCAGATGGGTGCATTGGGTTAGGCTGAGCTGGAGTGGGAAGCGTTTCGCGCGGAGGCAGTGGCTCCTGCGAAGCTTCGCTCTCCAAAATCCCACGAAGAGATCTAGTTACCAGCATCCTGAAATATCAATTCAGATGAGTAGGAAATACATTTTAAATTCATTCAACTAAGATTTGAGAATTATATGATCCTTAACTCATTCTCTTATGGTTATAAGGCAACATTTCGTTCGCTAAAATTTTATTAATCCTAGAGAATTTCATTTTAGAGGTAGGGGTGAGGTTATTTATCATGTTTTCTAATAATTAGATTCAATTATAAGGATCACATCGTTGTGAAGTTGTAATTAAGCATTAAACATTCACGAGAAGGAACCAAAAGCACACAAAAATATACAGCAGAAGCTTTTATTCAAACCATATATACATTATGTACAACAAAAGTAAGACCACATCATAACTCGCTACTACATAAACACGTATTGCTAACAACTCTGGGTAACTCTACCCTAGTCCTGGTGCTACTGCGCCCTCGTCGGTGGTAGGCTCGACAGGGACTGTGGAGGTGGAGTCAGTCACCGTGGCAAGGTGCCATGACGCCGGTATACCTGCGTCACAAGGGGACAAGGTACACTAGCAAGCCCCTGCTCGACCCTGACTCGCGAGAGGCGAGGACGACTACCTACAGTGGACATCCTAGCCTGCCTCGAGTGTCTGGCAGCTCTGGCAACCCTAGGAGTAGGAGTACCTGGTATCTCCTGAACTGGTAAGAGGGAGGCACCGTCTCCTAACACTGACCGTGAGGACAAGCCCATAGCCATAAAAGGAGCTATGGCGTCCTCCAGGAAGGCCACTCGACGACGAGTCACGTAAAACTCTAACACAGCCTGCCGATGATACTGATCGACAGCGCTAAGAAACCCAACTATAACCCTCTGACGCTCATGCTGAATCGTACTAGGGTCGACGTAATTGGTATCTCCTCTAGGCAGCATGTCTGGTAGCTCGCGGTAGACCATCGCCAACTCTGGGAGCACGTGTCTCAATCGAACAATCGCCATATATGCAGCATCGTTCATTGCGGCATTCACTGAAGCTCCTCGTCCGTCAAAGGTGCGTCCAGTCTCTCCAAACTCCGTCCGTGCTGGAATCTCGACTCTGGCAATATATTCGATCAACACTGGACTAACCCATCAACCCAGCATTCTGCTGCTCCGAAGTGACGTAGCACGGCGTATATCCTTCCATCTGCACATTTAATAAGGAATTAGTATTCCAGATTAAATGTAAGATGCAACGATAACGCTTAAAAGAAAAGAATAGGTGATATAACAGACAAGGATTAACAACAGATATATCAATTTTCATATTCCTAAGTATAAATTGTCTATTCAAATTTTAAACTTTCCCCACCAACGACCATTCTAACTAGCGTTCACTTACAGTCTGCATGGCTCTGATACCAAACTGTGAGACCCTCATTTTTATGCCGTCAAGTAACATAATAACGAGGTTCTAAAGTGCTTACTGTGCCATTCCCATTATCAGTAGCTGGCACGCACAAAACACAATTTGGAATTACAACCACACAAAAGTTCAACTTTTATTACATCGATAGTTCATTTCAATACCAAAAGTAGTAGAGATAAAACCACATCTCATTGCTTGCCCACTAAACCCAAAACTCCATAGGCAACAGACGAGATGAACCTAGAGAGGACAGTCGTCAACAGGATAGTCCTGTTCTTCACCTAAAAGCCACGTTAAAGCAAGTTGAGTACATTGGTACTCGCAAGACTTTTACAAACCTATTTATATGCAGGCTAAGTCAAATGAAAGGCTGAGAGGTTAAGTTTGCGTAAAGCGAAAGTTTTGAATGAAGTAATATTGAATAGTAATGGAAAGCATAAAATGAAATTAAAGCAGTTTGATAAGTAATTAAAATAACATGTATTAAAATGAATAATAGCAATTTACTCACGGCTCTTTGTGAGTAAAATAACGAAAAAGACCCTCCATGGTCTTATACGAACGAGTATAACAATAAGTGACATTTAACAAATGTGAATCATTTTCCAAACCATTTAATCAAGGTTTTAGAAAATAGAAAACAACTAACTAATGCTGGTTCACTAAGTCATCCATGACCGTGGATACGGCTAATCGATTAGTTTTAAACTCTGCAGAGTTGTACAGCTTTACCCACAAGAAATGTTCTCCCTTTGTGGCAACATGTATTAGACACACTTCCTTTGGTGTGCCGCCAGAGAGTTCATAACAGAACCGTTCGATTATCTGAACCTAGCTTTGCACCAGCCCGATGACGCTTAATCCTGGATATGATGGAAGCCAATAAATAATAAAGTAATAATTGTAAAAAGGAGCCAGTGGCTCAAGTAGAATAATAGCAGCCCCAAATCCATAGCCAGGCGTACACCGTTGCACAGGAATGCGTTTACCCACAACTCTCTTGTGGCAGCCCCGAGCAAGCCGACACAAAAGGGTTTATGGCTTGTGCTACTTCTGCCTACCAAAGTGCAAAGCTAATCCCAAATAATTTAATGAGTTAAGACTGTCCCAATGCAGTACTTGTGGATGTACGGTTATACTTGGATCATGCAACACTACGTTCGGTCCTTAATGTGACATGGGCGATACTCCACCCTATCTACGTACACGTTAAAACATGTACATCCGGCTATTGCCATTAATCACCCACGTCAAAACATAGTTTTATTTTAATTTTTATTAAACTACCAGTATCCTTTACTGCTGGAATAAACTATAAAAATATTCATCTTTACCCCTATATAATTCACCAGTTAATTCTTTTCTACATGCACACACTATTCATCCCCCACAGAGGATACCTTTTCTTTGTTCACCCTAACATGTGCACCCAGAAATTCCCCTTCCTCATAATCAAGCGCTAAGATGTTTTCTCACATCACTTCATCAAATCTAATGGACCAAATCATCCGGTTCATCCCAATCTCCCGTGTGGCCCCAATCGCCCGCCCGTGCCGCCCCCAATCGCTCGCCCGCCCGTGTGCCTCCTCCCTAATCCCTCCTCCTCCTCCGCCCTCTCTGAACGCCCCCTCATTACTCCGCGCCGCCGCCCCCGCCGCGAGCCCTCCGAGTGGCCCAAATGAGAGCGATCGGGATGGATCCAAAGACGTTAGCCTGCCGTCCGCCTCTCGCGTGGCGGCAGGGGCGCCACCGTGGTGGTGGTGCCGCCACGGAGTCGAGGCCGGCGATGGAGATCCGCGGCTCGGAGGCTGCGTCCTTCTTCCCCCTCACGCTCCTGCGTCCTTCGGGTTTGCGGTGGTGGGTGGTGGTGGGCGCATGTAACACCCCAATTTTTGCTTTTCATGAAATTAAACATTATTTTGCACTTTTGTGAATTTTTGGAATTTTCTGGAATTTATTTGGGATTTATTTGGAATTTATTTGAATTTATTCCATATTGAAATAATTAAAGAAATTAAATTTTCAAATAAAGTTTTGTTGGACATATTTTATTTGAGTCCCAAATGCTCTAAAATATTTTCCAGAATTTTTCTGGAATTTTTCTGAGTCTTTTGCTATTTTTCTTGAATTAAATGAATTACTGGAAATTATTTTAATTATTAAATCGCTGGAAAATCGAGTCGGGTCAAGTACTATTCATCCGACCGAGTCGGAACCCGAGTCGGACTCGAGTCCGACCCGAGCCAGCTGACTCGACCGAACCGGCCGACCCGATCGAGCCGTCGACCGTCGGATCACGATCGAACGGCCGAGATTGCTCGCGCCATCGCCGCCGTAACCGAGCCGGACTCCGCCGCCGTCACCGTGTCAACCTCGGTTTCCGCGCTCTACACGGAAGCCGAGGCCCCCTTTAAATACGCCGCCGCCGCCATCGGGAAGCGCACAACCGTACGCACCCGAGCCCCCTTCTCACCTCGCCTGAGCCGCCGCCGTCGCCCCGCTATTGCTCGCCGTAGTGGGAGAAGTCCTCCGCCGCGGTTTTTCGTTGATCCCCGCCGCTTCCGCCGTTCTCCGACGACACCAAGCCCAGAACCGAGACCGCCGCGTCGCGCCGCGCCTGGGAGTGCCAGCCTTCACGTCGGAGCTGCACGGAAACGCCGCGCGGGAGGTCGTCGTCTACATCCCCGGCAAGCCAGCGCCGCCGCGCCGCCATCAGCCCTCGCGAGCTCCGTGCGCCGTCCGATCTTGATCGTGCGATCGAGGTGAGTTCGCGTGTTTTTTTTCGTACCGTAACCTCGATCGGATCTGGACCGTTGGATCAGGATCCAACGGCCCACGATCACCGTGTGCCGTAACAGTGTTTACGTGGGATTAGATCTGGACCGTCCAATCTAGATCCAACGGTCGGATTTGACCGAGTCAATCCAACACGTGAAACCGAGACCCAATCCATACCGTCGGATTTCAAATCGACGGCCGAGATTGCGCCACGCGTCGGGAAGCTTGACCGCCGCGGTCAGCGCACCCGCGCGTGAGACGCTGACACGGCGGGCCCGCGCGTCAGCGGGACAGCGGAACCGCACCATGACGTCATCGCTGACGTCACGGTGGGGCCCGCTGTCGCCATTGTCCCAAAGAGCAGGCCGACGCCAAGAATGACGCCATCTCGTAGGCCCCACTGTCGATCGGCCGTGAGTGGGACCGAGTCCACGGTGGACCGAGCCAAACCGTGGACCATGTCCATGGACCGGCTGACGTCAGCCGCCCAATCAGAGGCTGCCACGTGTCACCGATGACGCAATAATTAATTTCCGAAAAAGAAAATGATTTATTAATTCGAAATAATGATTTCAGATTTTGTTTCAAACTTCAAACGCTTATAACTTTTGCGTTTCAACTCCGATTTGAGTGATTCAAATTTCTAAATTTGTATAAAATTCAGATCTACCTACATATGAATTTTATTTAATTTTTGGACTAAAGTTTTTCTCTGTAATATTATTTAATTGATTATTTAAACTTTAATAAATCATAACTTTTGCATTTTAACTCCGATTTGAACGATTCCAGTTCCTAAAAATCCAGAAAATTATGTTCTTTCTGTTTATGGATTTTATTTGGAGTTTTGGGATGTTTTTGCCTAGTGTTTATTTGTGTATTGCTATTTGCACGCTTTACGAGTAGACGTTGAAGTGCCTAAGGATTCAAGGAGAAATATTGACTCGTAATCCAACTCAAGACCAAGAACAAGTACTCTTTGAAGGCAAGTTATGCTTTGACCATGTTGATCCCATTTTTGAAATCTATTTTGGTTCAAATTATTGCATGCTAGTTCAATTAGAAAATACTTTATTTAAATATGGGAGATTAGATAAATACCAATTTGTTGTATGACACCTTGATTAATTAAATATGTGCCATGACCCCTTGTCACCCTAGTTGTGGTTTACTAGTTGGACATAATCAAATTGCCAACATGGGTTTTAGACCGTTGTAGTATATTGCTTAGACTCACTACGTGCTCATGACATGATTTTGGACAATCAAATGTTAAATATTGACTTAATGATATATTGAACCTGTTTTGGAAAGGTATCATGTGATGTTGATAGCACGTGGTGCTTGGTAATCAACTGGGGTTTTGATAAATAGTTTTCGATCGGGGCATGTGGCAAGAATATTCGGTGGGCGGTGTGGCAATCGGGATGTTGATTTGGTTCTTCGGGTAGTCTTGCCCTGGTCACCCTAAGGACTTAACCTTGCAAGCCTTTGATCTCGAGTCATACTTGCAACCACATGGTCGGAATGGGACAGCCCTAGTTGACTAAGTCGCTAAGGACTCACTTGTGGAGCCTCAGGGTGTCAATTACACCATTTGTGTGATTGTGCGGGGAGCGATCGTGGCTGAGGCCAGATACCCATCTAATCGGTGTGTTGGTCCCATACTTCGCCTTGGCTAAGGGAAGGGATGGTGTAGAGCACTGAACAGGAGAGGACCACCTGTGTTGTTTGAGGCTTACGAAAGGCTTTGTTACTGAACTCGCCTTTGTGGTGTTTGATCAGTATCTTGTGGGTAAAGTGCACAACCTCTCGCAGAGTGTAGAATCTATTCGAATAGCCGAGTCCGCGGTATTGGACATCACTCGGGGATTACAGTCAAGGGTTAGACTTTCTGAAAATAACTTGTATTTGAAAGGTTGGTTTGTGTTAACTAACGATTTTGATGGAAATGTGGACTAGTATGGGATAAAGATGTTTACTAAATTCCTTGAACATTTATTTATGTTTTTACTTGTTTCTACTTCTTTCGAATCTACTTATGATATTTGTCAAATGTCACATCGCAAATATACCTTGAGCTATTCCTTTGTACCAAGCCATGCATATAATATATTAGCTTGCATTCATTGCATGACTTGCCGAGTACCAAGTACTCACCCTTGCCACAATACAACACCGATTGAAGAGGAGACTACCTCACTTTGGAGGAGGAGATCCACGAGGAACAGTTTGCTTAGGAGCGAGCCCGGTCGGTTACTGTGGTATACTGGATGGCGCCACGAAGTTATCTTATTTTCCGCTGCTATTATCTCTCTTTTAATAAGTTTCGCCCGGTGTGGCGTATATTTGTAACTTGACCTTAAGGTCAGGTAACCAGTTTGATTACTTAATTAAAGTACTTTATTAGTATCGAATGGTATGATTGTGATATTTACCAATGTTAAGACTGTGTGCACTAGCGTGTTCCTGGACTAGTGCTGAATACACAGAGGGTCCGGATTTGCAAATTCGGGGTCCCGACAGCGCAGATCTGACTGACGGCGGCAGGGGTGAGGCGTACGCCGCGGCGATGCAGAGGTGGCCGGCACTGAACGGTCCGGCTCAAGCGGCGCCGACCACGGTGATCAAGACCGGCGACAGCGTGCCCCAAGCTGGCCAAGGCGTCCCGGCGCTCGCGAGGTGAGTGTCCAGGAGTGGGTTGTTTAATTGAGGATTTGGGGTACTGCTTAGGGTTTTGGTTGGTGATTTAGTTTAGGATGAGTGTCTCGTAGCTTAGTTCGGATGAAACTTTTATCCCTAACTTGGGTTGCGACCGAGTAAGAGATGTAAATTGTAATTTAGTGTGGAGCTGTAGCTATGCTCGGTTTTGTTCATGCGGCTTTGCTTTTAGGCTGATGACTAATCTGTGAAAATATGGACAGCAGAACAAGTGTATATGTGCTTTCAGAAACAAAAAAAAGGTTTTTTTTTTGAAACGGAAGCCGGCAGGAGAGCTGCCTGTTCTACCAATAAAGGAGAGTTTTAGTTTAGGTTACAGAAATAATAGGAACTCTGCACTCTTAGGTGCTCCTTAAACGGCCTACGCAGGACAAATGCCCAGCTAATAGCTGAACTCTGGCCTTCACTTTCATTGGTAAGTTGGATTGCTATATCTGTGTGTATGCTTTTAGAGAGCTCGAATTGGGCTGTAGAAGTTCAGTGGTTAGTTTCACTTGAATGGATTACTTAATCGGGAATTAATGGGATTTTCCTTTGAAAGAATTAATAATGGGATTCAAAAGAGAGTCTGTGTGTGAGAAGTGTGGACAAGTCTTGGATTAGTCATTTTTGCATAAAGAACTGCTTAAAAGGATGGGCATATGTTCAAAAGTATATTGTCATCCACAATAACACATAGAATCAGTCCCTTGGCTGCGACTGTTTAAGAGTGCTATCCATCTCCTTCCAAACATCTAAACTTTTTAGTGTACAATTGAAATATGGGGGTTATTTGCTTGGCTGTATAGTTTTTCTCTCTGTGATATACATTCACTGGATGAAGACTCAACATAGCTTTCCTTTTTAAGCAATCTAGATATGATAGCCTTCGCTTTCCAAATGCCCCCAAGGTATTGTCTACCATGATCTGAATTTCTGTACTTGAATGGAGTTCCTAATAGGCATTTGTCGGTTTGCTTTGTAGATTTACCAGTCATTGAGTATATATTTTCTACGACCATACGAAAGCTGTAAGAATGATCTGCAAATTTAAGACTCGGTTGGGTTAGGTGTACTCCCTTTGTTTCTTGGTATCATCGACCTTGGGGATTTGTTTGTACCATGCTTTAATATTTTTTCCTGATGTTTACCACTTTACCTAAGCAAGTTGCCTTTATTTGCAATGTGATTGTAGAAGCCCTCAAGTTGGACAGTTTGCAGAAGCTTTGTTCATCAATGGAGCCAATTCTCCGAAGAGTTGTAAGTCAAAAAAAAAAAACCTTACAGTATCTATTATTTAACTTGTTGATATACCCATCTGGCTGCTTTCCTGATCAGTTTCCACACATTACTTGTTGTGTAGGTCAGTGAAGAAGTAGAGCGCGCTTTAGCCAAATTGGGTCCTGTAGCTCCAGCTAGAATTCAAGGAAGGGACAACATCATGCAACATGTTATTTCTTGTTGCACTTGTGTATGCATCTTAGGCAGGGATATAGATATATGTTTCTATAGTTTTTATTTGGATCTGCCACACTAAGTCGAACTTTATATACCGTGTCAAAACAGGACCTCTCCCAGAAGAATTGAAGGCCCTGATGGTAGAAATCTCCAGCTTCACTTTAGGACTAGGTTATCACTCCCACTCTTTACTGCAGGAAGAGTGAAAGGTGAGCAGGGAGCAGCAATACATGTTGTGCTGCTGGATACGAGCACTGGGCATGTTGTTAGCTTAGGACCTGAGTCATTTGCAAAACTGGACGTTCTTGTGCTTGAGGGTGATTTTAATAAAGAGGAAGATGAGGATTGGACTGAAGAGGAATTTGAGAGCCACATTGTAAAAGAATGTGAAGGGAAGAGGCCTCTTTTAACCGGTGACCTCCAGGTGACGCTTAAAGAAGGTGTAGGGACCATAGGAGAGCTTATCTTCACTGATAATTCTAGTTGGATAAGAAGCAGGAAATTTAGACTTGGCTTGAGAGTCTCTTCAGAATTTTGTGAAGGAATTCACATCAAGGAGGCAAAGACAGAGGCTTTTACTGTAAAAGATCACAGAGGAGAATGTATGTTTCTGTTTTCTTTACTATTATAGTGCCATTGTTAATAATCTAAAATATAGTTTTTTTAAATATGATTATATTCCCTAATTTTTTGTAGTGTACAAGAAACACTACCTTCTTTCACTAAAGGATGATGTTTGGAGATTGGAAAAGATTGGAAAGGATGGTTCGTTCCACAATAAGCTAAACTCAAGTGGAATCTATACAGTTCAAGATTTTCTTCAACTTCTTGTTAGAGACCAACAGAAGTTAAGAAATGTACGTTGTATTGTGTCTATTTGTGACTTATGAGTAATGAACGTTGTTGACTCGTAGCCAAACATCAGTTTCTCCTATTGGTCGTTTGCAGATTCGTGGCAGTAGCATGTCAAATAAGCTGTGGGAAAGCCTTGTTGAACATGCGAAGACATGCGTTTTGAGTGGCAAGCATTATATATATTACTCAAGTGATGCAAGAAGTGTTGGTGCAATATTCAATAACATATATGAGTTCACTGGTTTGATTGCTGATGATCAGTACATTTCAGCTGAAAATCTCTCTGAAAACCAAAGGGTTAGTATATTCTTAATGCCTTATTAATGCTGATCAATGGGATTTTAAGATCTTATCATCACATGATAATCTATAAATCAAGATACGTGATGTTAGAATTTCATTTGTTTGATCTCTTGAACGTTGGTGCTGATCACTTTTTGCGTTTAATGTATGCACTATGCATCTTTCCCATTCTGAAAGTTCTCCTTTCCTAGCGCGCAAATGTCCATTGATCATTGCCACTCTTGCCTGGAGTAGTCTGTCATGCTTATTTCGCCTAGGCAGAGCATTCACAATATTCAAGCAGTTCGATTTTACTTTAACCGTTGCCTATACTAGCTACTTTGAGGTGCTCATTACCTATATGCTATGTCATCCAAACGTTTGAACTGTCATTGTGTAGTACATCACTTCCTTGGGTTTACCTGATAGAGATTTGCACCATTTCTTGAAATTTAATTTCTCATGTGGTTGACATGTAGATTTTCATCTTGGCCATTTGCTTAGAAGGGGGAAATTCTATTCCTTGAGTTATTTGTGTACACAGTCAATTCTAATGAAGGAGAATGAGGGCAATGAGCATGTTTTCGACCCCTTTTATAAATAGGAAAGACTAGACATGCATATCAGAACAAACCTGGTATGATATACAGCTTGATCATGTACACTTTGTTTACATTTGTAAGTGATTGTGTGTAATTAGGTGGAGGATAATGTTTGGAATTTCAGTTGTTCCATCCATTTTCCTGGCTCTAGGAATGGATGTTTCACCAGAAAGCCCTCGCTGGCTATTCCAGGTTTGTGCTTTACAAATTATCTGACCATATTTCATACTCAGGCGGCAGCACAGCACTTCAGAATAACTTGTTGTGATTTTAATGATAAACAGTTCCTATGTTACTTTATGCACTTGCTTGTGTAATCAACGATATAATAACTCTGTATCTTTCTTTTGTGCACATCTTACTACAGTTTATTACCAAAACATATAACACTATTTGTTTATTTGAATTGTATTACCAAATATTGCCGTAGCGTTAGCACGGGCAATATACTAGTAAAGAGTAGTGAGTGTGAGGGCAAATGTCGCTAATATTTTCTAAGCATCACTAAGCGTATGCACTTAATACTCGTTATATCCCATCATTCATTTGAATTTCCCTATTCCTAGGGTTATCATGGAACACATGTCAGCATGATTGAGGTAATCCATCAATGTGGGTTGTAATTACCAGGTAACACAAAATAAAGGTTTATCAAAATATAAGCATGCAGGAAGATTCTTAATCACATTTTATCTGGTTATAAAAATTTGGGTTCAAGATGTTCAAGGGGGTGCTTGCCTTGCTCTTCAGTGGCGTAAACGGGGTCGACGTCGTGAACTGCGGTGTCGGTGGCGTCAACGTCTACGCGTCGTTTAAAGAACATAGCAAACGACAAATCTCAATAACAGCAAAAGAAGCAAATAAAAGAACCAAACAAAATCATTACATAGACAAGCAAAACAGCAATCAAACTTCGTCATTTCATGCAGTAATTAAATTGTAAAATTTTGTTCTAATGATAGCAGCTTAGGGTTATACAGCACTCAACTACTTTTCTTTTGTGTATTATTTCATTTTAATCTACGAATTCAAGAAACTAAGATTGCAAGATTAAACTTACAAAAATTCATTTCTAGGTTATATTGTTACTTTCACTAACATCACTTAGTACATGAAGCAACCTTTTTACTTTTGATAAAAATATGCATGGTACACCATAACTTGTATTTCATAACCTTGTTCTAAATAAAATCACTAGCATGTCAAAACAAGTTTTACTCAATTTGAACGATTTTTGAACAAGTTATAGCAATTTTACAAATTCAATAATTTCAATCTAACCCTACTAGAAAATTTTCACAAAATAACATGAAATTGAAATCTAATCATACATTTAGACATTAATTGGCATAAGGATTCAAACAAAATTGGTTTCACTAAATTTGGACTTAATTTGCAAAATTTCTACATAGAGCATATTTAAGTTTCTTTCTTTAAATTCAAATTCAAATTTAAATTTCTAAACAAGTTTTAAATATTTTTGCAGATTATAAAACTACATGATTTATCATGAATTTACAAGGTTGTTTCACATAATTTGGATTTATATTTCAAAAGTTATGAGCAATTGAATTCATTCGGTTCACTAAAATCCAAATAAATGGGAAAATACGCTTTCCTTAAGGGAAAGCGCATTTCCGGTGTTTTGCGCGGGCTGACCTTTGAATTGGCCTAGGGTCGCTGAAAATTCGGGCCCTCCGCCAGTGACCCACGCGCGCGCACATGGCACAAAATCGGTCTGGCTGACACGCGGGTCCCATGCGGCAGTCATCCAGACTCGGTTGTGAATGTGTGCAGCTGAGCTCTAGGTCCCACACTGGAGCGTCACAGCGCAGGGGAGGCCATGGCCGGAGCTCGCCGGCGGCTCTCTGATGGCGTCGCTAGCTTTTGGTCAGCTCCTACATCATCATGAGGCCAAGGCACACCTAGGGGATCAACTGATTAGGGGCGGTGTTCGAGGATTTTGTGCTCGCGGTGGTGGCCGGTGGAAGCACACAACGAGAAATGGCTCGGCTGCGCTACAGCTTAATTCGGGACGAATGATCATGCGTGTGAGCTATGGGAGGTTCTTGGGACTCTAACCGTGCACTCAATTCGAAGAAAAAGTGAATGGGTGAAGCTCTCACCGTGGGCAACAATGGCAGAAGGGAGTCACATGGTGCGGCGACTTCTCGGTGAACGTGGGCTGCAATGAACAAGTGCATAGGCTTCGTGAGCAACCAAGGATGCTTTAAACGTAATCAATTTGGAGTTATCCTCACCGGGACGCGGTAATTCGAAGTTTGCCCCAAATCGGATTCCGCCAGAAACGGAGAAGATGAACTCAGTTTAGGTGAGTTTGGGCGCGAGAGGATGAGTGGGTGAATGCCTTGAGTTCCCCTGGACTTAGTGCTCATATTCCTTCGCTTAAATAGGCAAGGGAGGCCGTAGGGAGTGGAGTTGGTCGAAGAAAAATGGTGGCCGGTCACAGCGCTTCTCTGGTCGTTCTCCTTTCAGCTCGGCCAAGGGTCACAACATGGTCTACAGCGGCGATGATAGAGGCGGCTCGAGGCTCAAGAAGTTGCGGTGGAGAAATGGACAAGGATTGAGGCGGTTCGAGCGGCTTCCTCGGCTGGCTTCGCTCGGGAGAGAGAGAGAGAGAGAGAGAGAGAGAGAGCTGATGGAGAAGAAGGTCCTGACATGTGGGTTCGGGTCCCACATGTTAGTGGTTCGTTTGGCGCGAGTGAGTGAAGGGCGAGGATGACACGCGGGGCCGCATGGGTTCTGGGTCCATCGGTGGTGACACGCGGCAAAGAACTGGCCGGCTGCTACTGTGCACTAGGGCCCACGTGTAAGAGTTAAGGGGAGAAATCCAGTTCCTTCCCAGACAATGTGGTAAACGAATTAATTCACGGTTCATTTCAACTCCAGAATTTTCGAAACTTTTTTAATACGTTTCGGGATAAGATTAATACCTCTGGTAAAATGTTGGGGTTAAATTTATCTACTGTGAATTAATTAAAAATCTGACATTGCCGACTGCACATGAAAAACCATTTCGGTTTTTGATTTGTTTGGGGATCTAAATCTACATATTAATTTTTGAAACTTTTACTGAGGGTGTGGATCTATTCTAAGGTTCTACCATAAAGGTTTAAAAACTAGAATCACTATATTTATTTTATTAATATTATTTTACTGTGATTTCCAGAATTTCTGTTTTGGAATGATTAAATGCAAAGAAATAGTTAAACTATTTATTAGTTTATGAAAAATTTAATGGCTGAGGGTTATGGCAAGATCCACTCGCAGTAAAAATTTCAAGGTCTAGAATCCTCCAAATAATTCTACATAAATATTTTACTACTTAGGTCAGAATTAATTTTTAATTCTAAAATTCATCATTTCAATGCTTAATGATGTTCACACCTATTTTTGACCAACCTAACACATTTTCCAGAGTATATCATGATTAAAAAAATTTACTAAAGTAATTTTCATATTTTACCATTTTGCATTTCCCATTTTTCCTTGTTTTTCCTCAATTCCATTAGTCATTTAATCACACAACAATTCAATAATGCACACAAAAATTATGAAATGCAGCACGAAAATAATTTCACACTTAAATATTACATTTTTGAACTTTTCTAAATTTGAGAATGTTACATGTGTACACACCTGTGCATTACATTTCACCTCCTTCGTGACATTGCTTTAACTAGATGAGAGCAACCCACCTTATAAGTTGGTCTCCTCCCAATTAGCAATATCTAATATCTTATAGTGGAACGTCTAGCGGAGCTCTCGCGCCAGCCACGTCGGCAGCCCTCGCAAAAAAAACCTTGCACAGTTTTGCTTATCGCGTGCGGCTCCGCAAGCTTGGCTGCCGTCGGTCCGTCGTGCTGCCCAGGATCTGGCCGTCCACGCGCATTTCTTCGGTGCCCACGCATGCTCGACGCCCAGCCCGTCAAGCATCACCAGATCCGCCGCCGTGGAGCCCTCCACGCTGCCCCCGCTTCGCTCGCCCCGCCGTCGCCGCCCTCGCAAGACGCCGCGCGCCACGTCGGCGGCTGCACGGAGACGACTGATGGTTCTTCATATTTGCGTTTGGCTCCTGCTTCTTTCGACACCCTCCATCTGTTTGCCGATGCCCATCCGCTACCCACGCGTCGCGAACGCGCCGGCGGGGCGGAGGCGCGTGAGCGTCGCGGCACTGCGTGAATGGTCCGCCGAATTCGGTCGGTCCAGGGCTTTGCGTAGCGCGACCTCCTTTTGCATTACTCTTTTGCTACTCGGAATCGCGGTTGTAGTATGAGATAAGGACACCGTAACAGATCCCGTAATGGACTCCGATCGTGGCACGTCCTCGAGTCGTGTTCGATTCTGGTATTACCAGGGCTCCTTTATATCTGCGTCGCCGTCATCCAGGATAGATAGAGTTTTCGCGCCCTAAGCGTTGCCCGATTTCCCTCGCTGCGCCGCCATCAAGTCTGCCCGTCCGTCTGTGCGTGCACCAAATGAACGGAAAGCGGTGTCTCATGGTACTATTGAAAAGTACAAGGCTAGACTTGTGGCTAAGGGCTATACGCAAAAGGAAGGAGAGGATTATTTTGATACTTATTCACCTGTTGCTAGGATCACAACCATCCGGGTACTTTTATCCCTGGCTGCCTCTCATGGTCTCATTGTCCATCAAATGGACGTGAAGATGACTTTTCTTAATGGAGAGCTAGATGAGGAGATCTACATGGATCAGCCAGATGGATTTGTGCTACCCTGACATGAGAGCAAGGTGTGTAAGTTATCAAATCTCTTTATGGCCTTAAACAAGCACCTAAACAATGGCATGAGAAGTTCGATAGAACTTTGACACAAGTAGCCATTTGTAAGAAGCCGACAAGTGTGTGTATTATCGCCATGGTGGGGGTGAGGGAGTTATCCTATGCCTATATGTGGATGACATTTTGATCTTTGGAACAAACCTTGATGTGATCAATGAGGTCAAGTCTTTCTGTCTGGAAATTTTGATATGAAAGATCTCGGAGAGGCTGACGTGATCTTGAACATCAAGTTAGTCAAAGGTGAGGATGGTATTAGTCTTTCTCAATCCCATTATGTGGAAAAGTTTTTGAGTCGGTTTGGCTATTAGGATAGCAAGCCTTCTCCAACACCGTATGATCAAAGTGTGATTCTTCGGAAAAACAAGAGAATTGCTAGAGATCAAATGAAATACTCTCAGATCATTGGATCTCTCATGTACTTAGCTAAGCGCAACAAGGCTCGATATCTCATTTCTTTGTAAGCAAATTGAGCCGATTTACTTCTAACCGGGAGATGATCAGCGGCGTGCACTCGAAAGAGTTATGCGTTACTTGGTGGGTCTGAGTAAATTATGGAATACACTATAGCGGTTTCCCTTGAGTACTAGAGGGTTATAGTGATTAAAATTGGATCTCGATCTTGATGAGATTAAGGCCACGGTGGATATGTGTTTACACTTGGTGGGGCGCTGTCGTGGAGGTCTTGCAAGCAGACTATTTTGACACGGTCAACTATGGAGGCAGAATTGATTGCATTGGATACTGACCACTTGTTGAGGCGAGAATGGCTACGTGAACTCTTGATGGATCTTAGGTGGTTGAAAAACCAATACCGGCCATTCTTATGAACTGTGACAATCAAACAGTTATTGTTAAAGTGAAGCGATTCTAAAGATAACTTGAAATCCTCAAGACATGTGAAAAGACGTTTGAAATGCATCGAGGAAATTGAAAAACTCAGGAGTGATAGCATTGGATTATATCCAGACGGCTAAAAACCTGGCGAATCCCTTCACTAAAGGGCTATCACGGAATGTGATAGATAACGCATCAAAGGAACTAGGCATGAGACCCATGTGAGTTATACCATAGCGGTAACCCAACCTATGTGATCGGAGATCCGTGAATTAGGACACAGGAAAAACAAGCTCTTGGTTAAGCTGGAGGAGAGTAATTTTCTAACTGGTTCCAAGTGAAGATGCAATACTCTAAATCTGTATGGCAGGTTGGCTTTTGCCTTAATGTGTTCTGTTGGCTTTATTTAGCAAAGATGTCATCCTCTGAGCATCTTGAAAGAACACACCTATATGAGATTGATTGTTGAAAGTCGCGATCTATGAGACTTGGGTAATCTCTAGTAAGCTCATGAAGAGACCATGGAGTACGACTTATATGCTCCACCCGAGGAAGCCTATTGGCAGCCTAGTATCAGCTAAGGCTTTAAATGAAACTCGATCGCACAAAACTTGCAATTCAAGGCTTAGTCCATTGTTCAAGTTGTGGTGAGTGTAATTTGGAGTCCTAGGTGCAATTCAAGGCATAGTCCATTGTCCTTTGAAATCTTTGGTATATTAACGACTTTGGGAGCAGGCAAGGTATCGGTGGGACTTTGAGATCTGGTGGGGATTGTTGGATTATTTGGGCCAAGCCCATTTGATTGAGACAATAAATCCTAGAAAATCTCAAAGGCCCACCTCATGAGGATCATGTGCACTAGCAATAGTAACACATTGCTAGCCTAAAGTGGTGAGCACTAGTTTAAATAGTGGAGTGTGCTACACCATGGTAGAACCATGTGGAGAAAGGGAGAAAGAATACACCCGCGCGCGCTCGCCTCGCCTCGCCTCGCCGGGCCGGGCTCGAACGCAGGCGAGGCGAGGCGGGGCGTGAGCGTCTGGCACTGCGTGAATGGTCCGCCGAATTCGGTCCAGGGCTTTGCGTGGCGCAGCCTCCTTTTGCAGATTACTCTTTTGCTACTCGGAATCGCGGTTGTAGTATGAGATAAGGACACCGTAATGCAGATCCGTAATGGACTCCGATCGTGGCACGTCCTCGAGTCGTGTTCGATTCTGGTATTACCGAGGGCTCCTTTATATCTTGTGTCGCCGTCATACAGGGATAGATAGAGTTTTCTGCGCCCTAGCGTTTTTGCCGATTTCCCTCGCTGCGCCGCCATCAAATCGCCCGTCCGTCTGCAGCGGCGTGCCAAATGACGGGAAAGCGAGTCTCGAAATCCGTCCTCGCGTTCTTGCACCGGGAGAGGGCGAATCAGTTTTGGAAGCGCTCGGCGGCTTGCTTCCACGTCACCGTCACGGCTCGTCTCCCTCGGCGTTCAGAGCGGCGCTAGGCATCGCGCTCATTGCGCGCGCTCGATCCCTGATCAGACGCGCTTACAACGCTTCATCGCTCGTCTGCACACGAATCAGACAAGCGTTACTATGTCTCTACTGTTTATTTCCAATCTATTGATTGTGAGCACATTAGATGGATATATGTGTAGTCTTCTAGCATATGAATCTATGGTATGCTCCTGTTATTCGTTACCGATAGTCAATCACATGTTGTTCATGATTTACTTTTGGATTAAATTAAACCTAAATGTGCCTTTATTTCTAACAGTTAATGCCCCATTTTGGTTGTTCAAAGATGGGTAATTGCAGCTGTTTTTTGTTAGGATTTATTTTTGTGCATTTATTTTGGGATTAATAGTGTTCTAGCACCAAATGGTATCCATTCCCCTTTACCCTACTTTGTTGTTCCTGTGTGATTTGGGCAAGCAGTTTACTCATCTGATCTAAAAAAGGTTCATTGCTTAGGAGTTATCCTACTGGTTTTGCATATCATGAAGGTGCTGAAGCGACCGAATGGTTTTCCAGTTACTTTGGGAACCCAAATCGACTTGCGGAGTTCAAAGAAGGTGTACAGCTTATGATATTTTTCCCCTTTGGCTTGAGGAGATGTCCCGTTCTGCATTCAGAGAATGTATGTTTTGCAATTTTTTCAACAGAGTCAGAAATGAGACCAACCGATACTGACTATACTCAAGGTTACAAAGTCATGTTACCTAATGGCTTCCTATTCCTGCTGGCCTCTGAGGTACTGCTCAGAATCTCCAGTGGTTTTATGGGAAGAGGTCTTGCTAAAGGTAAAACTTTAGTTGACAATTCACATTCAAATGCAGGGCTCAGTGGATGCTCTAAATGGGATCTTTAAAGAACCTGTACCAATGAACCGCTTCAGACCAAAGCAAGGATCACATCTGAAGAACTATATTTTCTGGAAAAAAAAAAATTGGGTCTTACTTTGGTTATGACATTTGCTTATTATTCACCTATCGTGTAGTTATAATGCTTGTTTTCTTATATAAATGACTTTTTTTCCAGTATTTTGTTGATGGATGTGACCCATACTCAGAAGATCTGTAGAAACCATAAAGAAGAATAAGCTAACATTTATAGGTGTGAAGTTATGCGGCAGTTGCAAGGTAAAACTATCAGCTCTTCTGATACTTTGGTTATTACCTAATGGATTTAAAGCCATGTTTGGTTAATGTGCCCTTAATGTCACAAATAACGCAGGCACTGCCTAACGTAAGGTCCATGTCGGATAACACATTCCAAACAAATTCATCGGCCATGGTATACGCTTCTCCCTATTTATATATGTGCTATCTTTACACCTTCACCTGAACGCAAATAAATATAACATTGCTCCCATTCTATCTACAGGATCTTACAACAACAGGGCAACTACCTAACCGTAAGGAGCCGATGATTCAATCTTTGTTTCCCACCAATGAATATACACTGATGGACGAACAGAATACTCCATCTCAACAGAGACTATCGTTTGAACAAAATACATCTGAAAGAGAGCAACTAGCTCACGACGAATCCAACATCGAGACTATTAATATAGAAGATCACATCATTGTACCAGGTGTAAGTATTTCTAGCCCTCACATTCCGTAATGTTTATCTCTCCCATGCCAGCAGTTGCAGCACATTAAAGATAAGACAAGCTAATCAAAATACGTAACGATCTAACAATAGCACATCACTGCTGTCTAAACATTATTACCATGTGTACTTGACGATTCGAATACTATTTAATTCACATTATTTCAGAGAGGTCTTTATCACATTGCCTCAACACGATGCTAGCCTTTCTGATTCGAATAAAACACTTCATATTTATGTTCTTAACAGGTTGAAAGAATTGTATATATTACAAGGCAACTCCTCCTAGAGGAGGTATCCAAGAAATTACATTTACCAATACGTTCATCAGGCACTACCTATGAAAGCGATAACCAAATTAGAGGTTGGGTCACAATGGTCATGCCATTAACATCGGATTATCAGAACAAAGAGGAACAAACATTCTATGGAGAATTAGCTAACACAGTATATGATGCAATGGAAAATGCAGCCCACATAGTTATTCTGCATCTTCAGACCAACAAGAATATCAAGATCAAAGATGCTAACTACGAAAGCCTATGCACTACACGTCAAAGCTTCAAGACCGAACAATGTTGGGTGGATCTCTTTCTTGAACACGCTCCTGCTGCAACCAATACTACTCATATCATTAAGGACAGACACAACAGGCTGCAAGATCAAATCCAATGTATCTATCAGAAAAATATTGGTTTCCTCCCTATTGATACCGCAGATTCACGTAGCCATTGTTAAGGATATATTATCTGTTATAGATATAGATAAGTCCCTGTTATAGATAGAGTCCTATTCCTATTCCTTTCCCCTCATGTACTCTATATATTGTGGCCTTTGGCCCTCATATTCAATACAAGTCATATTCATAACATGGTATCAGAGCTTAGGTTCAAACCCTAGCTTCATCCTTCCGCTGTTTTAGATCTAATCTGCTGCCCCGGGAGGAGGAGACTCCCGGGGCGGCTCCCGCGTCGCACTCGCGTCCTTCCAACTCCTTCAGCCGCCGCTCACGTTATCCGCGTCGGGCTCTTGCCGGGCCAGCCATCGCTGCAGCGGCGTGCTCGCCGCCAGGCTCTTTGCGCCCCGCCCGGCTCGCCGCGACGTCGCCTCCTCGTCTGGATCGTCGATCTCCAGCATCCTCTATGGGCACCACCCCTCTGACGTCTTCCGTGCGCTCCGCAGCCATCCGGACGAAGCCGCCTCCTTCGGATCTGCTCCGGCACCCGCCCGCTCGGCTACCTCTGTCGGTTGTCTCCATCCGGCGACGACTCATCTCGGCTCTTGAGCGGCCGACCCTGCTCTCGGCCGGATCACCACGACATCGGCCTGTGCCCGAGCGAGAAAAAGACGAGCCGTCTGACCGCAGCGACGCGCATCTTCTGTCGGGCGTCGATCCGGTTGTCAGTTTTGCCTGGTTGATCGCGTACGCCGACATCGGTCGCCGCCTTCGCCGGAGGAGCCGTCTTGCGATCTTGTAGTCGCCATCGGCTGCCGTCGATGGCTTGCATGTCGGTTTTGTCGTCACCCGTAAGGTGCTCGCCAAGCCACTCGATCAGACTCCAACTCTCCGTCAAGCAAGCAGCCGGACTCCAACAATCAAGCAAGCAGCCGACCGGTTTGGCTTGCATGTCCATCGATCAAGCAAGCAGCCGGACTTCAACAAGATCTCAACATCATTCTCTTGGTATTCAGAAGAAGAAACAATCCAGTATCTCTCAACAGAAGAGTAGAAGCTCAGCAAAATCTACTGTGACCAAAGGAATCAATAGATATGAATCATCAACTTGACTAATTTCCAAGGAGATTTGTTGAAGATCGGTTTTAGCAGCTCCGCCGTCTTAGTCTCCAGGAGCTTCTCGTGAGGATAAGATGTGGCTTTCTTCAAGTCGGTTTGACTCGAAGCCTACTCTTTTCGTCGGCTCGGTTTTCAGTTGGCTTCGACTCTTTGTCTCACCTCGGCTCCGGCTCTGTCTCATTCAGTCGGCTCTGGCTTTTCCGGCTTATTTAGTTGGCTTATATTTTCTTTAGTCTTCCGTTGCGTCCATCCAAGTCTTTAGTATCTGGATTCCGTCATCGCTCGGCTCTTTTATCGGCTTGGCTCTTTTTGTCAACTTTTATATACCTCGGCTCGGCTTATTTTGTCGGCCTCGTCGGTTCTTCTTTGTCGACTCATCCCGTCGGCTCTTTTTCGTCGACTCTGCCATACATTCGACTTTTCTTCGTCGATTTGGCTTCTTCGTCGACTCTGCCATACATTCGACTTTTCTTCGTCGATTTGGCTTCTTCGTCGACTCTGCCATACATTCGACTTTTCTTCGTCGATTTGGCTTCTTCGTCGACTCGTCTCCATCGATTCGGTTCTTCTTCGTCGACTCGTCCCGTCGGCTCTTCTTCGTCGACTCTGCCATACATTCGATTTTTCTTCGTCGATTTGGCTTCTTCGTCAACTTTTCTTCACCGACTCGGTTCTTCGTTGGCTATCTTCGTCAGCTCGATTCTTCAGGAGTTACATACTACGACGGCTACTTCAAGACTATGACTCTAGATTTTTCCTTTTTAGTTCATCTCTTCCAAATGCAATGCTATTGCATACGCCTTGCATTTGTGAGGGGGTGTTAAGGATATATTATCTGTTATAGATATAGATAAGTCCCTGTTATAGATAGAGTCCTATTCTTATTCCTTTCCCCTCATGTACTCTATATATTGTGGCCTTTGGCCCTCATATTCAATACAAGTCATATTCATAACAGCCATAACATTGATCCCCACGAAATATCATTGGTTTACACTGGGACACATCCAGCAACTACTCCACAAGAGCTCTTAGCCTATGATCTACTTAATCTACTCCAGTACAAGCATGCTCCAGAAGATCATATTCCAACAACGAATGGCAAAAAATGCTTCGGTATATGACAGCAGAATAGTACCTATGCCACAACAGTATATGGTTCTTTCTAAATTCCCTGTCAAAGCATCTTATTTCGTACATAAAACAGGCATCTACATATTCTAACCAATTTCTCTGTTATGCTTACAGGACACACATTATATATCAGGTTGCTCTGTCCGTCACAGCCTGTGTTGACTATCACCAAAACGTAGTGGCTTATAAGGGCTCTAGCCACACGCTTCTCCTATGCTTATCTCCAACATATCCTTACATATACATATTGTACCAGTATGTTCACATAGTAAACTGATGATACCAATACTCACAATACCACCATATCAGAATAGCTGTCTACCTTAAACATGTGACCTTATTGTTATCAACTGATGGACAACGTCTGTACCTATATATAACAGGTCATGGTTTAATGTATCACTCTTTATGTTATCCCCTAATCCTGTGTATCTGATCCAAAAGCTCTATTATTATTATTATTATTATTATTATTATTATTATTCATAACTAACATAAAACTACTCCTTCATGGCCCCTAAGCTTCTATCAAAAATTACTAGGATATATTTTTGTACATAGATTACTTTTTCCAACGATTCTGCTAAAGCGATAATCTGAGTATGCGGATTACAAAATCTAGAACACCATTTTTGTTTTTATTTTTCAGAGCATGGCAAGTGTTTACCACGCTTTACGAAATTCCCTGAACTTCTAGATGCATACTATAGAGGTTTCATATCAGAATTCTAACATAACTGTCTAGCATTTACCTGCTTACCATAATAAATCCTCTTTGCTGTCACAACCTAATCAAGCATTATTAAGATCATTTACGAAATTCCCTGAACTTCTAGATGCATACTATAGAGGTTTCATATCAGAATTCTAACATAACTGTCTAGCATTTACCTGCTTACCATAATAAATCCTCTTTGCTGTCACAACCTAATCAAGCATTATTAAGATCATTGGCTGTACTGTTACTAACATTTGCCTATTATAACTGATTAACTGTTGAGTTAATCAACAAAACGCTGAAACCCGAATAAAATATTTAGATTTGTTGGTCCACAGCTAATATTGTTTCCCATACCGTTCTTCCATTGAATTACATGCTTGATAATTATTGTATTTCATCTTCCCTCCGATGTTAATCTTCAGTTAAAAAAATTAAGCTTACCTTTACATTCCTATATTATTTTATGCCTTGCCTCTATCAGGTCAACAATATCATTAACGGCGCAGCGTAGCGCGCAAATACTTCCTAGTGATGTCGATCGCAGCAATTTATCATCGATCGTGCTTCAACCGTACCAAATCTAGTATATATACATCTTATCTCGTCTCCCATTTCCTTTCCGTTTAAAGCAACTCTTCTTCTACAATCCTCTACAGCTTGTTCCAAGCGACGATCCATCCATCCATCTCATCTCCGCCGCCACCGCGCCCGCCGGACACCGCACCCGACGCCTCCACCGCGCCCACCGCCATTGATCGTGCTTCAACCGTACGTGCGTAGTTTGTAGGAGTAATTAATTAGCTAGGGATCGATCGTAGTCATCAAAAGATCGACTATATAGATGAAATTAAATATCGTACGTGAACTTTTGCACGTACCATATCGTTTGTTGTTTAATTCTTCTGTAAACTTAACTAGGTAAGGTTGCGCGCGTTGCCACGCCGTGCGAAATTCTTCTGTAAACTTAACTAGATAAGGTAGGAAGATCTAAGAGTTTTTTTGTTCACTTGAGTTTTTTTTTAAAAAAAATACGCTAGGTAGGAACTGTCGACGAATTTGCGCAACAACGGGCCTTTCGCCAAAAAAATGAATAATACATTTTTTGGTAAATATTAGATTTCGAGTTGACAAAAAAATATTAGAGATCGAGTTGGGGGGAAAAGTATAGAGATATAGATGTACACATATTTCTGTTGACGAAAATATTTTTTTCAGAAAAAACGAAGAAAGGACCTGGACGTAAGGAGCAGGGACCTATTTGTTATTTTTGGACCCGATCGCTATCCTGAAAAATTAGAAAAGGGCTCGTTCGAGATTTGTATTTAGCGGGGGGCTTTTTCGTAAATTAAATAGCTGAGGGACCTAAACGCAAATTGAAAACGATTTTCTTGCTCTCACAAAAAATTACAAAGGACTTTGTTGTAATTTTATAGGGATCTATCCATAATTTAAAGAAAATGGAGAGACTTTTTCGTAAATTGGGGGGAGCTGACGTGAAGTAGCTGTGAGCTCGGCAAAACTTCCAGGGATATTATTGAAAATTTAACACAATTAATTAATATATACTCTTGTGTCTAGTGCAGGGTTAACAAAACCGAACGAAATTCGCGGTTTTCGTTCGGTTTTCGAGATTTCGAGTCCCACCGAAATATAAAACCGATCGGTAAACCGATCCAGTTCAAAAAAAAAAATCAAAAAATTTTAAAAAAATTATGCTATGTAAATCGAGCGGTTTTTCGAGAAAACCGATGAAAACCGCTCAAGAAACCGATCGTCCAAAAGGTTCAACTCGCCGAGCGGTTTTTCGAGAAAACCGAATGGTTTTCGTTTTTTTTAATTTGTTTTGAATGTTTTTTGTTCAAATGCTCGGTTTTGAAACTCTTCGGTTTCTAACGATTTTCCAGCGATTTTTAGCTTGATATTTTCGAATTTTCAATTTCGGTTTTTCATCGGTTTTTTCGGTTTCGGTTTTGTTAAGCCTGGTCTACTGTCTCAAATCAGCCCCGCATGCGGCCGGTGGGGTGTTTGGGGCTCTGTAGACAGTGGAACATATATATATGTCGCGTCTCCCTCCCTTCCCCCATTTCCTTTCCAAGAAACACGTCTTCTGCAATGATGTACAGCTCACGCACCATCTCATCGCCCGCCGCGCCCTCTCACGCCCGCCGCCGACCGCGCTCAGCTCTCCCACCTCACGCACCATCTCATCGCCCGCCGCCCCCTCTCGCGCCCGCCTCCCACCGCGCTCCTCCTAGCCCTAGCTCCCCCACCTCACGCACCATCTCATCGCCCGCCGCCCACCGTGCTCCTCCACCTCACGCACCATCTCGCGCCCGCCGCCCACCGCGCTCCTCCTAGCCCTAGCTCCCCCACCTCACGCCCCATCTCATCGCCCGCCGCCCCCTCTCGCGCCGCCGCCACTGCGCTCGGCTCCCCACCTCACGCACCATCTCATCGCCCGCCGCCCCCTCTCGCGCCCGCCGTCCGACCGCGCTCCTCCTAGCCCTAGCTCACGCCCGACGGCCCCTCTCACGCCCGACGCCCACCGCGCTCCTCCTAGCCCTAGCTCCCCCACCTCACGCACCATCTCATCGCCCGCCGCCCCTTTTCGCGCCCGATCGCCCGACCACGCTCCTCCTAGCCCGACGCCGCCACCCTCCACGTACTGATCGGTTTCTCTCTCCGTGGTTGGAAGGCGATGGCGCTGCCGGAGCTGATGGGCCCGCCCTACGCACCCTTGCAGCGCGATCTCGCGGTAAGCTCTCGATCATTACATTTCCACCAACCCATATGACTGCGCCACTGCTTTCTCCTCTTGCTGCGCCGCGCTGCCCCTCTGCTTGGCCGTGCATCTAGGGATGACAAAAATACTCGTGGGTCTGGGTCCGGGTCCGGGTCCAAATTTGGACCCACTGGTATATTAGTTTGGGTCCAGGTCCGGGTCCACGGAGGTTGGACCCGGATCCGGATGTTGGCTTTTGCCCAAAACAGAACGCCCTGCTTGACTCTGAACTTCCAGACAACCAGCGGACTTCAAAGCAGACTTCAGAGTAGAGGTGGGCGTCGTGCCGTGCCGTGCCGGCCCGGCCCCCGGGCCCATCGTGCTTCGGGCCGGAACCGTGCCGTGCCACGGCGGCCCCATCGTGCCACCGTCTGGCCCGACTAAGCCTTTGGCGAGCCAGCCCGGCCCATTTGCCGTGCTGCCGTGCTCGTCTGCGGCCAGGCCGAGCGACCAGTTTCACTATTGTGACAAGCAAAGAAATAAAATGCATCACTACTACTAAACTACCTATTTTAATTATATAAGAGACTAATCACATCAACAAAATGTCAAACATAAATGCAATGCTTGAGATGCCATGAATCAACAATATATGCCAACTTTTAGGTCTTAATCCGTGATTTCGTGCCCGTTCGTGCCGTGCCGTGCCGCCCATCGTGCCTAGTTCTCAGGCCGAAGACGACTGCTCTGATTGCGTCTTGCGGCCGACCAAGACGGAACCGTCTGGCCGGGCTTAGCACCGGGCCATCTCGTCGTGCTTCGGGCTGGCCCAAAAGAGCTCGGCCCAAATGCCCACCTCTACTTCAGAGAAAAAACACAACACAGAACTTGGCGCTGCTTCACATCGCAGCTTTTCCTGGAGATTTCATTGCTATAAATAGCTTATTGTCTTACAAATAGAATCGACTTCAACCGCTAAAACTGAGGCTAATTCTAACCTGAACTGACTCGGACTCTCAACTTGGACTGTTTACAATACGGCAAAAAACTTTCAGAAAACACAGAGTCTTAACGACTCGTATACGGACTGGGACACTAAAGCAGGATTACAACTATCACCGGACCCGTTACCATCCCTACGCGCATCTCGCCCTCGCACTGGTCGTTGAACAATCTAATAGACCATATGGTTTTGGACCTATTTGGAATCTCACCATGACACATGAAGCAGCCACACGGGCTAGCACAGATTGCTAATAGGTGACTAATTCGTTGAGCAATCTAATAGACCATCTGGTTTTGGACCTATTTGGGTGTTGTAAGCATAAAAGTTGAGGTTGCAACTATTGACAATTAGATATGAGTCATGGTGGGAGTTATATAACCATGTCAAGGCAGTAATTAAGCTAAGGGGAGTGTACAGGTATATGTTTTTGTCTTAGCTAACATCTAAATTTTGGACCGTTGGATACCTCACCCGAATATCACCGGGCCGTTAGATCAAACAATAGGATCGGATGTAATCGATACTTTCGAATCTCAACAAGGATCCATTAATGGTCCTAGATTTAGGTGATTTCAGCAAAAAAAAACATCCAAATGGTGTTTATCAAATCCTATAAGCTAAACTACATGTGGTAGCTAGTTTCGGCTTGCATGGTTTCTTCTCTGTACGTATCAGTCGAGCTGTGATATCCAAAAACTTGACTACTGATGAATATTAATTGCAGGCCATCCCGGTATGTGAGTACCAGGTGGGCGGTGGAGTCGAAGTTTATATCGGCATGATGGAAAGAAGGAAGGCACGCCAAAGGTGATTGCACCCACCATTTTCCGTGGCGTCCCTGTGACCCGGCTCCTAATCCGGTCACGAGGAGACAGCCACCACATCATCAGGCCGGTCTCTGATTCTGGCGCCTGACACCCACGTGGATCTTCTCATTAGAGATATCAACTCCTATCTTGTTGCCTTCCGTCGTGGCTCAGGAGGCAATTGGGGCACCTGGTTTCGCTTCGATGACTTGCCTGTGCCTGGATTTCTAGTCGCCCAGGCTATGGGAGAGAAGTCGAACCACAAGGACAGGTATGGCGGCTATCTCTCCTTTACATATATGTAGAGCTCTGTTTTATTCTGTTTACGATTTGCCCGTTAGATCTGATTAATATATTGTATTGTATGTATGCATGCATGTAGGGAGAAGACTACCGTGGGAGGCTATCATGCCTTGGTCGACATGTTTTATGCTCTCGCTTTCTTTGAAGACGGCCGTGTCCATCGTGCTCAACTCCAGAGGGCTCTTTCCCGGGCCATCGTGATGTTCTGTGAGTCCACACGACTCCGTTCTATATTTGATCGGGTGGTAGCAGATATTGTACAAGATGCACCAGCAAGTCCACTAGAAGACAAGGTTTGGTGTCGGGTGCACTCCTGGTCGTCTCTTTCGGTAGACCTGCTAAATTCTAGAATATGGCTCGCTCAACCCGATGGCAAGGAGGAGGAAGTTCAATTGGGCGATTATAAAGATCGTTGTGACATACACACCTTCGACCAGCTTATGGGTGAGATCATGCTGGCACTTAATGAACCCGAATTTTTGATAGATCCAGATGTCGAAAAGAAGCGCCAAAAGCACCGGGAAGCGGGTATTCCAGAGCCCGGCTTCCAATTTGTGTAAGGTATGATCTGTGGCAACTGAAATCGTTTAAATCTGTTCAGTTTTTAGTTTGACTCATGGTTTCAAAGAATTAAGCCATGATGCGGTGCTATCTTTATCTGTTTTCTGAGTAGGTGGCTAGTCACTGGCACTTTTCAGAATCCTGTTAGGCTGTTCAGATTGCATGCTTCAGGTTTTTCATCTTTTTACTCTCACAAGTACAGTTATAAATGCGGAGCCAACAAATAGCTACAGTGTGGTAACGGCGTCTGTTTTCCTGCCAATTTATACTATGCAAACATTCCTAGTTACAGTAATATGCTTTTTCCTGAAAAAGTTTCTACGGCCCTTGAATATTATGCAAGTTTGTTATTTTTCTGACATGAGCATATCTACTGATTTCTAGAGTGAAGAGTATACAGTCGATCCACGCCATCTGACACTTTTGGCACCACCTGCTGGTGTGTTTAATTTGGAAATTGTTACAGAAATCTATCCTCAGCTCAACACATCTTTGGAGGTACAAGCTATTTTTGAATGAGGCAACTGGGCATGAATTGTACTAGATAGGAATACAATTGATTTTTAAAACACTGGTGTCCCCTTCTAATTTCTTCTAATCTTACAGGGTCTTTACAAGTCGACTGGTAATTTTTCTACCCAGTGTGAAGCAGAAGGGTTCCGAAAAATTACCTACTTTCAGGTAGCTTGTCTTCTTGGATAGCTATGATCTATAGATGATCACAATGCTGGTCTCTATTCTTTATGAATGTAGGACAGCATATATTGAACCTAAGTATGCATGTGTTATACATAACATACCTATCGAAGGACATGTTTTGTCTCTGTCAAAGATTATGATTTGCATTTTTTTTGTGGCAATTCATCAAAGCATGACTTACATTTGGAAATTTTAAAGGCTACTGCAGGATCGCCCAGATGTGATGGCAAAATATACTTGCCGTATTGAAGCTGATAAAAAACTGTATCCAGTATTGTTGTCCAATGGGAATCTTATCGAACAGGGTGATCTTGAGGTGCACCAACTTGCTAACGCAATAATCAAAGTTAACAAAGTGATGATCACTGAATGTCATTTCTAAACATATGATTTTTCTTAACTGTAGGGTGGTAAGCATTATGCATTGTGGGAGGATCCCTTCAAGAAACCAAGCTACTTGTTTGCTTTAGTTGCTGGTCAGTTCGATTTCCGAGAAGACTCATTTGTTACATGTTCCGGCCGCAAAGTAACACTTCGAATTTGGACTCCTGCTCAAGATTTACCAAAAACAGCACATGCTATGTATTCTCTTAAAGCAGCTATGAAGTGGGATGAGGAGGTTGGTCCAGATTCAATTGCCCTATTATTTTTCTGTGATATTTTTTAAGATCATTGGCACAGTTCTTAATCTGATTATTAATGCAATTCTACATTTGAATTTGTGCCAGGTTTTTGGTCTTGAATATGATCTTGATTTGTTCAACATTGTTGTTGTCCCTGATTTCAATATGTAAGTATTTTTCTTATTTTCATCAGCATGCTGCAATTTTTGTTCATTACTAAGACTTGTCCTTTTTTTAATGTTACTTGTGTTATTTGCAGGGGAGCAATGGAGAACAAGACCTTGAATGTAAGAATTTACCTGTGCTTAGGGTCTTAGGGAATAAATCAACACCAATAATCTTCTTACACTCTGTTATCAATGTACAGATATTTCAATCTAGACTTGTGCTGGCATCACCCGAAACTGCTACTGATGGTGATTATGCTGCAATTTCGTGTGTCGTTGGACATGAGGTATATTCATAGAAATGTTCATTTTTTTTCTGTCACCATATTTGTTGTGGCCGCAGAAATTTAAGTGGATTTCATTGTACTGCTGATATTGATTGCTTATTATTTTTGCAGTATTTCCACAACTGGACTGGGAATAGGTATTTATCTTAACAACATGGCCGTACTGGATGCATATTTTAATTATATTTTGTGTTCCCAAAAGAAAATGTATTTTGGTTGCTTTATCCCTGATTGCATCTTTACTCGTGTTTTTCAGCTTGTTGTAATACTTTTATTGATTTCATGATCTTCAAATAGTTTTGAATCTTTCAACAAAAATTATTTATGCAACTGCCAAGTGCCAACTAATGCTTTGCGCCTTTTCCCGATGAGATCACAATCACAATTAGTTGTAGTTAGGGATAGCTAGGATGGGAACAATCTCCTTATGCCTATCTTATTGCAGAGTGACTTGCTGTGATTGGTTCCAGCTAACTCTGAAAGAAGGATTAACTGTCTTTAGGGATCAGGTGCTGATGCAGTAGACCATATGTTATCTGCTGCAAGCTTTGTTTTGATCTTGCTCCACTAATTAATTTGGCCATGCAGGAATTTTCGTCATATCTTGGTTGTCGCACAGTAAAACGCATAGCTGATATCTCAAAACTTAGAACCTATCAATTTCCTCAGGTTTTTTACATTTGCACTGTGTTACTGCATTCTAATTAGTTTGATGCAGATGCAATTTCTGCAATAAACTGGCTGATACATGATTTTCTTTTTTGGTTTTAACTCTCTACTTTTCCCCTGATATCCAGGATGCTGGGCCTATGGCAGATCCTATTCGACCTCATTCGTATATCAAGGTGATCATACTTAATTGTCAGTTGTTTGAATTAATTACTTAATAACTTACAACTACCATAAAGATTTAGTGTATGATTCTTTTAATTTGACTTGCAGATGGACAACTTCTATACTGGTGAGTTACTGAGTTGCTTTGTCTATGAATTATGATGAACACAATGAGATGTACAACACCATTAACTGAATATTTTCAAGCCCCTGCTGAACCTTGTAAACCTTATCTGATGAATCTTCTTTTTTGACTTTTGTGGACAATCTGGCAGTTACGGTACGTATTTTTGTTATGTATCTATTAGTCAATCCTTGTAATACTTGGAACGTTCTGACATTCTCTTTTGCTGCTTTCTACTTCTTCATCCAATGGTTATGGGATTTCATCACAGGTTTACGAAAAGGTTCGTTGATTTGACATTTTCTTTTCATTTTGTGTACCTTAAAGAAAACCACCGTGGGATGTAAACTATGGATATGTACTTGTTGTAGGGTGCTGAAGTTGTCAGAATGTACAAGACAATGTTTGGAGCTTCAGGTTTTCGAAAGGTAAAAGTCAAATCTGGAAACCATGTTGATGGTGTCTTTTTCCAAGAATAGTAAATATATAAAAAAGCAATAAAATGTCGATTATTCTCTTATCTTTTGGCCGAAAAAGAGGCCCTTAAAATCCAGGACATTGCCTTGCTATGAACTTCCTACATGTTATGTTTGCCCTGGGATCTGTCTCTTTTCTTTAGTTATCGAACATGTGTTATTTGTTCATTTGATTTATTTACCAGCCTGTCTTCTTGTGTAGGGCATGGATCTGTACTTCCAAAGACATGATGGGCAAGCTGTGACTTGTGAAGACTTTTACACAGCCATGTGTGATGCAAATAATGCCCAACTGCCAAACTTTTTACAATGGTGGTATACATCTATCTTTCAACTGTGTTAAATGTTGCAAACACAATCTGATTTAGGAAGAACCATCCAATAGGTACTCTCAGGCAGGTACGCCTACTGTTAAGGTAACTTCTTCATATGATTCAAGTTCTCAGAGATTTTCTTTGAAATTTAGGTAAGCTTCCACACTCTCCAGTTTTGAATTACTTCACAGAACTTGATAGTTACCCTCCATTTTCAGCTAAATCCATCCACTCCTTTTAATCTTTTTTGTCAATCAGCAACACTAGCCTGATGTTTGCCATGGTGGTAGTGCGGTTTAGGGTTACTGTAGATCCGTGTGGTTTTCTAGTTTGGGATCGAGTTCTGGTTTTCTAGTTTATAGATCCAGGCGGGGTTACTGCGTTGATGGATGGATGCATGCATGCTAGTGATTTCTTCTTCCATCATAAATGAGCACGACGGGCTTCGGGCCGTGGCGTCCCGGACTGACCCAGCCCGGAAAGGCAAGCGGGCTAGCTCTTCTAAGTGGTTTGCTGGTTGAATTTAACCAAGAACTAGCTCTTCTTGCCTGCCTCATGTTACCTTAATCGACAGGACTACTAGCATATGCAACTTTATTCCTGATATTTTAGTCCTAATGTCGAGGCTTGCTACACCGTTTTGTTTTATTTTTATTTTACCGATAAGGTTCTTAATTAACTAATTACAAAAAAGAAACTCTATAGCTAGGGCTTGCTATCGAGTTTAATGAGTTATCATTAAGCTTATTTCAAAATTGATATAGTTCAATATAAAATCGTTTTACTAATCATTTAAATGGTTATTTCAAATTCGAGCTGACGAACCACTACCGAGCCGAGCCTTGTTAACATTTTTTCGCTCGAAATGGATTTATTTCGATTTTAAACCCATTAACTACTAAATTTTGATTCAAACCCTAACAGCTTTTTTATCGGCTTTATCCGTAACACCCGTCACAGTCGTTTCGGGCAACGTATCTAGTGGTAATGAGACATTATGTGCTAACATGCTAATCTAACTATCAGCCATTATATCGATAAGCAATTAGATTTCTTTTGTGGACTCCTCATTCTGTTTTTTGTTGTGTTAATTCCCTATGGAGATTGCTAATTCCTTTTGAGATGTTATGTAGGCAAAATATCTAGATATATTTGTGCCGCCATTAATCACCAAGTGGCAACAACTTGCCAACTCTGAAAAAGACCTATTTCCACTGCTTGAATGCTTTACATCTATCGCACAGGTACTGTTTTTTTCATCTACCTTCAAGAATTCCTTAATGTTGCAGCAAAGCAACTGGTAAGTATATTATGTGTGATCCATCCAGTATTATCTCGAATTTTTCCTCACATAATTTCATTGCTGCAGAACCCCCAATATGTAAAGGATGTTGTATCAGTAGCTAACAATGCTTGTTGGGCCATTGGAGAATTGGCCATCAAGGTCTGTGCCACCTAGCAATACTAGATTAATATTGCACATAGTTTAGGTGTTTCCTCCTCCTGGGAAAGTACATTATTCTTGAAGGTGCCCCGATTAGTTTTGTCAGCATATACCTTTGTTTGATGCTTCTAGTGCCAATCGTTTTGACATATGCTGCCACTTGTCACATGGCAACCAAAACTGCTTGCATGTCTGACTGTTTATATTCCTTTCCAGATTGGCAAAGAAACTTCACCCGTGGTAATCACTGTTGTTTCATGCTTGGTTCCTATTCTAAAATCTCCAGATGTAATTGATGTTTTAATGCTTTCTTACCATGTTTTCTAGTTGAGTGAGCATGTCAGCTAAATGTCTGTGTGTTGTGCCACATTAACAGGGCTTGAATAAGTCACTTTTTGAAAATATTGCAATCACCCTTGGGAGGCTTTGCTGGGTCTGTCCAGATATTGTGGCCCCTCATATGGACCATTTCATGCAAGCATGGTGCAATGCCTTGTGCATGTAAGCAGGTACATTAGTTGAGTCTCCCATTTTTCTTGTTGTAAAAAGTTCCCTTTCCCACCTGTATGGTCTATATTATATGTAAGAAACTAACGAAATATTTATTTCCCCTAGATGCTTGGAAGTGGGGGTTGGGAGCGGTGCATGCCCACCCTTGAACCAGCAGTTGTGCAGAGATTAGCTAGGTACGGAGTATGAGGATGTCAAGAAATTTCTGTTATTTAGGCCCTGTTTGTTTGCCCTATGGATTATATAATCCAGCTTATATAAGTTAATGTGGCCAACAAACAATCTAGATTATAATCTAGATTATATAATCCAAAGCAGCAGATTATAATAATCTATAAGCAGCCATTAGGGTGCTTATCTTTTCATAATCCAGCTTATTTTATTACTACATTCTCAAATACCCTGTAAACTTCAGGTATATTACCCACCATTGCCATTATACCCTGTATACAGCACGAATCGTTTTTCTTCCAAACTCGCAACAACTCCACATGGATCCGATGGGTATCATTGGCGGGGCGGCGGAGATTGGAGGCGACCGACCCGGCCCGGCGGAGATCGGACGCGGCGGCCTCGGCGTCCTCGGCGCGGCGGAGATGGGAGCCTGCGGTCTCGGCGCTGCGGAGATGCAAAGCGACTTCGTCGGGGCGACGGCGCAAAGCGACGTCCTCGGGGCGACGGCGCAAGGAGTCGGCAGCGGCGACGCCGGGAGGCCGCCCCATCCTTGAGCGGAGAGCGCTCGCCATGGGGAGCGGCGCTTGGATGCGGCAATGGATCGTTCGCGCAGAGGGGCGGAATCGGGGCGAGGGCGCGGCGGGTCGGCCTTTTCACGGCGGCACCGGGAGGTGGGCTGGGCGACGGCCTGGGTGCGGCCTTGCTCGGGCGCGGCATGGGAGGACTGGCTGCTCGCTCGAGCGCCTCTGGAAGCGCCATTGCCGCATAAGCACCAAAGGGCGGGGGGAGGCGACCTCTGCTTGAGGTTCCATACAAGCCCCACGATCTAATCCGACCAATTGATCTTGATGGTGTGCATGTTGGTGTCGATGAGGAATCGAGGGCGTGCGAGCCCTCTTTGGAGTCCTTGGAGCAAACTTGGTGAGTAATATTCATCTCAAATATGTACTGCTTTTCTTTGTGTGCTAATTGTTTGGTATGAATTGCTTAATATACGGATAGTAGCTGTCAAGATAGGGATTAGTTTGGTATGAAATGTTTTGCTGTGTCTGATATTGTCTGTCTGATCTAAAGCATGAAAAACGCAATGAAAACAAGGAAATTCCTTTGCATCTACCGTAATAAGTGCTTTTCCAGATATCTGAATGACAAGGAAAATAGTACCATGAAGAAATCATCTTGTAACTAACTCTGACAGTAGGTTATAGGCAGCCTATAGAAGCTCAGTTACCAAACAGGACTATCACAATCTGAATTTTAAGAGCAGGCATTTCAATTAACCCATGCTACTGGGAATGAATATTTGAGGCAGTCCTCTCTGAAGAACAAAAAATGGGGAAGAAAAGAATAGATGAACTAGTTGTTACCTCTAATTTGTTGGGATTACACTCATTAGGCTTATATTGCTTCTCATCATGCTCTACAGAAAAGTGAGAATATTGAAATGGTGGTTCATTCAAGGGTACTCGACTCTTTAAAAGCTTTACCACTCTTGAGCTCTGACACTAGCATATCAAGTTTTAATTCCGTCTGTCATCTTCATTAGATCTTTCAATTCTGAATCCATTGTTGCGCAAAATCCTTCAGTCCAATAACCATCGTGTACGATTGACAATATTAGAAAGAGTGACAATATTAAAAATGAACGGATATGCTTGAAACAGCTAATGAAACTGTATTTTTTTGTTAAACTTCTAGTGTTGACTCTAGCACTAGACAAACCAATAGCTAAATGAAATGTTACTCTAGCACCAGACAAACCTAGCTAAATGAAATGTAGCTAAAGCTCCTTCATTAGCCCATCTAGTGCATATAGTAAGAGAATTTTTTAGAAGCACTCTAGTGCATATAGTGACTAATCTAGAAAACATTTGGTGTTTACAAATTGGTTTACTGGATACTTTGGTGTTCTGTTTCTCTGCATGTGAGTTGCTTATGCCAATCTCTTGGTCTTTTCCCCAGTTATAGTATTATTGAAAGGATTGTACAAAGGGCTGAACACATTCTTCTTTGAATATGGCGGACTCTCAGTCTTGTAAAACCAGAACTTATCTTAAATCAGTTCTATAAGGAGTTGCTCCTTCATTCTCTGCATGTGAGTTGCTTATGCAGCAAGCTCAATGGATCCTCTGACAACTAGACATACCTTAGGAAACATCACACAAGTTCTCTTGTTAGTAGTTGATTAATAGTTCATATGCAAAATAAATACAATAACTAGCTAGTCATCTGCCATATCCTAATTGATTTTAAGTTCGTGCTCCATATCCTAATTGATTTTAAGTACACGCCAATTACGCTAATATATGCTTAACTAATCAATTGGTAGTCCAACTAGTTGTGCTTTGATTTGTCTGGCTAAATGCCTTGAGTTGGATGGATCGATACTTCTTCAGTAGTTGATGCATTGCACCCCTGAATTTTGAACCTGTGAGCCATATGTTTTTTTATCTATAGCACTGAATATACCACAAGCTGATCTGAATATTTAAACGAATGGTTGAAGCTGAAAGCATGGTTCCCGTTGCCAAGAAAATGCAATTTTCAGAACTGTGCTGAGCTGAACGAAAATTAATGGTTTCGAGTTTTTGTTCTTCAATTGTTTTTTATGCATGCTCTTCTTATTCACTATCTCACTGTTTAATTTATCATGCATTTAATATATCATGTACATCTGTTTAAATATGTGTATATATGTCATATGGGCCAAATAGAAGGAGAGTTTTGCCAAGGCAGAATGGTCGTCTTCGAACACCACAGCATTTTGTGAGATTTGTGTTGAGGAGGTTCGTGCTGGGAATAGGGCTAATGGAGTTATGAGCATCCGAGGATACAAAAACATATTTGCTAAGTATTTGCAAAGGACAGGTCTTCGTCACTCAAAAACACAATTGAAGAACAAGTGGGATTTGCTAAAGGGGTTGTACGACCACGGCTAAGCATTAACAAAGACTTAACTGGTCTTGGATGGAATCCAACTTTAGGAACTGTGGATGCAAGTGATGAGCAATGGAAACGTATGACCAAGGTATCATACAGTTTGTGTACTATGAATTCCGAATATTGTGTATGTGCTGTATGTAAGACTTACTGTTTTTTTAATTTTTTCCAGGGACACCCTGAATGGAAGAAGTTAAGGACAGGGCCACCAGAGAATGAAGATTTGATGCAGCAGATGTTTGAGAATATTGCAGTGGATGGCTCTGCTTCTTGTGTTCCAGGTGAAATGCATGGAGATCCTAGTGGAATAGGGGGCGGTGATGATGCTTTTGTGGATGGATTCGAGGCCGCTTTTGGAGAAGATTTTGGTGATCCAAAAGAATCACCTGCTGGTAGTGGTACCAATTTGAAGGGATCCTCTTCATTGAAGAGAGGAAGTCCTATTGCAATTTATAGCCCAATGAAGAAAACCAAAAATCCCATGGTTAAGGTTATGAAAAATATACATGCAACCTTGGACTTGAACTGTAACATTGCTAATCAGGTGATGAGAGGTGACATGATGTTCAGCTCAATTAAGGAATGCATGGACTTGGTAGTCGAATGTGGAGCGAAAGAAGGATCAGCTGAACATTTCATGGCAGGACAACTATTTGTCAAAGCTGAACAACGTGGTGTATTCAAGACATTAACTACCAAAGAAGGAAGGCTTCTTTGGCTGAAGAGGTGGTGCGCCAAGGAAGGGTTGATGTAGAAGTTATATTTGGCATTGTTGCATGAATCGTTGTCTTTGTCATGTTGGCATAAAACTTTTTTGTGTCGTTAAGTTTCCATGAACTATGTTACAATGATGGTTACATTATATATGGATTGGTTTGCATTAACTATGTTACAATGATGGTTACATTATATATGGATTGGTAGACTACGAATTTGTATCTATGGATCATTTTGCCTGATTGTATACGTTGTATGTTTGTAGATGGATATCAATGGGAATGAGGAGGATGAGGACGAAGCTATTGTTCTTGCACGCAATCGAGTTGACATGATGAGAAATTTTGGAGCCGTGATATCTGCTTGTGGTATGTATTATGCTGAAACTTATTTGAACAAGTCAAGGAGAATACAACCTATTTTATCAGGATATGAATGGGTTATGAGAACACTTAGCGTTCCACAAGATTGTTATGACATGTTCAGGATGAGTAGACCGCTGATTGAGAGGTTACATGATTTGTTGGTCATATACTATGGTTTGAAGTCAAGTTGTAATATGGACTCTATGGAGGCATTGTGTATGTTTCTATGGACGATCGGTTCGCCCCAATCTTTTGTTCAAGTGAAGAACCGATTTGGGAGGTCAAAAGAAACAATTAGTAGGAAATTCAGTGAAGTGTTGCATAGTGTATACCTCCTATCAGAAGCTTTTGTGAAACCTAGAGATCCACAATTCTCAACAATCCACCCTAGACTTCTAGGGGCACGGTTTGAGCCTCATTTCAACAATTGCATTGGTGCAATAGATGGTACTCATATACCGGTGGTTGTGCCATCCACAAAAATAGTCCAACATGTGGGTCGCCATGGATTTCCAACTCAGAATGTGTTAGCCATATGTGACTTTGATATGAGATTCACTTTTGTTGTTGCTGGATGGCCTGGATCAGTACATGACATGAGGGTTTTCAATGCTGCTTTATTAAAATACGATGATAAATTCCCACATCCTCCACCAGGTATAATCAGATTTGCATTGTCTTCAATTTTTTAACAATAATTAAGTTGTCTTATGTTTTGTAACAAATGTCTAGGGAAGTTTTATCTTGTTGACTCGGGTTATCCGAACCGACCAGGATATCTAGCACCATACAAAGGGACCAAGTACCATTTACCGGAGTTTCGAGCGGGTCCTCGTCCAAGTGGCAAGAAGGAGATATTCAACCACTTACATTCATCTCTTCGAAATGTGATCGAGCGCTCTTTTGGTGTTTTAAAGATGAAGTGGAGAATTTTGTTGCATCTGCCAAGCTATCCAATGCTTAAACAATCTAAAATAATACATGCATGCATGGCTCTTCATAACTTTATTAGAGATAGTAAGTTGGCAGATGAGGAGTTTGATCGGTGTGATGAAGATGAAAACTATATGCCTATGCCTGCATCACAAGGGAGTGCAAGTCAATTGGGAGACGAGGAAGGTGCCATGAATGACTTCCGTGATAATATTGCTACTGCTTTATTTGATAGAAATTTATAATTTTATTATGAGACTGTGTTTTTATTATGAGAATGTGTTTATATGGATCAAATATGGTCCAGTTAATTTATTATGAGACTGTTTATATGGATCAAGTATGATTAATGAGCACTTTCAAAAAAGACGTATTGCTAAATTTATTTTATGCATGCATGGATGATGACAAACACGCTCGATGAAAAATAGAACGACGAGAAAAAATACGATGCAAAAAAAGAACGACAGGACAAAATTGATGAAAAAAACGACAGAAAAATAATGGAGAAAAAAAACAACGAGCGACACATATCCCAGACGACTGTGGAGGATGTGTGCAAGGCACATGGCATCCTCTCAAAAATGGGCAAAAATAGTCAAGGGTACTAATGTCTTTCACCATCTCAAGCTAATAATCCAACACACTCATAATCCAGGAAAACAAACAACCCACCAGCTTATCTGAAGGTAGCTAATATAATCCAACTTATATAATCCAGCACCAATAAGCTGGATTATATAAGCTGGAGAGAGAAACAAACAGAGCCTTATTCCCACTATATCATCGGAGGCAAATAGCAGAAAGTAAGTCAGTCTGGAGTCGAGCGTGTAGCACATTGTGTGTGTGATTCTAATATGATGAGATATATTCTGCCCTGTTGGGATTGTATACTAGTTACAGTCCACACAAGACTGCTCAGAGCATCGTGTGCACAAGTGAGTGGTAACCATCCTCCCCGATACTTTTGCAGACTTTTTTGTTTTCGTGCCCATTGATATTGTCATCCGAACTTATTCTTTAGTGCTCAAACATTATCATCTCCAAACAAAGAGGGTTAAGCAAAGTTATGACATATCACAGATATATGTAGCGAGTCCCAAAGCTTCATTAACATAATTACCACCGCGCAACACAATTACAACATCGATCAGTACTTGCCGCGAATAGACGAAAACATTGACCAGGCGACAGTGACTTTCATTTCGCAGGAGCCAACGTTCAGCGTATCATCGCTTGTACCAGCTTTCTTAGGTGTGAAGACCTTCTCGTCTTCCACAACAACCTTCTCATTATTATCATTCCAACGCCACGCCATGACACAAACCTTGAGCTCCCCCCTAAGTTCAGCAGAAGCAACACTCCGTGAAAGCTCAATCATGCCATCAGCAGTAACAGGCACCTTCTCATTTCCAGAATCAAGTAAGAAGACCGCATTGTCAATACTGGCGGTGCGGGCAGTAAATTGACCACGAAAACCATCTGGCCATGACCCATTAATGACTTGCACACTGATGGTGGCCTCCACAGAGCGAACAACATGGCCGAATGTCAACTCCAGCGTGCTAAGCTTGCTAGTGTAAGCTCCATTAACCAGGCAAGACTCCAACTGGTAAGTATAGTAGTACCACACAGCTAGAAAGCTTAAATCTTTATCCTCAGATTCAGTATTGCCCTTCACTTTCAGGACAACCTCGAAGACCACAGGATCCAGCAACACAACAGCACGGGTAGGGCCTCTCAGTGCTAAATATGGACACTGCATACAACACCGTTAATTAAATAAACAATAATGTTTCATTCATTCCTAATAAGATTAGAGTAGCGCTTACAATCAATCAATCTATGCTGATAAAAGAGGATTTGTCCATTGATATGTATCAAGTGGAGCCTAATTGTAATAGCTTGAATCGGAAATCTGTGCAGAGGCAAACGCAGAAAAAGTAACTCGTGGTGAGCACAATTTGCCAATAACAAATAAATTGAGTTGGGTCGGCAAGCATGTCTGAATCTTTTCTAAAACACAGCTTTGACCACTAATTTCTATCATAATATATTCATAAAACCCAATAAAATTATAATATTATGAAAGCAGTTCTCGAGACAAATCTACACACATGATTTTCATGTATCCAATTCAAATATTTTAAGAGATACTGACGGCCAAAGTTTTGAAAGTTTAATTGCAACTATGTCTAAAACGACAACAAATTGTGACCGGAGGGAGTATATCTTAATAAATCAAAAATTGAGAAATGTAACTAAGATCTTTCAGTATGGAGAAGCAAACAAAGGCCTCTATGGTAACAGTAAATAGGCCACGTAGGTGCACAGGGCAATTTTAGTTGAAAAGATTGCATCAGGCAGCACAGCAAGGAACAAATAAAATGATGAACGATAAGAAATACGAACAACCTCTTCGGTGAGGGTTTGGCAGTCATCCCTCGTGCGGTTGAAGATAATATTGCGATTGTGATCCACCGTGTCGCGGGCAGCAATCATACCAAACACATCGAGGGGCCACTGTAAATCCCCTCTTACTCCTGCGATTTTGACTGAAAAGATCTGTAGTGTATTTTTGATGCTAGCGCAAGCCGGCATAGGGTCGTCGAAGGTATAACGCATGGGGCCGATAGGCGCTGCATGAAGTTCAAATGTTGCAGTAATTAGAGTATGCATGAATGGTATCAATTATGTTAATTGCTGTCAAATTCTGATCCTAAATCTGTCTATCTAGCAAACATCCATCAATCGGATCAGAGTAGAGTACGTAGGTAAACGGATTGATCGCTAAATGGGGAAAAGGTTAGACTGATTTGAGCAAGGAAATATCAATCGAAATACAGATTGCTTGATACCAAACCCTAACCAAGAAATTCAGATTACTCACTGGTGTCGTCGAAGGAACCGTATGTGCCGGCCCAGACGGATTCCCAGAGCTTGCGATACTCACTAGCGTTGCGGGCCTCCATGTCCGACCAGTCTTCGTTCGGATCCGTTTCCTCCTCCGCCTTCCTCAGCCACGCCGCCGCTTCCTCCGCCGCCCGCTTCCTCCGAGCCGCCGCTTCCGCTTCCGCTTCCCCTTCCCAATCGTAGCGGTCTCTCTTCCTCGCCGCCTCCACCATCCCAATCGCCGTCTCCATCTCACACGGGTTGCTGCCGCCGCCGTCGGAAAACCTAGGTCTAGGCTGCTCTTGTCCCCGATCTGATGAATAAATACGTACGTCAATGGGCTTATTGGGCCGGGCCGCCTATCCTATTCATCACCCGTCTTTATTTATGCTCGGGTGTTATACATATTCTGTTAGAGATAGAGTCCTTTTCTTCTCTCCCGCATGTACATGTATATATACTGGCCTATTGGTCTCATGATAAATATAAGTGATATTCATAACATTCAGTACCCTTACCTAGGCCAACTATAAAATCAATCTATTTGACATTTTGACATTAATATTTGCTAAGAGTAACAGAGTCCAATTATATCAGGGATAAGCTTGTGCCATTCTGTTTCTTGAGGGATCTCTCTTGTCTACATTCAGGTTGATCCTGCTGCAGCTGGTGCCTTATATGATAAGGAATTCATTGTCTGCTCGTTGGACCTGTTGTCAGGACTTGCAGAAGGACTTGGTGCCGGTATTGAAAGCCTGGTAAATTCGACTATTTGGTCAATGATGTTTTACATTGAGATATTTGGTTATGATGTATTGTTATTGTTAGATCGTATGAGCGACCCTTGGTTCTCTTTGACCTTATCGATGCTGCTACTCAGTAGAAGATATCCTTCCATGCCTTTAGATCTTGATTGACTTAGTATATTGCTTGTTTCTTTTTTCTTAATACACAAATTATCAGTTTTGTTATGTAGGAAATGTCTTAGGGGTTGTTAAAATGAGATTCTTCTTTACAATAACCACACATAACCAAAGAAGTGATTTCAAGGGATGGAGATTATTCTTAATACTGCTTGTCCTTTATTATAATTTTATTGGGTTTTATAAAATATATTATAGTAGAAATTAGTGGTCAATGCGGCGTTTTGGGGACATGTTGATATCTAAAACGACATGTTTTCGTGACCGGATGGAGTATCTCTTACGACAATTTCCATCCTATGAATAATAACACCTTTTCATATACTAGGTAAGTATATTATGTGTGATCCATCCAGTATTATCTCGAATTTTTCCTCACATAATTTCATTGCTGCAGAACCCCCAATATGTAAAGGATGTTGTATCAGTAGCTAACAATGCTTGTTGGGCCATTGGAGAATTGGCCATCAAGGTCTGTGCCACCTAGCAATACTAGATTAATATTGCACATAGTTTAGGTGTTTCCTCCTCCTGGAAAAGTACATTATTCTTGAAGGTGCCCCGATTAGTTTTGTCAGCATATACCTTTGTTTGATGCTTCTAGTGCCAATCGTTTTGACATATGCTGCCACTTGTCACATGGCAACCAAAACTGCTTGCATGTAAAACTGCTTGCATGTAAAACTGCTTGCATGTCTGACTGTTTATATTCCTTTCCAGATTGGCAAAGAAACTTCACCCGTGGTAATCACTGTTGTTTCATGCTTGGTTCCTATTCTAAAATCTCCAGATGTAATTGATGTTTTAATGCTTTCTTACCATGTTTTCTAGTTGAGTGAGCATGTCAGCTAAATGTCTGTGTGTTGTGCCACATTCCGATGTTGAGACTGTGTACACTAGCGTGATCCTGGACTAGTGCTAAATACACAGAGGGTCCGGATTTGCAAATTCGGATCCCGACAAGATGCCTTTAGATTAGTGCAATTTTTTCTCCTAAAAAAGCATAGAAGCACTTCTCTTTAATTAATCATATTAATTATTTAATCCCTTAGTGAAGTCACTAATTAAGAGACTTCACTTAATTAAATAGCTAATTAAGTCCCATCCGAGCTATACAAGCTCGGTATGTGGCGTGCCCCTCCCTCCCGAGCTTAGTTATAATAAACTACGTATAATAAACTCCGGAGGTTTCTAGCTTACGAAGGCCCCGTCACGTCTCGCTCGTTCGATCGCGGCTTTCGATGACCCAGATTGCTTCGCTCCAAAACTAGACATAAAAACAAAACCGTTCTGCCTCCTCTCGCCCAAGCGGGGCTTGTGGCGCAGTGGTAACGGCATTCCTTCACACGTAGTCGACGCGTGTTCGAGCGCCCGCGGGCGCGCGTGGCGATCCAAAATTTTCTGCCCGACGCGTGGCGGGCCTGCGTCGATCGTCCCCCGCGCAACACGTGCCGGTCCACCGCGTGGCCGCCGCGTGTCTGGTTTTTTTGCCGAACAGACCTTGGATATTTTCGAAATTGCATATTGAGCCCTTTTTTAAAAAAAGGCCCTTATTTACGGGATTGCCCATCGAAAACTCGTGAAAAAAAGCTCCAAAAATTTGAAAAATACGCCGTGCCCTATTTTTTCGTCCCAATCCATTTTTGCCAATAAAAAACACGAAAAGGCCCTCCAAAAAATTAAAAAATGCATCTTTGTCCATTTTTTTCGTCCCGGTCCATTTTTCCGGGGAAAAAACTTTTTTTAACCCATTTTTTCATCCCGGTCCATTTTCCCCTTAAAAAAGCGAAAAGTCCCTCCGAAAATTTGGAAAATTCGTCTTTGTCCGCTTTCCCGTCTCCGATCGATCATCCGAAAATTTGAAAAATGCATCTGGCTTATCTATTTTTTTCGTCCTGGTCCATTTTTCCCCATAAAAAAACATGAAATAATCCTCCAAGAAATTGAAAAATATGTATTGGTGCATTTTTCGTCCCGGCCCACTTTTCCCAAAAAAAAATTATTCAAAAATATCACTCCGAACAACCATTTGAAAATTTGCAAGATGCATCTCAATCCATTTTTTTCTTCGAAAAAAACCGAAAAGACCCTTCGAAAATTTTAAAAATACATCTTAATCCATTTTTTTCGGTCCAGTCCATTTCCCCCAAAAAAAAAAATTTCCCAAAAATGCGCTCCGAAAGATCCTCCGAAAATTTAGAAAATACGAGGCTTTTGGTTCATAACCAAACATTGCCACAATTTGCTACACATTTAGATAAGTTTGACTAAGTTAGACATATGTTTGGTTTATAGCCACACTTATGGCAAGATTCTTTCTTGCCGTTCAGATCCTACGCGTCATTGGCTCAAAAATGTGTGGCAAACTTTATTTTACTAGCCAAAGTGTGACTACGATTTTGATGACCTAACTTTATGCAAATTTGGCAACAAAAAAAAACTATGGTAAAATATGGTAAGCTTAGTATATGAACCAAACAGGCCCTACATCTCCATCCATTTTTTTTCTCCGAAAATTTGCAGCCGCCTCGAAATTTTCCTATGACCGATTCGAATTCGTTTTCCATTCACGCACCGCGGCGTGCGCTGCCCTTATTGACCTAGTATATTACACAGCCACAGAAACACAACACCCAGCCAGCACATCAACTGGAAGGAAGTGACACAAAATACAAAGATTCCAGACGCAATCAAGATTAAGCATCCACCTTCCACATACATTCATAGATCCACCCTCCGGGAGGACTCTTCCTCTTGCTGGGCAGCTGACTTGATAAGAGCCCCAGCTCGTAGCCGTGGAGGAAGAGGTAGCCTTGAAATGATGAGCCTCGCCACGTTCTCTGCTGCAACAGCGCCGGTCTCCATGGCGCTCGCCGCGCTCTCAAAGGTATTCACGTAGTACAGCTGCTTACCGTCCAATATTATCGGAGCGAAAACTTCTGGAGCTTCATAGTGAGGATAAGCAGGCCAGTTTATCCGAATCGTCTCTTTCCTTGTGCTGCATGTACGTTGTGTTGTGCGTTCACATACAAATACAACAAGCCTTTGGTAGTAACCAATACAATCTACTCTCTATCGAGCTGCTACTTACCTAAATATCTGATCCAGCAAACTGTCATCAAGCTTCACACGCGAGAACACCTTATAAGTCATGTCATGCTCGCTGTACTTCTTCAGAACTGAGACGCACGAGAAAGGTATATCAGGGACCTCCAGGGTTCCTATCAGCTCCGGAATATCTGACACTGAGCTTAGGCCGAAGAATTTCTGTATCATAACAAATAGCGCAGTAGGAGTGACTTCAGATGACCAAGCAAGGAAGACTAGATGAGTCTAGGCTTCATATTTCGTCGACATCAAGTTAGTATGCTAGTATTAGTTACCTGCTGCATATATGCTCATTTAAGTTGCACGGTGTATTTTTGTGAGGAGATCAATTTGTTCCCAAAATGAAATGATACAGCAAGTGCAAGAACGCTTACATGGTTCAAAAGGCCCCTGACAAAGGTTGCATGGGTATGCTGCATCTTCCTCGGTGGAATCGAGATTGGAGGGCTAAATGAAATGTTCACCTCATCGAGTGGTGTTGCAACCACCGTCACCTTACAATTGTATTCATTCCCTTTATTGGATTTGAGAACGTAATAATCCCCAGCATCAGAGACCGAGTCTATGCCTTCTTGGAGATGCAAGGTGGCGTTAGCAGTCTTGAGCAATCCAGCAGCTAGCAGCCAGTTGCCTCCTTTGACAGCCCACAATCCTGACTCTGAGCCAGCTAAAGACACAGCACCCGCGAGGCCACTTATACTCACACTCTGGCCATAGTTGATTCTTGTTATCACCTGTCAAGGATCAGGGACAGGATACTACTGAATATACTTATCAGCAAGAGTAATATTTATATGGAAGTTAATAAATTCAGATCTTCTTTTCACTTGTCACGGTACACCACATCTTCCAGAAGAACACTAAAGGCAACTTACACCTGATGAATATACTGCCATTTATAATATGCTTGACTGCTAAAGTCTGCTGAGATTTCAACTGTTTGGTTATTTCTTAATTGGTCCTAAGAAATGTTAAGAAACATCCATCTTAATTTAGAAGGGAAGACACTGGTCCAAAACATGTGGGAGATGCTAGAAACTAGATTTTAAGAGAATTGTCTTTAGCAGTATATGTACATAGGAAGTGAATGAAAGGCTACTATTAACTACAAAGCAAGTTTGGCGCATATTGAACCCCACTAAATGCAATTATGAAAGCAAAGAGCAGCTAAGGCAAATCCTCCATTGCCAAAATATAGAAAATCGTGGGCTATCGATTGAGAACTGAGATGAGGGGAGGGAAAATACTGGGAAGAATAATATCATACAGTGACAAGCTCTGATATAGTTTGAGGATTCAGCCCAGCATCAACCAGCTCCTCCTCTAGGGTCCTGCGAGTGAGCTCATAGAGGCCCGACCATTTCAGCATCTCCTCAACCGTGTCAAACACAGGACGGGACTCAAACCCATTGTAGAAGAGCATAAATCTTTGCAACATTTCCTGCATACCGATTTGTAAGTCTTCAACGGGTTTCTTACTTTCTTGTTAAGCAGTAAAACTACGACAGCGTTCATCTCAATCGAGAAAATGGTAAAGCTAATGTGTTAGGCAAATTTTACCAAGCAAGATAAGCTGTGCCATTTCCTACAATACAAATTCACAGAAGATCACATATATATGATGCAATTCATAAATAAAAAATGAACTAGTATGATACTAACCTTCCAACCTTTCATCATGCATGAGTGGACCTTTGGAATTTATTCAGATTTTGTGAGAATATTCATTTGGGCCCAAGCCCAAAACTCCAACTCCATCATTCATTCCATTTTTCTCGTCTCATCTGCATCACATACATGGGGTATGTTTAGAGCTACGTACTGTGTACATGTAGCGAATCGATTTTTTTATCCGTCGGTGCCAGAAACTGAAACTTCTACGATATTTGATGTCTGGACAGGTTGTCCTTTTAAATATACCATATATTAATTAATAACTCCCCTGTAAAGCCTAGCATTGGAGAGAGCTCAGCGTGCCCACGTGTAGGCCATTTTTTTGTGATATATTACACCTCTTATAAGGCCTGGCTTCCAGAGGCAACGGGAGTGCCCACGTGGCGGCCGGTTTTTTGCGAAAAGCTTCCCCGGTTTCTTCAAAATTATGTTCAGGTCCTTGTGCGATTTTATGTGAGAGGAAAATATTTTTCTCGGTTCGCGTTTAGATCCCTGGTTTGCTGTTTTGCATGGAGGACTTCCCGTTAGGTACGAATTGCGAGTGAACCCTTTCCTAATTTTTCATAATATCGAACAGGTTCAAAATTATAACAAATAGGTCCTCGCGCTTTACGTTCGGGTCATTTCTCCGTTTTGTCCGAAAAAAAAAGTTTTCGGGGTCCGTTTTTCCTCCAGAGCATGCGAAAAATATTTTTGGTAGCCGTTTTTCCAAAAACAAAATGGAAAACCGTTTCCTTTCTCTTTTTTCCCTGGAAAAAATGTTTTCATGATCCGTTTTCCCTCCGGAGCATGGGGGAAATGTTTTCGGTGGCTATTTTTTTTTTTTTTAAAAAAAAAATAGGAGACCGTTTCCTTTCTCCGTTTTGCCCGAAAAAAAATATTTTCGTGATCCGTTTTTTCTCTAGAGCATGAAAAAAATGTTTTCGTTGGCCTTTTTCCAAAAATAAAAAAATAGAAAACCGTTCCTTTTGTCCGTTTTGCCCGGAAAAAAATGTTTTCGTGATCCATTTTTCCTCCGGAGCGTAGGGAAAATGTTTTCGATGGTTATTTCCCCCCCAAAAAAATAGCAGACCATTTTCTTTCTCCGTTTTGCCTGTTAAAAAAAAAATTCGTGATCCGTTTTTTCTTCGGACCATGGAAAAAATGTTTTCGTTGGCCGTTTCGCAAAAAAATTGTAAATTCGTTTTTCGTCTGGCGTTTCTCCGTTTTTTCTCACTTTTCCTCATTCATGGAAAAAATGTTTTCGTTGGCCTTTTTCCAAAAATAAAAAATAGAAAACCGTTCCTTTTGTCCATTTTGCTCGGAAAAAATGTTTTCGTGATCCATTTTTCTTCCGGAGCGTAGGGAAAATATTTTCGGTGGTTATTTCCCCAAAAATAAAATGGCAGACCGTTTTCTTTCTCCGTTTTGCCTGGAAAACAAATTCGTGATCCGTTTTTTCTTCGAACCAGGGAAAAAATGTTTTCGTTGGCCGTTTCGCAAAAAAAACTGTAAATTTGTTTTTCATCCATCGTTTCTCCGTTTTTCCCGCTTTTCCTCATTTTTCACGAGAAAATAAGCGCATAGGGTGTTAAACTCGGCATCTAGAATTCCTTTTGCGGTTCGATCTCTAATATTTTTTAAGACATGTATTATTGCCTGTTGACCGCATAAAATGTTAAACTCGGCGTCTATAGCTTTTTTTGTGTTTTGGGATCTAATATTTCTCGGAACATGTATTATTCTTTTTTTTTCCCAAAAAGAGCCGTTGTTTCGCTGGTTCTTCCACGGTTCTTACCTAGCGTCTTTTTTCCAAGAAATACCCAAGCGAACAAAAAAAAACTTGGATATTCCTGCCTTTTTTTAGAGATCAAAATTTGGATCAAATTTCGCACGGCGCGGCGGGGCGCGCAGCTCTCACTAGTATACTCATATAAGGGAACACAACGGAGAGCAGCCGGCCACTCCACGGTATCACCCTTGGATTTTCGCGAAAAAGCCCTTCGACTTCGTTTAAATCGTGCATAGGTCCCTGCGAGTTATGAAAAGGTCTTCCGCGATTTTTTGTAAGGGAAAGAAAAATGTTTCCGAATCACGTTTAGGTCTTTTGTTCGTTTCTTTACGGAAAAAGACTTCCGCTAAATACAAATCACAAACAATCTCTTTTCTAATTTTTAGGATAGCAGTCAGGTCCAAAAATATAACAAACGGATCCTCGCTCCTTACGTCCAGGTCCTTTCTCCATTTTTCCTGGAAAAAATATTTTCGTCGGCAGAAATATGTGTTGGTCCCTATCTCTAGACTTTTTTTTCCCCGATTTGATCTCTAATATTTTTCGAAATATGTATTATTACTCGGTGAACGCATAGAGTGTTAGACTCGACAAAAGAATGTTGGCATCTCAAATAATTTCGGAGCATTTATTATTACCCAGTTAACACATAGAGTGTTAAACTCCATAAAAGAAAGTTGACCAGATAATAATAGAGTGTTAACCAAATTCATCAGACTTTTTTCCCCAACTCGATCTCTAATATTTTTCGAAACATGTATTATTACTCGATGAACGCATAGAGTGTTAGACTCGACAAAAGAAGGTTGGCATCTTGAATAATTTTCGGAACATGTATTATTACCCGGTTAACATATAGAGTGTTAAATTCCACAAAAGAAGGTTGATCGGATAATAATAGCGTATTAACCAAATTCGTCAAAAGAAATATGTGTACAACTCTATCTCTCTTATTTTTTTGGTAGCTCGATTCCTAATATTTTCTGTAATAAGAAATATATGTAGAGCTGTATCTCTATGTTTTTTTTGCAGCTTGATCCATAGTATTTTTCGAAACATGTATAATTCACCGGTGAACGTATAGGGTGTTAAACTCGCCAAAAGAAATCATTTCTCCGCTTTTCCTGAGAAAATATATCTATTATGCCTGAAAGATTTACGGAGCAGCCAACTGGCCATGTCGCCCTCTTCGCCGAAAGCCCCTCCAAAATAAATAAATTGCGTTTAGATCTTTACACCGATTATTTTTTAGAAAAAAAAACTTTAATCAAATTTCGCACGGCACGGCAACGCGCGCGACTCTAACTAATATACTCATATAAGGGAACACAACGGAGAGCAGCCGGCCACTCCACGGTATCACCCTTGGATTTTCGCGAAAAAGCCCTTCGACTTCGTTTAAATAACGCATAGGTCCCTGCGAGTTATGAAAAGGTCTTCCGCGATTTTTTGTAAGGGAAAGAAAAATGTTTTCGAATCGCGTTTAGGTCCTTTGTTCGTTTCTTTACGGAAAAAGACTTCCGCTAAATACAAATCACGAACAATCCCTTTTCTAATTTTTAGGATAGCAGTCAGGTCCAAAAATATAACAAACAGATCCTCGCTCCTTACGTCCAAATCCTTTCTCCATTTTTTTCTGGAAAAAATATTTTCGTCAGCAGAAATATGTGTTGGTCTCTATCTCTAGACTTTTTTTCCCCGACTCGATCTCTAATATTTTTCAAAATATGTATTATTACTCGAAATATGTATTTTTCGAAAAAAAAAACTTTAATCAAATTTCGCACGGCGCGGCAACGCGCGCGACTCTAACTTATTATTATTGTTCTCACTAATTTTTACCCTTCACAATAGGCTCAAAAGCTGTTTAAGCACAAACTTTCGGTCCAAACAAACAGGAAGTGGCCGTTCAGCCAGTGTTTGGAAGAAAACTTTGTATCCATTTTGCATGGTTCCCATGGTTGCCCCTCGAGACTTCGAGATTCCGCGGCTATATCGCGGGGCAATTTTTGGACGAGGATTCTCAGTAGTTGGGAAGTGCTGACGCTAGAGTATTTCAATATATATATTGAAATATACATCGAAGCGAATAATAGATTTACTATTTAGAATAAATTACCACTAACAAAAATGATGATTAAATAAACAGAGAGAGAAAATACTAGTTTATCGAAGAAAATTGAGATCCTCAACGGGATTAAGTTCACTTCAATTCAAAAATCCTAATAGCAATTAGCACTTCTTATACTAGGTTGGATCTCACCCTACAAATCTACACCGGTGTTAACACCAAATACGTGTAATAAACGAGAGGTGCTTCTATGCTCTTCCTTTTTAAAGTTGTACAAATATTAAAACATAAATGAAAAGTGGATGAGGATTACTTACCCCTTCGTTTGCTTTAAGATTTGTGCAACTTATATTAGGAGGAAAAGCATAAAAGCACCTCTCGTAATAAATTAAGGGGGGCACTAATTTATAGCCGGCCTTTCGGCCGGGCTCTCACGTATGATTCCATGTGTCTCTTCCTTCTGCTAATAAAAAAAAGAGAGGTGTTTATATGTTCTTCCTTTTAAAAGTTACACAACTATTAAAGCATGAATGAAGAGTAGATAGTGATTACTTACCCTTTCGCTTGCTTCAAGATTTGTGCAGCTTGTACTAGAAGGAAGAGCATAGAAGCACTTCTCTAAAAAAAATCATTCAAAAAACTTCAACAACTCAAAAAAAAAAACACATCAATTCAACTCACGAAATTTTAAAGTCAAAAAAATTTACTCGTGAAATTTGTCATTCTAAAAAGATTCAACTCACAAAATTTTTTTGCGTCATGCGAGCCGTGGTAGTCGACGGGCAACAGATTCAGGCTCCGTGTGGACACCGACGATGGCACTACTACAGAACCGGCTACCACAAGCGGGTCGTAACCCCCTTCAGAAGCGGTTTTATAACCGCTTCTAAGCAACCGCGTGTGATACCCGTCCGGTATCACAAGCGGTTGCACGAACCGCTTGTGTTGTGGCAGCAGAAGCGGTTGGGAAGGTGTCCAGGAAGGCCAGTGGAGCCGCCACGTGGGGGACTCCACAAGCGGTTCGTGTTACAAACCGCTTGTGGAGAGAAGCACTCCAGAAGCGGTTAGAGTCACCAACCGCTTGTGGAGAGAAGCACTCCAGAAGCGGTTAGAGTCACCAACCGCTTGTGGAGAGATTTTTCAATTATATGTATTATAGAATATGTTCTTTCAGTGTTTTTGTATATCGTTTTTGACCATAAAATTAAATATAAGTGGAGGAGTTTTCTGCGCAATTAAATATATATTACATATGCTTACTCATACACATGTTCACAAGCTAGCTCTATAAAAAAACGAACTTAATAGTGTATCAAATGGACAAGTACATACACGCTATCGACGTTTACAAGTTTGAATGATTAAAAAAATGATTATCGAACTCAGTTCTTGCATGCGTCGATCAAGTCGCTTGGTCGGCGTCGATGTAAATCATCGGTTCAGCTATGTTCAACGATGGACCAAGCCTTACGTGGAACTCGCCATTTGGAGATACAACCTCATCGACAATGAAGGCGATGAGTTGTTCTTGCGATCTTGGCGCACTCGGTGAGGCGGGAGCACGCTAACATGCTCATCGATGTTGGGCTGACAATTGATTAAGCGGGAAGTATATAAATATCCGATCACATGCAATTAATTAAAATGTAAGTTGTAGCTAATAAATTGACATGCATATACGAACCTCGGCATAATGTTCCAGCTCATCGCCATGAATAAAAGTTTGAATATAGTGGAACACGTAGTAGCCACATAAGTTGTTTCCAGCCGTTTGGCGTTTAACCTTGATGGGGAGAAATTTCAGAATACCAGATGAAGAACTGATATGGTGCATTTATATTAATAATTATTTTTGTAGTACGTACCTGAGTGCTCACTATGACTTCGAATTCTTTCTTGAATTCTCCTTTATGCTTCTTCTGGAACTTTGCAAATGTCTTGTTGATGACGTCAATAAACCATTGGTATTTGCTGATTGGATTCCTTCTTGAGTCATGAACTATAATCCTGCTGTTGTCAAGCTCGATGACTAGAAGGATCCAGTGAAACCTATTCGTATATTCCAACAAGCGCGTAAGCAGCTAGTCGTACTATCAATGGCTTAAGAAATACAAGAACAAGAGGTTTGTGAGAACACGTACATGAAGTTGAAGGGCGTAAGTATGTACGATTTGTAGTCTTTGTTTCAATAATGCACGCAAAATGTATGCCTCAACATGCGGTCTTTGTTGGTCGAATGACCAGATTTTCGTTGACAACCTGCGGGTCGATGAAGCCAACATTCTGTTTGCCCAGTCTTCTACATCGTTGTATCTCCATTCTACATAAGAAGGGATAACTAAGTTAATAATATTTTCAATTTTGTGGTACGAGAGGAAGCAAACGGTAAACTTAGCAGATCAACACTTACAGACACCAGCAGCACATGAAGGACACGTCGATGGCGTCTGTTTGGTACACATGGTACAAGTCCTCGAATTGCAGCCATATATCTGTCTTTTGCCCGCGGAAGAAATGCTCATCTTGAGAAATGAGGTGGAACATTTTGTCTCCTTTAGATGCCCTTTTCATGTAACATTCATGCATTTGACGCATCTTGGTTGGGAGATCATTTATATCTTTTGGATCAATTAGCGGTTTGCCGAACTCATACTTCCATCTGGTTGGTGCCACTGGAAGATCCTGGTCTATTGATTCGAGTCCTGCCTCCTTCAAGAATTCTTGCATCCTCAACTGCTCAGCACTCTGCACATCTTCCACTTTCTTCTTCTTCTTTCCCGCCGACGAAGCCCGTGTATTTTTCCTTGTAGCCTTTCTTATTGTCCTTTCGTAGTCGGTCGTCACAGGTAGTGGCGCCGTTCCGCATGACTGAAAGTGCTTCACAATTTTTTTATCTATTTTTACCTTGGGCTCTGGCTTCGTTGGCGCAAGCTGCCTGGCCACATCTGTCTTTACGGTAATTGATAGCTCCTCCGCAGTCAGATCATATGGCCTCTTTGGCAGTTCCTTCAACATTCTCTGTCCGTCGGATGCCGACTTCGTGGGAGGAGGTGCCGGTGCGGGATCCCTCCTTCTGACATGGAGCTTCTTCCTCGGGGGAGATGCTGGAGGTGTGGTGACTGGAGATGTCGGGCTTCTTTGTGGAGCGGGAGGTGGAGGAGGCGTGGCCTGGACCACCGGAGAAGCTTTGCGTGCAGGCGATGTTGGAGGAGTCGTGGGTTGTCGATGTGGAGGAGGCGTGCTTGCTGTTGCAACTGGCTCAAACTGCGGGGCCTCTATTGTTGGAGATGTGACCTCCACACCATCTGGAAATATGATGTACTTTTTGCGCCAGAGGATGAATGTGCCGTGGAGGGCCTATCCAAGCTTGGTCACGTCGTCGCCCCCAGCAATCTCGAGCAAGAGATCTTCGAAGCCCCCCCACCTCTTCCACCGTGACCTTCGAGTACCCGGAGGGTATCTAGTTGAAGTGGAATGTCTGGCCCGCCTCCACCGGATAAGCCATGCCGTAAGCCACCTTGTAGGAGAGGTTACGCATATCAATGTGTAGCTCGCACTGGCGGTGAACCTTGATGCTATCCATGGGATAACGGACCTGCGGGTCATCTGCTTTAGGGGCCACGGCCCGGACGCCAAGAATCGCTTTTTGCGCTGGGACTGATCACGGGTTCGGCGCCCCTTGAACATTACTTCCCTGGTGAAGCGGGTTATTGCTTCGGACACTTGTTGCGCGATCAGATCAGGGATGGAAACCTTCGTAGCTCTAAGCTCGTCCTCCAATCGGCTCACTCTACCCTGATCTCTCCTCTTGCTTCTGTCCCGGCTCCTGTAACTGCTTGAGTCTTTGGCAAATCCGTGCCTCCACGGTATCTTTCCGAAACCTCGTGTCCGTCCTGGGTGCTCAGGGTTTTGAAGGGCATATGTTAGCTCATCATTCTCCCTATCCGTCACCAAGGATCCTGACCGAGATTGTTCGATGGCTTGTACAATCCTTTCACCAACTTCTTGCACTGTCGGTGCCATCACCAAGCTACCATCATCTGCAAGTTGGCCCCCGTGGCCCAAGAACCAATTGCGCAGGCGGGGATCCCAATCCTCAGTTTCAGGTACAATTTCCTGCTGCCGAAGTTCCTCTTCCCGCTTGTCCCATTTCTTTGCAGCCTTAATGTAACCACCGGTGCCGAGATGGTGGTGGTATTTCTTCTTCTGGGCATTCACCTTGTTTTTCTCTCTCGCGGCTTGTCCTGCATCGGATAGCTTGTACTCCTCGAAAGCCTCCCAATGATCTGCCAGCTTAGGAAATTGATTAAAGTCTGGCCTTTCTCCTTTGTCGATGTACTTGCGGGTGAGGGACGACTTCCACTGCTGAAAGGAAGTTGCCATCTTCTTGAAAGCCCATCCCTTGGCCTTCTGTGCGTACCCTTCTGGAAAAGTGAAATTTTCCTTCATATCATTCCAGAGCAGTTCCTTGGTACCTGCAGGGACTTCGGTCCATCTCTGGATGCTGATTGGGACGTGATCCCTCACATGGTAGCCGCAAGCATTGTTGAAAGGACCAATTGCTGAAAGTGGGGCTACCAGACTCCCGTCGTTGCCGACTTCGGTTATCACATACTTGGTCGAAGGCTTCTTGTTAGGTCCTCGGTTAATTCCGGACTGGGTGGCCGATGATGTACCGGGATGGATACACAAACACATGTTAGAATAATTAACATGTTTACGGTGATTTCATAATGGTTAAGAGTATACCTCGGTGTAGCTAGCAGTATCCTCGCCGGTTCCAGTGTTTACAGCCTCATTGACAGCGGTACCAGTGTTAACAGGCTCATCGACGCCTAAGATGCTTCCCAGCGCAATGGTCTCGAACATAATATTTTCCTCGTCATCGAAATCCGGGTCACCACGTCTTGGTGTCGCCATCTATAGTGGGCATGAAATCAAATATACAATATTTATATATTGTCAAACATACATACAACATTAGGCAACGCATTCTTTTAAGTGTCGCCATCTTTTAAGCATGAAAACTCCAACATACAACATAAATGTGGCCATGAAAACATATATACAATCCTGCCTTTTGTACTTTTTTGGCAATATTTACTGAAATAAATATACAATATATATACAATATTTACAACAGAGAGAGCATGCAGGTAAACTCCAACATACAACATAAATGTGGCCATGGACCCCGACATATATACAATCCTGCCTTTTGTACTGTTTTGGCAATATTTACTAAAATAAATATACATTATATATACAATATTTACATACATACAATATATATACAACATAAATGTACTCCAATATTTACATATATACAATATATATACAGGGAGAGCATGAAAACTCCAACATACAACATAAATGTGGCCATGAAAACATATATACACAACATAAATGTACTCCAACATCAACAGATCAACAAAATTCCTTCTGAGCATTTCACCGAACACCTTGCGGGCATGAAAATAGATGAGCAGAGGGGGCATTTCGCCCGACTACCTAGGTCCTCCGGTGGATGGCACTGGGGCGTCGGCGCGGTGGGTGGGAGGCGTCGGCGTGGTCGGGGCGTCGGCGGGGGCGTGGCGTGTGGTGGTCGACGGAGCTGGCTCTAGCGCGCGCGGGACTTAGAAAATTTGAAGGTGCGGGAGAGTGTGGGGACTTCAAAATTTAAAGCTCACCCGCCCTCTACAAGCGGTTGGTATTACGAACTGCTTGTAGAAGCACCTCTAGAAGCGGTTCGTAATACCAACCACTTGTAGATGTACCTCTACAAGCGGTTCGTAATACCAACCGCTTGTAAAGGGCCCCTAGGCTGGCTTCATCACGTGTAGAGGACCCCGACTACAAGCGGTTCGTAATACCAACCGCTTGTAGAGGTACATCTACAAGCGGTTTTTAATACGAACCGCTTGTAGAGGACCCCGACTACATGCGGTTTGTTCCACGAACCGCTTGTAAAAGTACCGATAAGTAACACTTAAAAGAATGCGGTGCCTTATGCGGTTAACAAGAAATCTCCTCTCCCCCTTGGCTAGCGCGGGCGCTTGAGTGCGGGCTTGTGCCCAGAGGTCGGGTGTTCGAGCCCCACTCGCGCCCCGCGGGCCTTTCTTTTTTTTTAAACCCGACTACAAGCGGTTCTTAGTACCAACCGCTTGTAGAGGACCCCGACTACAAGCGGTTTGGACTAAGAACCGCTTGTAGTTGGGTTTAAAAAAAAAGAAAGGCCCGCGGGGAGCGAGTGGGGCTCGAACACCCGACCTCTGGGCACAAGCCCGCACTCAAGCGCCCGCGCTAGCCAAGGGGGAGAGGAGATTTCTTGTTAACCACATTAGGCATGGCATTCTTTTAAGTGTTTGTATTCGATTGTTTAATTTTTTTCAAGTGTTTGTATTCGATTGTTTCATTTTTTTTAAGTGTTTGTATTCGATTGTTTAATTTTTTCCCGTTTCTAAGTTATTCCACATCACATTTTAGTTGTATCCTATAGTATGATACTAAAAATAGACATTCCAAGGACCTACAGCCCGCTCTGATACCAACTGTAACACCCAACAAATCTAAATCCGTGACAAGAGAAAATTTCGACAAGACATCTCTCCTAAAATTAGGACAAAGCAGGCGACAACAAGATTCATAATAACCATTATAAATAGGAATAACATAAAAGCATCAATACTAGAGATAACAAGTCTAAATCAACCAGAAAACAAACATAAACGTAAAACAGCTCCAAAGAGGACATCAACAGGTCTATGATTAATAAAATTTCAGCAAGCTAATGAATTATTAAATGCACTAGTCCATGTGATTCGTGATGACCCCGGAGGGTTGATTGTGCTACTAAGCCCACCCTTCAAGCTTACGACTAGCGAGAACTACCTGAAACAACAAAATAACAAGGGGTGAGATTGAGTAATCTCAAAGCAGTTTTAACAACTTCTAACGAATAACACAGCCACAGTAAAACTAGCATACCAAATTCCTCATGTCCAATACCACATTATAGAGTCCACACAACCTCAGTAAAATGCATATGATTGTGCACATGCTTATGCCATGATCCTCCTCACCGTGCCCTTTCTCAGGAACACACGGTGTTGTACCGGTACGGTCGCGCACGATGGCGTCGACAAACTTCCAATGCATGATTATGCAGTTAATGCTTCATGCATAAATACATTCATAACTTCCCACTCTGAATTCACATGCTTGCATACCATCAAATAACATGGATAGAATGCGAACATCATTGAGATAGAATATCTCCACAATTCATCTTGCAAACAACATCTTTCTTCATTCTTACTCATGATTCAAAAGCCAAACAACCACATCACAATGCAGGATAGGATATTGTAATCTCATAAACAAGTAGTTAAACCATGTAGGTGTGCTGCAATTAAGGTTTATATTGAAGACGAAACAAATAGCGAGTTATAGTTTAGCAATACCGCTACTTCCACTTGCCTTTACCACGTGGATGACGAACCTAGTTGCGTCCAGAAGGGGCACCACCTGTACAAGTATTATTTCAGTGCATAGCGACATCACAAATGATCACACAACTCGAACACACGCTTCCTAATCCCCGTCCCCTTCTTAAGCGCCAAAAATCCCAATCTGTCCGGGTCAAACAGCAGCACCCTCTCTTCACAATTTCGTATCTTTTTTTATACAGATCATAAAAATACAAAAAAATTAAATTAGCTAGATATTGACGAGATCTACAACTTTCATGAAGATCACAAATTTCAATTCCACTGTTAAATATGCCTAAACAAACGTCCAACACAGTGGACAAAATCTGTTTCCAGATTCTGTCCGTCATCTTGCAACAAAGATAACTCTCAGATCGACGTCCCAAAAATTCTGAAAAAATTAGAGAAGCTAGATCTTGACGTTATCTACAACTTTCTAGTTATAGGTTTTTGCAGGAAAAATCGTCTATGCCACGTAAAACGTGAAACAATCCGCGCTGCACAATCTCCCCTTCCAAAAACAGCACCACGTGAACATCTACCCTTCTCCCCCATCAAGATCCATCTAAATCACTCACCACCAGATCTAATACACTCCTAATACCTAGGTAGAACATGGGTAAAAGATTGGGAATTTTACCTTGAGTTATCCCTTGAGAACCCACGAAAAGCAGCGACGATTCCCGAACGGAAATCTGCTCGTGCTGCACGCCTCCACGTATCCTCTTTTAGCTTGCTCCTTCGGCGTTTCGCTGTGGATCTTGAGCCACCACGCAAGGAGGAAGAGGAGGGGTGGTGTGGCTGCTAGGAGGAAGGGGGTGCCCTCGGGCTTTGGGGGGGTGACACTCCTTTTATATGGTGGGCCGGCCCACTAGGGGAAAAGAGAGAGGTGGGGAGGGATTCAGAGCCCAGTGCCCAGTTTTCCTCGGCCCACTGTTTCCTAGCCCGACAACTCCAAATTTAATATTAATACGCGGATAAACTTCAATTATTTCATCCCCGACAAATCCTTCATTCCTCTCCAAACAAAACCAGAAAAGGAACCCTAGAATCGCTCCGACGCTCTAAGGCATCACATTCTCCTCCTTAAAAGGATTAGTCCCGAATCTACTCCTCTTTGCTACGGAACCTTAAAAAGGAAGGCAAAATGGTAATCAACACTTTACCTTCAGCATCCTCAAAGAGTGTAGGATACTTCTTCCGCATCTGGTCCTCAAGTTCCCAAGTTGCATCCCGCTTCGAGACTAATTGGTCCACAAATCTTTTATTGGACACTAACACGAACTATTCCCTATTAAATAAAGTACATCTATTAGGTGAATCTGGTATCGATCTGGAATCTCAACTCCCACTTCTCTCTTCAACCCGATCGCGAAACTCCGCATTCCAATCTCAACTCCTCTACCACAGTTAAATGCATTATGGACGACGCGAACCATGTGAGACACAACGCTCTAGGTAAGTCTCTAAATCAACCCAAACACAAACTCCTATCTCCTACAAGTGATTGATCTTTTACAAAAGAACCAATATCCACCCTTACCAACGACAGAGATAGCCTACTTTACAACCAGGTGGTCCGTAAATCTGAGAAACAATAACAACCGAACACAATCACTACGGTTGACACAAACTCGCTCGAACCAGCGACAAAAGTTCCAAAAATTAATGTAATTACCTGCAACTTCCAAGTTGTCCACTACTAAATTAAGCAACCCCACCGAGGAACACATCAATGAAAACAATTCTCCAAAAAAGGTTTGAATTGAGTCATACACAACCTTCCTTTACTCTTCACTTTTAAACTACTTACGATCGACCCACACTAGTTTTCCCTTGTAAGAAGGTTTTGCCTTCACATTCTTCCACCCAAGGACCAGGGCAAGGAGTACAATCCTTGAATATACTCAACCATAACATAAACATTCATTTTCTTACCCCAAGCTTGAGCGTAAAAGAAATCTTAATTCTCACTAACACAACGAACGACAATCACCACCTTTAAACCAAAGGGCTGAAATTCACATACACGGGAACTCAACTTGGAAGAGGAACTCCATAGAACCAAAAACACCAAAAAAATTTTCTTCGGGGAGAAGCTCTATTCAAAAGAGAAACACCGTGAAAGTCTTCTGCAAATGCATTTCACTTTTACCAAAACAAATCATCTCACTTTTATCCAAGGCCAAGCCATTCAGAAAAAAGAAACCGATCAAGGAATTAAATGCTTCCACACAACCACCATCTCTTTTTCCTTAAAAAGGAACCAAACTCACTTCCCAACAGAAAAATTGTTTCAACCACGAATATCATTCATGTCACAACCAAAAGAATCGTCTCTTAAACAAAAACTGTCAAACACCTCACACCACAACACAACTCTAGCCCAAAATAGAAATACAAATATTTCCGGATCATGAAGTTCCAAATCTTACATTGGATTAGCTACTTCTTTTGATCAACAATGCAACCGATAACTCGACCTTGAAAACTACGGACACGGTCAAAGCATACATCCTTGAGCATAAATGTCGCATTCATAACTTAAGCTAGTTTTCTTATCAAAGATGAATGAATGACGATATTTAATAGAATAACATTCCAAAATCTCCACAAATTACTTCAAGGTTAATCATTCTTTTATCCTTGTTTTAAGCCTCGAAATTAACCCACATTTGGCAGAATCATTCTAAGTTTAGGGAAACTCTGAAACACGGCACAAAGAATACTTTGACCGAAAGTATTCAACCCAAATATCAAACAAACAAACCAATCCATATGAATTTTTAAACATAAGTTCAGCATAACTCCCGCCATCTATAGCATTCCACTACCCTTACCATTTAGATTTCAATATTCCCTATTTACTCATTGAGAAGGCCCATCAGGATTTAACAACAACTACACAACAAATTCTTACTCTTATTACCTTTTCCACAATTATAAATAAAGTTCACAGTGCTTATCAAAAACACATCCAACCAACACTACCTCATCAAGATCCCACGGAGCGACCTAACCTATATCATCATATTCTAAATTTGAAAGCGATTGCTTCAACAAGTCTTTCGACATGATGAACCTATAAATTCCATACCACATACGCGTCAACATCTCGACAATGGAAATTTATTCACCTAAAAGATGACTCAACAAGTAAATATTATCTCAACAAGGCACCAATCGTAAATAGAAGTTTAAAACATACATTTATTAAGGACAAAATCACGCGTCATGCTAACTATCCCTGGTTCACTCCATCACAACATGTTACAATTTCCACCATTTTAACAAAGGTTTTCAACAATTAATCTAATCGATTACCACCACTACTAAGTCATCAATATCAATAATTGGCATAATTGTAAAACAACAACATTGCTTTTAGTTACCCTATCCATAGGCTATGACAAAGCTGTCACTACACAACATACTCCAACTATGTAAAATAGATTGAATAATTTAAGCCATCCAAAGCTCTTATAACAACAACGCTAAATTAAATTTAATTTTTTTAATTTTTAATTTTTTTAGCTACCCTATACACGGTTATAGCAAAATTGCCACTCCAAGACATACTCCACCTTTTTTAAAGTGATGAATAGGTGAAATCATCACAAAGCTCTTACGGTAATGGCAAAAACTTATGTCTTCCCAATTGATATCGATACTAGCATTATTGGAACGCATAGCTGCATACTTAGAATCTACTAATAGTTTGCAACGTCATAAATATCAACTCTAATCAATTTCCAAGTTAAAGTCACTAGCCAACACGATTAAATTAGAACATCTTTAAACAACCAAAGATGGTTTCTTTAACAATATCATTAGTCCACCATTACAATTAAATTGTTCTACCGAGCCTTATATTAAAATGTCTCTAAATAACCCACTAATTTTCTATTACCTTCACAGTAGTTTACATCATCGTAATGTTCTAACTACGCATCAAGATTTAAAGCTTTAAACATTGTCCATGGTCAAGGGCACATTAAAATAATGCAATAAATCCTAAGCATGCACATTAACACATTCAATCATTATCGCTATAGAGCAATCTACAATACTAGAAGTTTATTTAATCTCAAGCTAAAGATAACAATTACATTTTAATTGATTCAACTCACAAATTAACTTAGAAGTACATCATTCCATAAACCACATTGTTACATACTACGTAACACAAACATAAAATTTCTAAACACCGTCATGGGTCACCTACCCTTGACAAACAGGAGGCAATGCCAAACATTAAAAAAAACAAACACAGTTCTAGATCAAGAACAAACACCGATAAAAATTTCTTCTTTTCAGGCAAGGAAGAAAAGCAAAATCCAAACATAAATGCAAGAGAGCTCGACCCTCAAATGTCCAATCATAGTATCCAAAACTCTTCAAGAAATCCAAAACCTACACTTTCCACAAAGGAAGACGGATGCAAAAGGAAGACCAAATGTCCAACTAAAATTTTCCGATAAAGATTCAAACTTAGCTCCATCCAGCTTGATGCAACAGAGGAGAAACTCCAACCCCCTTCTTTTTTAAAAAAAAATCGGAAACAACAACCACGTAAATTTCCTCCCAACGACAGTCCATCACAATAAATCAGGTGCCAAAGCAAAATTGTGACCAAAAGACGGCATAACGTAGAACTCTTCTTCTGTGTCTTCACTCAAAGGAGACAAAACCACAAACCGCCAAAAGGACAAATCAGCGAGTGCTCAAAACTAAGCATTTTCCTCGGTTTGAACCAACCACATACCAGAAAACCAACCAAAACCGACCGTCGGCCACGGTAAAGAACATCCGAAGGAATCCATCACCAACCTCTTCTATTTGACTCAGTCACTACCCGATCTACGACAGACACGGATAAGTACTCTTTCCCTCACAGGGGTTTAATAGTTCTTCGGTGGTGACTCTACCGCCACACCGTCAAACCACAGACCTCACTACAAACAAAGGTGACCGAAACCCTTCGGCACCACAACCACACTTTATCACAAATGAAGCAACTCAATCAAATCTATCATAAATATAGCATTATACATCATCAAAAGTAGCATTCAACAACAAAGCTTAAATTCAACCTTTAAGCATAAGGCAACGATATCCATACCCTTTCCTACTGTGCATCCATGTGTGTCAAATTTTAAATTAGTGATTCCACTTACACAAGTTTTAATGTTGCTATCCTATGACAAGATTTTAGTTAAAACCTAGGCCATGTTTCTAAGTTATTCTACATCACATTTTAGTTGTATCCTATAGTATGACACTAAAAATAGACATTCCAAGGACCTACTGACCGCTCGATACCAAGTGTAACACCCAACAAATCTAAACTGTCGTACAAGAAAATTTAATGACATCTCTCCTAAAATTAGGACAAAGCAGGCGACAACAAGATTCATAATAACCATTATAAACAGGAATAACATAAAAGCATCAATACTAGAGATAACAAGTCTAAATCAACCAGGAAAACAAACATAAGCGTAAAAGCGGCTCCAAAGAGGACATCAACAGGTCTATGATTAATAAAATTTTAGCAAGCTAATGAATTATTAAATGCACTAGTCCATGTGATTCGTGATGACCGGAGGGTTGATTGTGCTACTAAGCCCACCCTTCAAGCTTACGACTCGCGAGAACTACGAAAACAACAAAATAACAAGGGGTGAGATTGGGTAATCTCAAAGAAGCGGAACAACTTCTAACGAATAACACAGCCACAGTAAAACTAGCATACCAAATTCCTCATGTCCAATACCACATTATAGAGTCCACACAACCTCAGTAAAATGCATATGATTGTGCACATGCTTATGCCATGATCCTCCTCACCGTGCCCTTTCTCAGGGAACACACGGTGTTGTCTGCATCGATCGCGCCTGGCTGGCGTCGACAAACTTCCAATGCATGATTATGCAGTTAATGCTTCATGCATAAATACATTCATAACTTCCCACTCTGTATTCACATGCTTGCATACCATCAAATAACATGGATAGAATGCGAACATCATTGAGATAGAATATCTCCACAATTCATCTTGCAAACAACATCTTTCTTCATTCTTACTCATGATTCAAAAGCCAAACAACCACATCACAATGTAGGATAGGATATTGTAATCTCATAAACAAGTAGTTAAACCATGTAGGTGTGCTGCAATTAAGGTTTATATTGAAGACGAAACAAATAGCGAGTTATAGTTTAGCAAGACCGCTACTTCCACTTGCCTTTACCACGTGGATGACGAACCTAGTTGCGTCCAGAAGGGGCACCACCTGTACAAGTATTATTTCAGTACATAGCGACATCACAAATGATCACACAACTCGAACACACGCTTCCTAATCCCCGTTCCCTTCTTAAGCGCCAAAAACCCCAATCTGTCCGGGTCAAACAGCAGCACCCTCTCTTCACAATTTCGTATCTTTTTTTATACAGATCATAAAAATACAAAAAAATTTCAGTAGCTAGATATTGACGAGATCTACAACTGTCATGAAGATCACAAATTTCAATTCCACTGTTAAATATGCCTAAACAAACGTCCAACACAGTGGACAAAATCTGTTTCCAGATTCTGTCCGTCATCTTGCAACTGAGATAACTCTCAGACCGACGCCCCAAAAATTCTGAACAAATTACAGAAGCTAGATCTCGACGTTATATACAACTTTATAGTTATAGGTTTTTGAAGGAAAAATCGTCTATGCCACGTAAAACGCGAAACAATCCGCGCTGCACAATCTCCCCTTCCAAAAACAGCACCACGTGAACATCTACCCTTCTCCCCCATCAAGATCCATCTAAATCACTCACCACCAGATCTAATACACTCCTAATCCCTAGGTAGAACAGGGGTAAAATATTGGGAATTTTACCTTGAGTTCTCCCTTGAGAACCCACAAAAGCAGCGGCGATTCCCCGAACGGAAATCTGCTCGTCCTCCACGCCTCCACGGATCCTCTTCTCGCTTGCTCCTTCGCGTTTCGCGGTGGATCTTGAGCCACCACGCAAGGGGAGGAAGAGGAGGGGTGGTGTGGCTGCTAGGGGAGGAAGGGGGGCGCCCTAGGGCTTTTGGGGGGGGGGGTGACACTCCTTTTATATGGTGGGCCGGCCCACTAGGGGAAAAGAAAGAGAGGTGGGGAGGGGATTCGCAGCCCAGACCCAGGTTTTCCTCGGCCCACTGTTTCTAACCCGACAACTCCAAATTTAATATTAATACGCCGGATAAACTTCAATTATTTCATCCCCCGACAAATCCTTCATTCCTCTCCCGAAACAAAACCAGGAAAAGGAACCCTAGAATCGCTCTGACGCTCTAAGGCATCACATGAGCAGTGCGGGCAGATTGTGGTACGAGTCTTCAAACTTGCTGAACCTCATTTCTAATGCCTTCTGTTTCGCCCTCCATGCATTCCCATAGCTAATTGTGTACTGATATCTATTCTCGATTGCTCGGATAATTGCACGGGGCTCAAATCTCAGGTTCTCCACTATCTCCGTGTACATAATGTTCGCGACAAACCCGGATGATAGGTTCCTGTGAGCCATCAGTGTTTCCTCCGTCATACAGCAATGCTGCTCAACCTTCGAACATTGCCAATGGGTGCCCCATTTGGCCTTGTACGCTTGCACTCTCCACGGACACCCAGCGATCTCACACACCACGTCGTAGGATGTTCGGGTGGATTTCTTAACCTTGAAAGTCCTTCTTAACGATAAGGCCCAATCTTTCACAAAGATCCTCGCATGACCTCTTTTGTGGGGTATATACTGTTAAGCCTCACCTCATTTTCACTACACTGCCAAGGTGTCTCGCTGCCTTCGTTGACAATCAACTGATCAAATTGTTGCGTGCTCCACTCGGCTGGCACAAGCGGCTCCGTATCTTCATCTTCCTCATCCGACTCATCGTCGTCTTCCACTTCATCCGCCTCACAGTCTTCCTCTTCCATCCTATGAGTTATTTCGTCAATTTCCTCGCCTTCGTCCGCCTGCCCCCGTGCTTCCTGCCCAACATTCTCATCATCCTCGTCGAACTCAGCTTGTTCACCACTCTGGCAAATGGTCTCATCATTGCATTGCTCAATGTACTGCTCACGGCCAGATCCCAGTTTGATCTCACCTAAATCGAACTCATTTCTGCTCGACTACTGCGACCACCGTCCAACTGCTGCTGTACGGCAACATCCCTCTCATATGCTTGCACAAGAAGGACCGGACTCCATCCCCGTTGCTATGCCCCCCTCACATATGATCTCCACGATGCGGTACCCTTCAACTCAACTAGCTCCCAACAGATAGGAGCATTTTGCATGCTACATAGGCTAAATACCTTTAGCTGGCACTTCTCCTCTTCCATCCTAAAAGTGTAGTACAACCACTTCAACACAGATGAAAATGTGCGCTCTCCAACCCTGGTCAAACTTCTGTCCATGTACTGGAAATTGCTTAGATCCGCTCCCTCCGAACCATACATTACAACCCCTTCTCCGTAATAGATTCTAAATGGAACTCGTTCTCCCATATCTGCGAATCCATTCATTCACTCACGAATTAATTAATTTACGTAAAAAATGATGTGACACCTAACATAACTATGTATACGTGATACAAATATACATATCTATATATAGAAAAATTAGCTACGTTCCTACAAATATATATCTACCTACATCGAAATACATTATTTCTACTCGGACTACATTCCAATGAATATATAAGTATGTACTTGTATCAGTGAATTTATTTAGATATGAAATTACTTGCACTAGAACATTATTTGGTTCTAACGAAATAACCCACTACATAATCTCTAACTTATTTGTACTCTACCATCATTTCTTCCACTACCATCAGTGACTGGCGAATCGATTGTCCGCTAGATGTTAACCATCGAGTCTACTCATTTTTCAACGATATTACTACCGATGTTACTAACTGATATTACTACCACCTCTAGCATACGACTTAAACGAATATGTTACACACTCCTTTATTAGTTTCAGTATACTCTAATAATAACGATAAGATATAAAATGCGATATTGTTAAAAAAAATCATCAGAGTCCTTTGTTTTTTGGTATATATCCTTAAAAAGAGTATATAAATAAACTCTGCTATAAATATCAACGATATGTAGTCTGCTAGATGTTAACCATCGAGTATGGTCGTTTTTCAACGATATTATTAACGATTTTACTACTGATATTTGAACGATATTACTGCTTAAATATCTACATTCGCTACATCTATCCGTAACCTAAAAATTTATCTACATCTGAAAGTATATCCGCACTGCAAAAGGAATAAACAGCTACATAATCACTAAATCTACATCTACATCTATTCGTACTCTCTATATTTGATAAATATACATCTACAACTACAACTGCATTTGCTAAATCTACATCTACATTTGCTAAATTTACATCTATATTTGCTAAATCTATTTCTACTCTACATCTACATTTGCTAAATCTACATCTATATTTGTGAAAGTGCATCTAGGCCCCTGTCAACATTCTAGCCAACAGGCACCTCCGGATCAGGTGCTTATAAGGTTCTAACGGAGGGCTTTAGGTGTGATCGCCGAAGGAAGGAAGATGGACGGGATGACGGTGGAGCTCAGAGGAATGGGGACGCTAGGGTTTGCCCAGGTTCGGGCCCTCCGAAGAGTAACAGCCCTAGTCCTGCTTTTCTTGGTATTGCTTGGGTTCCTGTTTGAGAGTATGAAACCTCCCAGAAGCCAACCCCTTTTTCCATGCACCCTGGCCCCTTTTATACTTGGGCTCACGGGGGCGCATGGGAGGCTTACATTGCGAGCCACCATCATTACACTGACAAGGGCGCATTTAATGCGCAAGTCTCTGTTCTTACATCTCATTATTACCCGCCGCAGCCGTCACACCCCTGCCTCGGGCCTTACGTCCGCCAACGCTACCGTTCGTCGAGGGTAAGGTCTTTGTCGTGGTGTCATACACCATTAATGCACGCCTGGGGAAGACGCGCCGCCATACTACATTCTTCACGCTTTACATTTAATGCGCACGATTCGCATTAAATGCCCTTGACCTAGGCGCTGTAGCCTCGGGGGTGGACGCCAGGAGAGTGGCCTGCACGCTACCTGTCTGGTGGGCGACCACCTCGCTGGTCACCCAAGGGCGTGGTCTGCCTGCCAAGCGCCCCTTGGGCGACCACCTTCCTGGGCGCCCAGCGGTGTGGCCTGGTCGCCACCTGTCCACTGGGCGACCACCTTCTTGGGCGCCCAGTGGTGTGGGCTGGTCGCCACCTGTCCACTGGGCAACCACCTTCTTGGGCGCCCAGTGGTGTGGGCTGATCGCCACCTGTCCACTGGGCGACCACTTTCTTGGGCGCCCGGTGGTGTGGCCTGGTCGCCACTGTCCCACCGGCGACCATGCCGGAGCCGCTGCCTTTGCGGTGCGGCACGGACGCACTCGGCTCGCCGCCGGTGGTCTCTTTTACTGCGGGGGAGTGGGGACCCTGGCGTAAAATACGCCGACAGCCCCTCATTTTATTTTGGTGATTAATGATGACACAATTAATGTGATCTAATGCTTCAACTAAGATTAATGCAGTTATCGAGATCACATCAAGCTCGGAATAAGATTGGACCGTCCTAAGCGCGTCAAATTTCGAGAAAACGGCATCAGGACGAAGACTTGTAATTTTTATATTGCTTTGAGTCTTAAGGATAGCCGTACTATTAAGAGGATGCGACGGAAAATCAATTTTAGGATGTGCATGTGCTCAACTTCAAAACTTGCATTCAAACTAGCACTCAAACACTTGCATTTTCCAAAATCTGGAATTCTTACCGAGCCCCTAAACTCGGAGAGTCCGGACATTCAGTCCGGAGTGTCCGGATTCAATCCGGAGTATCCGGACAATATGTCCGGAGTCTCCGGGTTGGACCCCTCGGCCACTTCTAATTCCAGATTGTCCGGAGTATCCGGACATTGTGTCCGGAGTCTCCGGATAACCCGGAGTCTCCGGGTTATTTGTCCGGACACTCCGGCCTGTACAAAAACGAGAGTAACGGCTAGTTTTTGAACTGACTATTTAAAGCCCCCACTCTCTCCCAACGGCTAGGAACTGGATTGAGCTCATTCATTGCAGCATTCAAGCCACTCCTAACCTCTTCCAAGCATTCAATAGAGCTCATACTTCCTCCCACCATTAGATTTGGTTGTTGATCCATTTTGGTGAGGAGAGGAAGAAGCAAAGTGCTAGGTGCATTCATTTCTAGTTGTTGAGCACTAGTTCATCCTCCAAGCGATTCTTCGTGGTGTTATTGCTCTTGGAGGTTGAAGGTCTCCTAGACGGCTAGGAGTCACCGGGAGCTACCAACGCGTGTGGTGAGCCCCGGTCGTGTGTGAAGGCGAGTCTCGCCTCCGAAAGGAAAGAGACAAGAAGTGAAGCCGGCGAGTGCATTTGTGCAACACCGGGAGGAAAGCGGGTTGAAAGAGACCCCGGCTCAAATGCGACCGAGCCACCTCAATGGAGACGTAGGGTTCCCTTCAAGAACCCGAACTTCGGTGAAAATTCGTGTCCCTCTCATTCTCTTTTACTTCCTAGTCTTGCTTATTTGGATTTGAATTTGTAAAGTTAGATCTAGCTCTTTGCTTAGCTTTAATTCAAATCCTTACTAGCAATTGTTCTAGGTTGTTCTTGCTATCTATTTCTAGTGGTTTATTGTGCTTGCTAGAGTAGTCTTAATTGCGCTCCCGAGCCAGCTAACCCGGAGAGTCCGGACATAAGACCGGACACTCCGGACAAGCCGGAGTATCCGGACCAAAACCCGGAGACTCCGGGTTGACCTGTTCGGCCTGTTTTAATTCCACTGCGAATTTTTTAATCCGCCTATTCACCCCCCCTCTAGGCGACATCGTTGGTCCTTTCAATTTGATAAATCTACATCTACATCTACAACTACAGCTGCATTTGCTAAATCTACATTTACATTTGCTAAATCTACATCTATATTTGCTAAATCTATTTCTACTCTACATCTAGATCTAATTTACTACTAATAAAAATAAAAAATCTACCTGAACTCGCGCAGGCTTTCCTCCTCCTCCTCCTTCCCCCTGCTTTTCCTTCTCTTCTTCCTCCTTTTCCCTCTCTTCTTCCTCTTTTTTCTTTCTCTCCCGCGGCCTCTCTTCTCTCCCTCTCTCGCTGGCTAAAATGGCCACAATGCCATGCGTGGCGTTTATGTAGAGCCCTCTGTCGCCCCATGGGATGGCGACAGGTAGTCCCGCATGCATTTATCGCCACATGATATGGCGTTTTTTATTCAATCGCCGCATGATCAGGCGATTGAGCTACAATCGCCAATTCATCAAGCTATTGAGGTTCAATCGCCATTTCATCTTGTTATTGATCTTCAGTCGCCCAATGAAAGAGCTACATAGGTCTAGTTCTGTAATTTTATTTTTCTGTGGTATATGATTGCAATTTTGAATAAAATATGTATTATTAAAAAAAAATTCGTGTTTGGGGCGACAGCATTAATTTGTGGCCACCCGTGCTGCAGTTGTCGCCATTGCAGGATCTCAGTGTGTGCACAGGAGGACTTGATGTCCCTGGCTATCCACAGTGTCTGCCCCTGAATCCCCCTCTTGGGGATTTTTGGCAGCCGCACCTTTGTTAGCTCCGGCCATGAACACAAACCGATCTGTTCAGCTGCTGCTGCTGAGGCTATCGATGTCCGTCTCTATGCACTTGACGACGCTCGGCTCCATAGGGCCAAAGTCTATGAAGCCGACCTCTCAGCTTGGGTCCCAAGAGTGGGACTCGATGAAGCCGATGTGCTTGAGGTCTCCCTCCGGCCTCCATCGATAGAGCATAGTGCTAAAGGCGGTCTCAGAACCGATCCTAGGGATATGGTCGATGCATGCGACTAAATGTAGACGCGCACTGAAGACATGTTGGGTCTGCAAAAATAGCTGAAGGCCCCTACCTGGCGCGCCAACTGTCGAAGGTTAGAAATCGACAATAAACTTATACAATCGGCTATCTTTGAATTAGCAGAGTCAAACACGGTATCAGCGGGACACAATTTAGACAGGTTCGGGCCTCTTAGAGTAAAACCCTACTCCTGTATGGATGTATTATGGAGGTGATGAACAGAGTACACAGAGAGATGCCTAGCTCAATTACAATGAAGATTGTATTTCAGGGGTGGCTAAGCTACAGCTCTAGGTCAACGAAGAGTAGATCTCTGGCTTGTAGATGCTCTGCTCAAAACTTCTGAAGGACTTGTTTGCGCTTCTCTAGAACTTGTCCCTCAAGGGTGCATAACCCTGGCTTTATGTAGTTGGGGTAACCTCTCTTCAAGTCGTAGTCAGTTTGTAGTTAGTTGGAATACCATATCATAGCCGAAGAGGAATCCTCCGCTGTGTGATCTTCATGGCGTATCCAAGATATTAGGCGTACTTGAGTTGGTTTCCTCGTAACAGGAATATGATCGAGTCCATCATAATACGGAGATAGTAACCTCCACGTATACCTTATCATGCAGTATCGAGCACGTAATATCCAGAGTTTCCATACGCTTGCATGAGCATATATGGTATGATTTTCATGTTTCTTGTGCACACTCATATCGCATATTTAGATATTCGACACCAAGGTATCCAATCCACATGAAGCATATGCATCAGTCAGGTAGGATCACTACTACAGAATGATACATCACTATCGCTTCATCTATGTCGGTTCCAAACTTTTGACTAAAAAACTGATTGTGATACGTGTATGTCATTTGTAAATTTTGGTAACAGGTTATCACAATCGGTTCTGAAAAAGAACCGATTATGATAAGAATCATCATCACAATCGGTTCTTTCTAAGAACTGATTGTGATAACCCATTTCCTCATCACAATCGGTTCTGAAAAAGAACCGATTGTGATAAGGGGTCCCTCATTACAATCGGTTCTTAGAAAGAACCGATTGTGATGAGGAAACGTGTTATTACAATCGGTTCTTTCTAAGAACTGATTGTGATGATGGACCACTTATCACAATCGGTTCTGAGAAAGGACCGATTGCGATGAGGACCTCATCACAATCGGTTCTTTCTCAGAACCGATTGTGATAAGTTCATCATCATAATCGGTTCTTTCTCAGAACCGATTGTGATGAGCCTTGCTAGGTTTTATATCCTCTCGGGATGAACTCTCCTCTGTTGGTGTTCTAGAGCAAAAAAAAAAACATCGCCACCCTGAAAAACAGAACATACTCTTGTTGAAACTTAGACTTGGGGGAGAAAATCTGAAATCCTTGAGGATGTGTGTTAAGAGGGTAAGTTGAAGCCCCAACTTGAGGAAATTTCCCCTCTATTTTCCCTCATTTGAGGTTTTCAGCATATTTATAAGCAAGCACTTAGTGGTGACGACGACACACATGGAACAAATTACATGCGTGTAGATCATCAAGAATGGTTGTATTGTAAATAAAGTTGTAAGATTGATAGGTCTAATTAAGACAAGCTAATGCCATTTCAAGGGTAAAGTACCAGCAAAGTAAAAGTACAAACTTGCCAACTTGTTCTCTATAACTTGTTGTTGAACCTGTTTTAGTTAAAATATACAGGACAATACTTCCATAAGGAAGGAAAGGGAAGAATTTTTCCACTCAACGCAAAATTATTAGTAATTACTTGCACATTCTTTTCACTCCATCCAAGCACAGCATATAATCCCAAACAATTATTAGAACAATACCCAGAACAATACCGACACTACTAGTCCTTTCATATTGCAGTCGATTTTAGTTAAAATCGACACTACTAATCAAACCTATTGCTTTTTGTGAAGACAATGAAAGGAATGCATTTCAATAGCATATATACAGAAAGTTCAGTAAAGTGGAGACTAACTCGGCTTGAACTTAAATTAGATGGCAAATAGAATTAAAGGTGTGATGGACACCACATCACAATCGGTTCTAGCTTAGAACTGATTGTGATGAGGGTGTTCATCATAATCGATTCTTACTCAGAACCGATTGTGATAAGGGGGCCCCTCATTACAATCGGTTCTTAGCTAGAACCGATTGTGATGAGGTGTGTCATCACAATCGGTTCCTACTCAGAACTGATTGTGATAAGGGGCCCCTCACCACAATCGGTTCTAGCTCAGAACCGATTGTGATGTGCTCGGGATAGTCCCGCCAAAGTGAAAATTGGGCGCCAAAGTGAAATTTGGGTGTCGAGCGGGTTCTAATTTCAAAATAATTTTGCTGGGAGAACCATTGGCCTATATATTTATACACACCCTTGTTCTCACCACCCATCTCCTCCACTTGCTCCTCTCCCTCTCACTTGCTCTGTAGATAGATGCATAGACAGATAGATAGAGAGATAGAGAGAGAGAGAGATAGGAGCCAAGGTGAAATGCGACTGCACTAGGATGTGGATCTTGGTTTTGCATTTCTTGGTTTTGGAAGAAATCACTGCATGGAGCACTTCGGTAATGGTAAGGAACTAAACTTTGATTTATTGTGATTCGTTCTTGTCCAAATTAAATGTATTTGTTTATTTGCCCATTATATCATGTACTAGATTTTTGGTCATTTTTAGATTCATAGTAATGGCAAATGGGCATGGCTACAAAGATGAGGAGGTGGTGTAGACCAAGTACAATGCGAACATGGAGTATCACTAGCTCTATAAACTGTTGTCATGTATATTCCATAAACACGTGCATAATATTTTGTCAAGTGTATCACCGTTTTTTAATTGGATGAACAGGTAGATGATGCATGTATACTGACTGTTAAGTATGTTTATGCTCTATATTCATGTAAACGAATGTGATATGTGTACTGTAAAATGTTTGTGTTCAATATATATTATGAATGATATTCATACTGTAAAACAATCAAAAATAGAAAGAACCGATTGTGATAAGGTTGTGATGAGGGGCCTCATCACAATCGGTTCTTTGCTAGAACCGATTGTAATGACCGTTTATCACAATCGGGGGAAAAACCGACTGTGATAGCGCTTCCTCATTACAATCGTTGGACTTTCTATCGCCACCAAAATCGATTGTGATGACGAAAAAGAACCGATTCTAATGTACATTCTTGTAGTAGTGGATTTAATAAGAAATTCTTCTAACCCACAAATTAAGAACAATATCACCTGAAATAGTTATCCAAATTGCAAGTTCACAATATCTAGATAGAAGATAACTGTTGTGTTCTAAAGTCTTTAGCCAACGTTAACGTCGACGATCGATAAATGTCTGGTCGTCGAATTTATACAAATTTATTTGTGCTCGGAGACAAACGGGTCTTTCTTGTCGAGAAGATACTGTTAGAATGTGGAAAACTCCAAAGGGAGAATGAGACTCAATGTTTATCTTGTTTCGGGTCTTATCGGTGGGATAATAACCCTACTTCTAGTGTATTTGACTATAAAAAGGTGTTTACATGTGTATATCATATAAGGTTACATGGTGTTAACAATCTGCTAGCACTACTAGAAAACTGGGTTTTACTACCGGCACATCACTACCGATTTGATTTAAACCGGTAGTGATGCACTCATCAGTACCGGTTCATTGGCTACAGGGCCATCGTGGGCTTTCAGTACTAGTTCGTAACATGAATCGGTACTGATACCCTCACATCAGTACCAGTTCGTGTCATAAATCGGTACTAAAGGCATGGTATATTAGTACCGGTTCATCACGAACCGGTACTAATGAGTGTATCAGTACCGGTTTGTGCTACGAACCGGTACTGATACCTCGTTTCAGGAAAGTTCAAAAGGAATGCATACTCTATGTATATCAGTATGCGATGGTAGATGGGTTGATTAGAAGTGCGAGGCTGGAGTCACGAGGTTGTGGGTTTGAGTTCTGCTTCTCCTCTTGATATATTTTGAAATATTCCTAGTACTATCATATGTCATCGGGCATCAGTCCCAGATTGTATGTATCGGTACTGATTTCTCTTTTCCTAGTAGTGTAGTACTCCTAATCCCTCTATCCTCGATGCCCTCTTGCCATATTGCCTTTGCCTGATGTCGATGCCCCTTCCATCGTGTACCAGGGAGGGCTATTTATAGATGTCACGCGTAGCCTCCGTTCTCGATCGACTTGTAGTTGTACACCAAGATGTTGCACTATCTTGAACATACATGATCTGGATTCAATCTGTGGCTTCTTTATTTGAAAAGGATCCCAAAAGTATCCGTATTCAGGGACACGGACTCGAAGATTCCTTATATCCATGTTCGTACGGCTTAGGGACTCCGAAACAATCAAAGCAGTTCGACCACATGCTATTGATTCCTCAAAAATAAGAAAACATATAGCAACATGAGTAACTCGTTGGGTTACGCGGTATGCTACGCTAGTACAAAATAAAAATCTACCGTATAAAATAGAAACCTTCTCGCAAGAAGGGGATCATAGATTATTACCACTAAACACTACTACAGATCTAGCCTTCCATACCGGCCCATCAGTACCAGTTATGTATGAACCGGGACTGACATTTACATCAGTCCCGTCAGTCCAGGTTCAACGATTTACTGGTCCGGGGGGATCATCAGTACCGGTTTGAAAGACCAACCGGTACTGATGTACTAAGCAGCACAGGAGCTGAGGAGGGTTCTTAGTACCGGTTGATGTAACCAACCGGTACTGATGTTCGTGTTATCATTACCGGTTGGTTAAACCAACCGGTGCTAAGCAGCCTCCTCGGCTTCTGTGCTGCTTAGTACGGGTTGGTGTAACCAACTGGTACTGATGTTAGCACATCAGCATCGGTTGGTGTTTTTGATCGGTACTAACAGATTATCAGTACCGGCTGGAGGCTCTAACCGGTACTGATAATAGATCATCAGTACCGGTTTGAGGATTTAACCAGTACTGATGGGCATATCAATACCGGTTCCCCTAACCGGTACTGATGCCCATTGGGCATCAGTCCCGGATGGCTGATACCAGTTCAAAAACCGGTATTAATGGCGCTTATGAACCGGTAGTGATGGCGAGATCTGTAGTAGTGAAACGCACGGTGCAGTGGAAGGAAGGTCGAAGCGCCCGGTTCAACGTAGTGCGCATCGATATAGTGGAAGTAGATGGTTGTCGACGGAGCAACTGTCTCCTCCTCGCAAGCCGATCCTCTTCTTGCTGTAGTCGATCGTCCGCGAGCAACGTCTCCTCCTTGTCGTAGTCATCCCAATCAACATCGTAGTTGCAGCAGCGTCTCACTATTAGAAAATACACATCAGTGGAGGTTCGTAACTGCCATCAGTGGCCGTTTTTCGAACCGTCACTGATATAGTGCCATTGATATAGTATTATCAGTGGCGGTTTTAGCCAAAAACCGCCATAAATACTTACATTTAATATTCTTGTAGTTTTAACACAAAACGAAGAGATTTTCCAGGAGGTCACCCTCACCCATCCTAGTTAGTATTACTCTCACCTAAGCACGCTTAACTAATGAATTCTGTCGCCGATTTTAATGCAAATACGAGCACTTCTCAAGAGATCACCCATCCTAGTACTACTCTCGCCCAACAGGCTTAACTTCGAAGTTCTTATATGATCAAGGGCTGTTGTGTTGGTATGATTGCATTTGAAATATAACGCGCCCCCCTCCCGTGACATGGATGCTTCAAATTATATGATCAAGGACCCAAACACTAATTTTAGTATTCTTATACTCTGAATTTACCATGGCATGGATGCTTCAAATTTCAACTAAGTGTTCAATTTTACCATGACATGGGTGCTCTAAATTTAACTAAGTGTCCAATTTTACCATGACATGGATGCTCCAAATTTCAATTAAGTGTCCAATTTTACCATGACGTGAGTGCTTAAAATTTCATCTAAGTAAAATTTGAAGCACCCATGTGTAACGTTCCAAAAATTTCTTTTAATATATGTAGTGTGTTTCTGAGATTATTTGTAATTTTTTTTAAAATTTATTTGGAATCCTCACAAGTAATTTGAATTCAAGTCTGTTGGACTAATGGTCTTAAATAAAGATCATGCATTTTTGCATGAGCACAAAATCTAAATTTTTGTTTAAAATAAAGATAAGTGGTAGACGAGAGTGTTCGCTTCAAATATTTTCGAAAAACATGTTATATAACGTAAGTCGTTGATTTTATAAAAATCTGTACAGGTGTCTATTTTACTAAAAGAAATTTTACGAAAAATCTATACGTCGAAAAATCACGAAACCAACTTCGTTAGGTTTCAAATAGTTCCTGGTATTTTAGAGGGTTTTTCCAAGATTTTTTTGTAGAAACTTTTTGCTATTTCATTCCTATCGTATTATTCCAGCCCAACTTGAATGTGGTACACCGTGGACGTCACGTGCTAGAGGCGTTCTTCCATTTCTTTGTGTGCAGGAATGCACATGGTAACCGAGTCATTCCCATGCAGAAACGGAAATCTAGTAATTCAGCCGTTCGTTTCAATCCTTCATGCATAACTAGTAACGGCATTTGGTAATTATGCGTCGCGTCATTCAGGGAATGAGAGTCAGGGTGCGAGCACAGAACCAGCTATTTTGGATTTGTCCTTCCCGTTCTGTATGTCCTAATCTATTAAATCTGGTCCTCCCCAATTTGGCCAGATCTTTCCATTCCTCCATTTCATCCTCCTCATACTACTTAGGTCCCGTTTGGTAACTTGGAACCGAGGTGTTTCTACTAGAATCTGAGAGAAATCCAACCAAACGGGCTAAAACTCTGAACGATTCTCATCGAAACGTTTCTTCTTTTTGCACACCGTGGCTGAATCACCCTCAACCCCGTTTCTACTAGTTTCTACTAGAATCTGGAACCGTACCAAACGATTTGCAGAAAGTGATTCTGATTCTACCTGAAACGTTTCTACCAAGAATCTAGAACCATTTCTGTTTCTACTAGAATCTGGAACCGTGCCAAACGGGGCCTTACTGTCTTCATTTCCAAACGACTGTATCGGCCGGCTACCGCCTGGCCGCTGGCCCGCTGCTGCTCGTCGGCTGGACCGCATGCCACCTTTTGCCGCCGCTGGAGCACCTTCCGGCCTCGCATCTTCCTGCGCCCAACGGTCTGCGCCGCTGCTTAGCATCGTCCAGTACTTCTCTCAATTTTCTTTTACGCGCGCTCTGTTTCTGTTTTATCTCGTTTGTATATTTGCGTGGCTATATATATACACGTATATCTCAAGGACGTGAGCATGTTTAGACATATGTATGTTTTAGGCGTACATGTATACTGTTAATACGTATATGTATTTATTTACTGAACGCATGTGTTTGTAGATGTATTTGGTTAATCCGCATGTATACTCATATATACTGTTGAATGTATGTTTACATATATATAGTACGTAGTCTTGTATACGTATGTATATATATGGCTGTGCGTTCGGAAGTATATATATACTAGGAACATACACGCGACGGCACGCCGCGTGAGCTAGCATTTAAGAATAATACAGTAACGTATGAGATCAAAGGTCGTTAAACAGAAGGAAAAATTATGACTTCAATGTATAACACATTTTAAAATGGAAGATGGAGAAGGAAGTGCCATAAAAATAGCAGGCCATTTATGAAGTGCTTGATAAAATGCAGTACGCACGACCAGATGCAAACTCAAGTGCTGTATCAGAGTGGTTTACATTGGATCTGTAATGTGCATGCATCAGGAATAATTTTAAAGCGATATGATGGTATAGAGTAATAATCTACCTATAAAAAGATGCCAGATAGAAGAGCAAAAGGTAGAAATGTGAAGGCTCCATTACTTCACTCAGAATAGTAAAAAAAAATGCTCTTCATTTGTATTAGAAATACAGAAACACACATACAAAGTAATAAAATGGAATATTCAATTAGGCACGGATATTTGACTCAACAACACCAGTGTTCCAACGACAAGAAGACACTGAATCCTATCCATTGTTAGCAATACCGTAGAGGCCTTAATGATCAAATGGCAAAACGTAAAATGTGCAGGAAGTATGTGCAAAGATTATAACAAAAAGTGTAAATCAACAGATATATTCTAATCTGTGAGGTTTATAAGGCGTTCTATTATCATGCAGGCAACCTCATCAATTCCTAAAAGATCCAGTTTATTGAGAGAAGCCGGCATTAAGATCATCGTCTTCTAGAACTACTTGAGGAAGGGCTTCATGAAAGGAGAGAATAACCGATAAGGATACATAATAGAGAAAGAAAACCCAAGATTAGAATATTGTCATTTAGATATTAGGTCTTGTAATGTGAGATAAGTAAATGTGAAGTGCAGCACTTACTTCTTTATTTGAGGTCGCCTGTAAGAAGCTCTTTCATCATTATATCACATATCCTCAAATCTTGTGCTCTTGTTGAATATTGGTCGAGCCTGTTATTTTTTTTGCTAACAGTTAGCCATTCCAAAGCAAAAATCTTCAGCATTAAACAATCATACGAATAGTAATGATGAGAAAGAACAAGAAACTACCCATTTATCAATCAGTTCATCGGTCAGCTTTGTATTAGTAGTAGCCTTCTTATCAGGTTTTGATCAAAACATAATGACCTGTATGTGCATCATGGGATAGAGTTAATAGGTAGTACATAGGGAAAATTCTGGAAATAAACTCCACTATCATCAATGAAGCTATGTCCCAGATTACAAAAATAGTAGGTCGAAGAGGAATGTGAAGCTAAATAAAAGAATGCAACTCTCCTAAACAATACTAAAAAGCTGACTCAATATGCCAAACGAAAGATTCCACACTAAATATAAACCATAGCACTGCACATACCATCCTGAGTAAGCAATTTTCCCTAAAGCTAAAAATTGCAAGAAATGAGAGGCTGAGAGCACAAGCAAACTCGATAATCATGAAGATGAGGTATCAGCAATCAAGGCAGACACTACCATATCGTCTAAAACTAAGATATTCTAAAGATAGATGTTAATAGAGCAGTTTTCTAACTATATGGAAGTATCATCCTTAGAAATAAGACTTGACAACAACAGATCTAAATGTTGTGTAAATCTAGAAGAACCAGAACAGATCAAAGAAACAATTTGATATCCTATGGGAGGATAAGTTAAAAGCTATCGTAATTGTCTATTCTACTGTGGTTGTTTCTTTTTTTGCTATCCTATATTTTGCTGCAACTTCTGAAAATAGAATATAGAATCATATGAATTAATGTGTAATGGAAGTAATGGCATTTCGTAATGCTATTTAAGAGATGTTCAAACATTGTAAAACTCAATCTACAAATCCAACATTACTGCGATAAACTGTTGTCTCTCGAGTTTGAACACGCTAAATATGAAGTACTTAAAAACATGCAGTACGCACGACCAGATGGAAACTCAAGTGCTGTATGAAAGCGGTTCATGTTGGATCTATAATGTATACACATCAGGAATAATCCTAAAGTTAGGTGATGGTAGAAAGTAATAATCTACCCAAAAAAAGAGATGTCAAATAGAAGAGCAAAAGGTAGAAACCTAAAGGCTCCATTACGTCACCCAGAGTAGCCCCAGAAATGATTTTCATTTGTATTCCAAATACAGAAACATACATACAGAGCAGTAAAAAGGGAATTATTCCATTAGGCATGGATATTTGATCCAACAACAGCACCGTTCCAAGCACAAGAAGTCACCGAATTCTATGCATTGGAGCAATACTGTAGAGCTCTTAATGATTGAACAACAGAAAGTAAAATATGCGAAGAACTATGTTGCAGATTACAAAAATGGTCTAATAATATATAGTTATTACATTAATTAGTATATCTTAATGGAAAGTAATAAAAAGTAATGGTCAAAGTCACACCGCAGTCTACTGTGAAGGCAAAAGATGCCAAGTAAAAAAGAATAGAGGCAGTATCTAAAAATTCCGAAACGGCAAGTTATAAAAGGTATGAGCTATAGTTTGAATGTTTCTGATAAGGCCTCTAAATCAACCTCTGTAAGATATCAGCAACTATAAGATAACACATTTTTTTGATAAGCACCTACTTAGCTGAAATCATGGTATATTCAGCAGGGAGCAACAGCGCTGCAGCTGTTGCAGGACTTATCAATAATTAACATCGGTTAATATACGCAGAGAATAGGAGGAGAAGCAATTCAATAACACAGTTGCACGGCCACAAATCACAAGACAAAATGAACTACATTAACACTAACCAATGTTTCACGCTGCAATTACGGCAGTACCTAGAAAACGCCAAATGCCAAATCCAGTAAGATAGGCAACAATCATAATGTTATTCACTCACTGTCAATTATAAACTTTGGGCTATCCTAGAGTTTTGTTAGAGGAGCTCAATACCTGGAGCCTCCGGTCAAGTAACAAATTCACCAAAGGCTGGATTCATTGGTCCCTACCTTGTGCAATCCATCCATTGTTTTATATTTGGTATTTTGCTTGGACTCTAAAAAGACAGTATGCAAAAATGAAAACGTTAGTTTGGGAATCAGCTGAAATACCCAATGAAATGTGTAGTCATGTGTATTATGACTATTTTAATAAGCTCACTTGAGCTAGGACCAGATCAGAATTTGGTAGAACCCTACCATAAGAAGACAATACATAAAAGAATGAGCTGTAGCGTTGGAGGCACATCTACCATAATGGTACAAATCTGTTTTGGTTTCTTGCATCCTCCACGTGATTCTTTGTGATTTATGTAGATATTGCATAACTCCTTCCTAGCTCACCCATATATACACAATGTACAACATATTGATAGTTATATACACATTCTAGTAGCTATAGAAAATGATGATATTATATAAGCATAACTGCTAAATATAAATTGTTAAGGTGTTGATTCAGTATCGCTGTGAGAATGCAACATAATTATCTGTTGATCCAATATAATAGAACATAAGACATAGATGAAGCGGCAATCATCATTCTTTCGAAACCAACAGTATGACAAAGCTATAAAAAATAGCTTATAATTCTTAGTATAAACTAAGCAAACCTAGGCAAAGATGAATACGAAAGGCACCATCAATAGAAATTTACAGCGCTTAGCTTTTATTTTAAGAAATAAACTATGATAGCTTAACATGAACTGATCCGAGTACAGCCATGAATAATGCAGATAGTAATGGATATGCCCTAGCAATAGCGAAATATGTATCACCGCTGTTTTTTTTTTCACTGGTCAGGATAAGCACACCTACACATAAGGAAGAATCAGTACTATATCACAGTGTGTACACATATCTAGACGAGCTTCCAGCCAAAAATAAAAATCTAGCGAGGCATAGGTATAGTCTCAAGGATATAATAGAACAGAACAAAATCGGATTTTTTACTAAAATCGTTTACATCGATTGAAGAACCAAGACTGAGGAATGAATCTATAATTCGTGACAATATTATGTCCTGGCAGGATATGTATTGTATAGACACATAAGGAAGGGCCAGCATTACTTTACAGGCTGTACACAATATCTAGTCGGGCTTCTAGCAAAACAAAATCTAGCAGGTATAAGAAATAAACTACCATAGCTTAACCTAAGCTGATCCCAGGACAACCATGAATAATGCAGATACTAATGGATATGTTCTAACAATAGCGAGATATGCAGTCACCAGCAGAAGTCAGTTAAGTTAATATGTTATTCTTAGGTGGCAAATACGAATCATAGTATGTTACAGGTGAGAATAGATGCTTACTATTATGCGTAATCCGACTACATCAGAATGAACACAATCTTGTTGCACCATTATCTAGTTAACATCAACCAAACCATTTAAGTAGATAGCGCTTTTTAGATAATCATCTGAGCAAGCTGGTATCGTAAGAAATTCTGTTTCCGAAAACACAACGATAAGTGCAACCTCACCTACAAAACAACAAACGTCCTTAAAAAGTAAGGATATTCATATGCAGCAGAAAAAATGGAACTAACTAAATAGACAAATGCAAGGAGAAGAGATACACATCAGTAATAGATGACACAAATGCACAGTAGGTATCAAACCGAGGGAGATTAACCTTTTCATGCAATGATCTAACAAGGACATGAGCTTTACCCTGGCTTTGCTTTTAGGCAATCTAGAAAAGCTTTGCAATATCTCTTTGAACCGTCTCAATCAGAAACACTTTCATGTACAGGATATGAATGATCAAGAAAACAAGCGAGACCTGACAGCAGCGGTTCCAACACCTGTATGACTGAATAAAATAAAAAGGAAAAAATTACCATAGATGGTGATGGTATTGCAGTTCGCAAGGAGGTAAACAAGCGAAACCTGAAAAATCCACTGCTCATTAAAGCGTGAGAAAACATACATCGGTGTAATTAGCAGAATTTTAGTAGCTATTGGCATCGCTTATTTGTTCTTCGCAAAACACCAAACATAATTATCAGTAACCA